>CAUYUJ010021763.1:100406-125406 GCA_963575745.1 Prorocentrum cordatum | reverse complement strand
CGCGCGGCAGGTAAATATGGACGGCGATGTGGTCCCGGGGGGGGGGGCCCGGGACGCCGCGCGCCCAGGCCTGAGCCGAGACACGGAGGGGCACGCACAGAGGGCAGGCGAGCCCAGACAGTCGGGGCGTTGACCCAAGGAACCTCAAACACAGTGGGGGCCCGACCACGAGAGAACTTCCACAAGAAACCAAACCTCGAGACCCCAGGGCGTCCATCGATTTTTGGTGTGAGAACGTCACGCTTTCCATCGCAAAGCCATCGAAACCCAGGGCACCATGGAAGCAAGCAGGGCGGTTCTTGGCATGGGCCTCCACTGTAAGGAACGAGGCCAATTTTTCCATCAACCAAACCAAGATTTCTCATGGAGAACCTTGGGACAACCTGAGGCGATCTGTAAAACAATCCAGGAACGCCGAGCCCCTCCCCAACGAGAAGAGTTCCTTCTTCAACGCCCCGGCTAGCATCGAATCGATATAAGCCGGATCGGCAATCAACATGAATCGGATCGGCGGAGATCGGCAGCCAAATCGGGAGATGTCGAGTCGGCGGAAATCCGCAGACCAGACTGGTGAGGCCTCCAAAACTGAGAAGCCGAAGCCCCGATCGGAGTCCGAGGGCGAGCCGACTCGGAATCGGGACCGAACGGGATCGCATCGAATCGCGTCGGAGCAGTCGAAGCGCGCACGCAAAGGACGGGTGGACGAGACGAGACTTGAGCAGGGACCGACCGTCCCGGCATTCCTATAGTCCTACCACGAAATGTTCTTAGAATCTAAGAATGTTCTAAGAACGCAAACAATGTGCTTAGAACATAAGCCCGATGTGTTAAAACACAACAGACTCCCAGCCCGAAATGCTCTCATAACATTTCGTGGGAACCACAAAAGGTTCTTAGACCATTGTTTGGTAGGGCTATAGGCGAGCCAGGGCGCTTCGCCACTGCTTGAGAGACAGGCGCCGACACCGCTCCCGGCGCGCGCGCGCTCGGGGATCGCACCTCCTTCAGGAGTCGCGCACCTCCTCCTCCTCCTCCTGCTCCTCCTCCTCCTCCTTCTCCTCCTCCTCCTCCTCCTCTGCCTCCTCCTCCTCCTCCTCTTCCTCTTCCTCCTCCTCCAAATCCTCCATCTCCTCCTCCTCCTCCTCCTCCTCCTCCTCCTCCTCCTCCTCCTCCTCCTGAGGACGGGTGGACGCGACGAGACAGGCGCCGACACCGCTCCCGGCGCGCGCGCGCGCCTGGGGAGCGCCCCCCTGCGGAGAGGCCGCCGCCCCTCGCAGGCGCATCCCCTCGTCGGCCGCCCGGCGTCGTCGCCGCCGCGCGGGGCAGCGGGAGGGGCGCGTGGAGGGGAGGAGAGGGCGGGGAGGGGCCCTCCTCCTCCTCCTCCTCCTCCTCCTCCTCCTCCTCCTCCTCCTCCTCCTCCTCCCTTTTTCTGCCCCGTGCCTCCTCTTCGCGGGCCGGCTGCGTCACGCCCGCCGGCCTGCTGCTGACTGCTGTGGCTGGGCGCCTCCCTCGTCCAGCCCTTCCCGTGCTGCCCCTCGTGCTGTTGGCCCGGCTGCGAGCGCGGCGGGGCAGGCGGGCGCCGGCTGAACGCTCTGGCTGGGCGCCTCCCTCGTCCAGCACTTCCCGTGCTGCCCCTCGCGCTCTCGGCCCGGCTGCGCGAGCGGCACCCAGAGGCCGGCAGGATCTTAATTTAAGATCGGGTAAGTAGCTTCTTATTTTCTACCATGCCTGATTTAAGAGAATAAGACCCTTACGTGAGATCATACACATTACCTATTTTTGATATTTTTTTCAGCATTCAAACTCACCACGGCCCCATCGCAACGTCCTGGACGGCCCCTTTCTAACCCCTCACGACCCATTCATAATCCCTTTCTATCCCCTCCTAACCGTTAGAGCCACCCCTGGGAGGCGGGAGACAGATGAGGGAATTGAACAGGAATATCACAACAAACGAGTGCGATAATAATGATCAACGTTCTTATGGCGCCCGTCTTGCCAGTGCTGCCCCCATGCCGATGCTGCCTCCCATGCTGATCTTGCCCTTGATGCACCCCATGTTGATGTTGCCCTAGATGCCCCCCATGTTGCCCCATAGTAGATGCCTCCCATGTTGATGCCGTAGATGCCCCCCATGTTTCGTCTTCGTCTTCGCCTCCTCTTCTCGCTCGCCTCTGTCTCCAGATCCCTGGTGGCTCGAGGGATGAGCGGGTCGCCAGAGGGCGGCCGCCACTTCAAGGACATCCGCGAGTGGGTGGTCCGCGTCCCAATGGCGACGCGCGGGCCAACCCATCCCTGCCCCTTCTCCCTTTACTCCTCCTCCTCCTCCTCCTCCTCCTCTTCCCCCTCCTCCTCCTCCTCCTCCTCCTCATCCTCCTCCTTTTCCTCCTTCTCCTCCTCCTCCTCCTCCTCCTCCTACGTCGCTGTCGTCGTCGTCGTCGTCGTCGTCGTCGTCGTCGTCATCCCAGTCGTCGTCGTCGTCGTCGTCGTCGCAATCGTCGTCGCAATCGTCGTCGTCGTCGTCGTCGCCGTCGTCGTCGTCGCGGTATGCTGGCCTCCTCCTCATCCTCCTGCTGCCCCTCCTCCTCCTCTTCCTCCTCCTCCTCCTCCTCCACCTCCAAGGCAACCCTGACGGGCGTGGAGTCGCTCGTTGAGGCCCGCGGGCGCACATATAAATATGTAGTTATGTATGTGTACGCACGATTTGTATTTAAATGTGTAGCCACTTATACATATACATGAAGTATCTTTTGATACGTTCACGTATTTATGTGTAGGTACTTAGCTGTTTATTTAGTTGTATAGTGCTCACGGCGTACCGTTATACGTGTGTAGAGATGTTATAGTGCGTTTAAAAATCCATATACCTGCGTGTACAGGAGTAGGTTTGCCCCACGTCATTTTTACTCCGAAATTCGCCTGCAGGGGGACATGCCCAACTCGATCCCGCCGAGGTTTCGCCTCCTGGACGTGCGCGGGCGCTTCGTGGGGGCTCCGAGTGCGGGGGTGCGGGGTGGGTCTGCAGAGGTTTCGCCTGGTGGGCGCCCGTGGGCGCACGTGGTGGGCGCCTTGCGCGCTGTACTGGGTGTGCCGAGTGGAGCACGCATGGGTGCAGTGTTGGGCCGATTTGGATCCGATTCGGACGCGTCCAAATCGGGCCCAAATCGAGCCCGATTTGGAGGATGCAGGGGTGAGGATGTGGATGCTGAGGATGATGATGAGGAGGATGACGATCCTGATGATGAGGATGATGATGATGAGGATGATGATGGTGGAGAGCATGACGGTTACACAGCACCTCCCTCCAGCACTGCCCCACCCCCCCAGGCGGCAGCCGGCGCTGTCATCGAGGGCTCGGACACGGAGGTCGAGTCCTGCACCAACCCTGGGAAGGGCATCGACACATTGGTGCAGAACGCCATGCAGGACGCCCGCGAGCGCAGCATGACTGAGCAAGAGTTTCAGGACGAGTTCGACCGCATGAACTTAGACCAGACGCTGCCGTATGAGGAGGGCGCGGCTGCAGCAGTGAGCCACCTGCGCGCCAAGGCGTCGCCACCCGAGGAGCGGCAGCCAGCCGAGGAGCAGCGCGCAGAGAAGCAGCCCGCCGAGGAGCAGCCAGCAGAGAAGCAGCCAGCCGAGGAGCAGCGCGCAGAGATGCAGCCAGCCGAGGAGCGGCGCGCAGAGATGCAGCCAGCCGAGGAGCGGCGCGCAGAGATGCAGCCAGCCGAGGAGCAGCGCGCAGCGAAGATGCAGCCAGCCGAAGAGCGGCGCGCAGCGAAGATGCAGCCAGCCGAGGAGCCGAGGAGCAGCTTGCCGCCCCCGGCCGCCCCGAGTCCTGGAACGCCCCCTGGCCCGCCTCCGCCCACGCCCTCGGTGGAGCAGATCGATTCGGACGAGGACAGGAGGGCCAAACGGACAGCAACATGACCTGGTCGGGTGGTGGGTTCCTCACCCGAGGAGCCCATGACCACAGTGATTGTTGCGTTCGCTTGGTCTCCTCAGGAGCCGCTGCAAGCCATTGCCACCACTTCGCCGAGGTCGCGCCCGAGGTCAGCGAGCTGGGTACCAGCGCCAGAGACGCCGCAGCTGGCGGACACGCCATCGTACAATCCAGCGGACTCGGGCTCGCAGCTGCCGCTCGGGCTCTCGCAGCTGACTTCGGACGAGCAGGAGACGCCAGTGCTGCCATCCTTCAAGCGGTCGCTGACAGACGATGTGCAAGTGGGGACCAAGAAGTCCAAAAGGTGGCAGAGTAATCGCCTCGTGAGCCCGCCACGCGTGGAGGAGCGCGTGCCAGCGCATCCGCGCTCGCAGCGGCCGCTCACGGCGCCGCCGCAGCTGGCGGGCCAGCGCCTGCAGCAGCCAATCGAGAGCAGCCACATCAACAAGCAGCAGGCGATGACAGCGCCGAGCATCGACCAGATGGCGCGGGCACCTCTCGATGGCAACTGCGGCATCAGCAAGGAGCAGCTGGTGGAGAAGCTCAAGCAGAAGTTCGACGAGCTGGTCGCATCCGACACGGGTGCGGACTTGGACGAGATGGGCAAGACTTTCCAGGACTTCTACAAGGGCTCCTTGATCGTGCAGCTGCGCGCGATGCGCCCTGAGACCGCGGAGAAGCCTCTGGATGACGACTTCGGCGCCGACCCGAAGGAGTCGGCTCTTGACAGGGAGGAGCGCCTCATGTGGGAGTCCTTGGAGGAGAAGGCGTTCAAGTTCAGCACGGAGAAGAAGAAGGGCAACGCGATCGCGGGCAGATGGGCCAGAGTGATGGAGGCATCGAACGAATGGTCTGAGAAGTACCTGGCGGCGGAGGGCTACCCAGCCAAGAAGGCGGTCCGCGAGGAGTGGGCGAAGTGGTCGTTCCACAGGTGGCAGAAGAAGCGGGAGTTCAGCAAGACGCAGACGAACATCAAGAAGCAGACGATGAAGGGCGTCTACATGCCGCTGGCCAGGCTGGCGTGGAAGTTTGGCGGGGGGTCCACTGGTGCCAAGCTGGCATACACGTATGCTGGGAAGGCAGTGCTGATGGGGGGCATCTTCACGAAGTGGTGCAACATGACGGACTGCCTGTTCTACCTCTACGTGGAGCACTCGTTGGAGGACACGTGGCAGCAGAGCTGGACCAGCCACGAGGTCTGGATGGAGTCGGGCTGCGTCGGCGGCCAGCCACCTCCTGGCGCCGATGGCGTGGCCAGCGTGCCATGCACTCCGCTGCCGCGCCCTGGTGCCGAGGCGTCCAGCGAGGAGAAGCAGGCAGCCGCAGCAGCGACGGGCGGCCCTGGGAACGAGGCCACCAGCGGCAAAGGAGGCGACGGCGAGGGCAACGGCAACAAGAAGAAGCTCGCCGTGAAGGCGCCCGAGTGGATGAAGGACTTCCGCAAGCTGCGCACACTGTTCGCGCAGCACACGTCCCAGGCCCACGGGGGGTGCCGCTTTGATGGGGGAGAGCCAGGGCCGAGTGGCGACGGTGAGTTCGACGACGCCAGCGGCGCGATGATAACCGACGCAGCCGATGCGATGAGGATAGCGACGACAACGGGGAGTTGGGCCGAGAGGAGCGATGAGGCGGACGAGGGAAAGGTGGAGGAGGAGGATGAGGATCAGGATACGAATGAGAACAACGCGAAGTGCGGGGTGGGGGGACAAATGAGAGGTGGACGATACGTCATGTCGGAGCGGGCGGGGTGAGACGCAGGAGCAGGACGGGATGGCAACGTGACTGGAGTTATAAGAGAGAGAGAGAGAGAGGAGAGAGAGAGAGAGAGAGAGCGAGAGAGAGAGAGAGAGACAGAGAGCGAGAGAGAGAGAGGGCGAACAAGAGAGAGAGTGAGAGAACGAAAGAGAGAGAGAGAGAGAAGAGAGAGAGAGAGAGAGAGATAGAGAGAAAGGTATGAACGATAATACAGAACGAGAGGGACGAGGAGGCGTGAATACGATGATGAGGAAGTGCATGGGCGAGGGCGGGGAGACGGGAAGCGGGCTGAGAGGGTGGGATGGGGCATATATTCATGGGGCGTGGTGGTCGAGCTTGGAGTCGGGAGCGATAGGCGTGCGATGGCGAGACGGAGAGTGATATGCGATAACAGCGAACATGTCGCGTGGAAGGGGAGGTGTCCACATTGGAGGCGCTGATCAAAGCGGACGCAGCTGAGGGCACGAACGAGTGGAAGTTCGCAGCAGGGAAGGAGACCAGGGGCGAGCTGGACAATGCTATCAAGCAGGTGCCCTGGGGGGATTGCGCACGTGCCCCGCCTCTCCTCGCCCCCTGCCATCCGGCCTCCCATCCATTCCCAGAGCAATAACGGCTAACCCCAACTATGTCCTCACCATTCCCGTTCATTTCCACCCAGGCATCAAACGGCGCCCCGAGAGGGTCTACAGTCAGCCTATACTGTTTCCGAGAGGTCCCCAAGAGCCCCCCAAGAGGCCCCCAAGACGCACAAAGAAGATATGACGCCCACCAGGAAGCCCCCACGCCCTTCGAGCATGGGCGCGCGTTCGACTCGGCGCTGGATGCGCGCCGCGCCGAACGCGCACGCTGGACGGGGCTTGGTCGCGTCCATGGACGCGTCCAAGCCCCGTCCAAATCCAAGACGGCGCTGCCGTTCAAAATGGCGGGGTTGCAACGCGATCACGAATTATCTGCGAAATCTGCCCCCTCCCCCCCTCCCCGCCCACCGCCGCCGCCGCGCATGGACTGACCCCGTCGAAACAGCATTGTTAACGCCATCGGCGCACTATGTGGCACCATGACGACTACCAACCCCGAGGCCCTCGCCCCCCCCCCCTGCCCTGCTCCACCCGTCTCACGTGCGTAGCCATTTTGGCTGTTTGCGGCTCGCCACTCCCGCGGAGCATGGCGCAGAAGCGCTCGCGGTGCAAGGGGTCCGATGAGCTGGAGGCCGCGCTGATCAATCACTTCAAGGAGGCGGATGAGCTGGACTACCCGCATGGGCTCGCAGACGACTGCGACCCTGACGCGTTGAGCGAGTGGGAGGACATGCTCTTGGACGTCCGCAGAGCCATGTACCCTCACATGGCCATATCGCAGTCGAAGGCCATCCAACTCTTCGAGAAGGTCCTCGAGGAGAACGGTGCTGCGTGGGCCCTCGGTGACGAGGAGAAGGACTGGACGACGTCCATGGCGAAGATGCTTCGCGCCATGTTGAGGCACGTCCAACAAGCGGTGCTGAAGAACATGAAGCGCGAGGGGCGCTATCCCGACTCCTGCGCGTGGGTGCAGCCCTTCGTTGAGCAGATGAAGAAGCTCGACGCGGCGAAGGACGCACCAGCCGCCCATTTGCGTGGGCGATAGGGCGCGGACGGGCGCAATGCCCATGGTGGCGGGATATGGCCAGAAGGCGTGGAGACGGGAGAAACCCGCGGCCATGGTCATCGCACAGTCCGCGCAGCATCGCCCATGCAGCTGCGCTCGCCAGAGGAGCCGACGTACACGTACTCTGTTGACATGGTCACCAAGAGAGCGTGCCGCCTGGACCAGAGCATTGCCCACCCAGCGCCAGAGTACGCCATGCCGCTCCAGGACGACCCCCTGGCCGCCGACCACGACGAGGTGATCGCCAAGTTCAGGGGCGGCGCCAGCGTGGTCATCGCGGGCCTTGTGTACAAGACCATCAGGGAGTGGAAGCAGTTGGACAATGGTGGCAAGTGCCAGAAAGGTAGCAACATTATCGTCGAGCTGGTCAGTGGCACGTCCATGTTCCAGCTGAGCAAGTGGACGAGGAATGGCAGCCCCGAGATGGGGATCTGGGAGTTTCCGAAGCAGGGCAAGAAACGCATGATCGTCAACTTCGTGCCCCACGCGGGCATGGTTGGGCATGAGGAGATGCTGGAGAAGCAGGCAAGACTGCTGGCGGCTGGGAAGACCACCAAGGAGGAGATCGAGGTGATCAAGCGCGCATTCATCAAGAAATTCAAGGATGAGCAGAAGGAGACCGATACGGCGAACGCCTGCCCCATGAGACGACCAGCAGCGGCCGCGGCAAAGAAGACGAGCAGCGCCGCCAAGAAGCCCAAGCAGGTCGTTGATCAGGGCCTTGATGATTTCGACGGCGACGAAGATGCCGACGAACTTGCCGATGTGGAAGGCTCACAGGACGACGACCAAGAAGATGCATCCGAGCAGGCTGACGAGTCGGCGGGGATGTCCAACGATGAGAAGAGCGACCACGCGGACGGCAGGGGCGGCAAGGGCGACGAGGCCGGCACGGGCAGCAGGGGTGGCAAGCGTCACAAATTAGACTCGACCACCATCGCCGATGTCAAGGCTGGCATGCTGAAGCGACCTGCAGCATCAAGCCCCCGCTGCACAAAGACGGCGCCGAAGCGCGCGCCAGTTCCGCCCAGGGACATTGCTGGAGAGGAGGCGGCATCCCATGGGGCACGCGCAGATTTCGGTAGCCCGCGCCCGTCGCGTAGGCGGCGGATCAGCGCCAAATCACCTGACGTGCACGGCAGAGCTGAGTCGCCCAAGGCTGCGCCATCGGCCGATGCACCGACGCCGCCGCCACCGCCCCCGCCGCCTGCTGGCAAGACCTTGGACTCACCCCTGGCCGCGCTGGGCACCAGGGCCGCCGCGGGCGACCTGCCCCGCGGCGCCGCCGACGCTGGCCCAGGCGATGTTGAGATGGAGATCTTCGGGTCTGGTGGTGGGCTCTTCGGCGCCATGTCGAGCTTCAGGCACTAGTGCGCGGGCGCCGCAAGAGACGGGCCGCTCAGTCAAACTAGCCACTGCGCAGTGCAGTGCGACACTCTGGTGCAAGCTGGGGCGCACCTTGACCAAGAAGTCGTGACAGTCGGTCACGTTTGCCCATTGTTGGAATCAACATGTCGCTCCACCTTCCCTCTTCCCCCCCGCCCCCCCTCCCAGTCGCGTCGTCTCTGGGGCTCACCGCCCCATCGGCAACATTCGCGCGTTCCCATCCTGAACTCCGAGGTTAGGTCATAGTTCCCTCCTCCACTCCATGGCCCATTCACACTTGCACCAACACCAGCTGTCTTCATTTTTCGGAGACACCCTGAGGGCCGTCTGACGAGGCGGAGGAAGCACGCGGCGAGACGGCAACATGCGAGGGGGCGAGGACAATTGGTGGAGAGGCGGGCGGGAGCATGACGAGTAGCGACGAGGAAAAGGGAAAGGCGAGTCATGCGGTTGTGACACGGCGCACCCCCCCTTCCCTTGTTCATCTACCATTCCCCCTTACACCCGCTCGTCCCTGCATTGCCCCCGCCATCCCCTTATATCGCCATTCCGCCGTTCTCAAGATCACGCTGATCGAACTGTGACCCCCTGCCCCCCGTGGTCACCCTCCTCGTCGGGGCCCCACTGGTCAGGCCAATGGTTGTTCGCGCGAATCCCAACCAACCCATCCAGAAGCCCCGCCCACGAGAGCTGACGGGAAATGAAACGCATATACGCATATAGTGAACCAGCGCAGTCAACGAGAGGAAGGGGAATGCGTTGAGTCACGTCGGGGGGCTTATCGTTGAGCATCGAAGGTCTTCTTGGGACGGTTGGACCTTTCGGGGGCGTCGCGGAGTCCTCTCGGGGCTCTGTGGGGGGTATACGAGTGCCCCTTTGAGGCTCGTTGGGTGGCGCGCGAATTCGCATGGGGCTTTTTGTGTGCGCATGCGGGCCCTCGCCCGTCGTGGGGTTCCCGCGGTGCTCTCTCGGCGTTCTCTTCGGAGCTCTGGGGCGTCTCCTGGGGCCATCTTGGATGCCGTCGATCCACGGAGGGGGTGCCACATGTTCGCCGCCCTGCTGGGGTCATCTGAATAGTCTCTCGTGGGGGTCTTGTGCGCCCGCGGGACCGTCGCGGGGGCTCACGGGCCCCTCTTCGAGCTCTCTTGAGCCATCTTGAGGCTGCCTTGAAGCTTCAAACTCGCATCGGAGGCGAGAAGGAGGCGACGCCAACATCGTTGTTCCCCCCTATGGTTTTCGAATGATGCTGGCTACTCGGGGAAATCCTGCGGGGTCTCCAAACACGGTTGGATCCGTCGCGTGGCCTTCATGGTGCCTCTTGGCGCCATGTTGGCTTTTTGAGCGATCTTGGAAGCCAGATTGGGCTCTTCCAGGCCCTCGTGGAACCGTCTTGAGCCATCTCGCACGCCCTGGCCGCTCGCGACCCTCCCCGCCCAGGTCTTTGGGCGGGCAACGGGGGCGGGGGTGCAAACGTCCCCCCAAAGGGGATGAGGGGTTTTCTGGAAGGGGGGACGCTGGTTCGTTGGACCGCCTGTCGCGCATGAGGCTGGCGGGATATCTGCGGTCGCGCGCCCCCATGGCTGTGGACAGAGGGTGAGTGGCGGGGTCAGGCAGAACGGGTTTGGGCATCGCATAGAGGGGAGGTGGAGTTGGAGCTCAAAGTCTCCATCAACAGGGAGTGCATGACCACGAAGAACCTCAATGAGGTCAAGAAGCGGATGACCGACGCCGAGTTCGAGGTGCTCATCAAAAAGCTGAACCAGGATCGGGGGCGCCTCTTGCTTGCCTCCCCAGGTCGCCTCGTCCACTATCAGCCCTCCCCCCCGACCATTCGCTCGTGCGGCTCACCATTATCACGTGGCCCGCCGCTCTCGGTTCCCCGAACTCCATCCGACCCTCTCAAGAACCCGCGCACCATGGTCGCCCAACATTTTCTCGTGGCGGGCCAGTGCCGCGCCCCGACCCCCCCCCCCCAGGAAATCCTAGACGCTTCGCGCATCCCCGCCAGCCCACCCAGAAACGACGCCCATGCGAGTTGAGAGGCGATCAGAAACGTGCTGGAGCAAAGAAGGGGACGGCTGGACCGCGCGGCGGAGAGAGGGGGCCAATGATACTATTAGATGGCCGGATGGATGGATGAGGGAGCATGGGGAAGGATGATGAATGTGATGAGGAGGAGGACGTGGGGGGCGAGGAGGATGGTAAGGGATGGGAGGAGGAAGGAGGATGAGGAGGAGGAGGACGAGAGCAAGCAAAATGGCTAGATGTCTCTTGGATGCTTCTCGGAGCCTCGTGAGGTATCTTGGGGGCGCCTTGGGGCGTATTGGGGGTCTCTTGGCGGTCGTTGTGGGCTCTTCGGCGTTCTGGGTGCATCGGGGGGGGTGGGGGTGGGGGCGCTTGGGGTCCTCTTGGGGGCCTCCTGAGGGCCTCCTGGGTGCCTCGTGGGGCAATCTTGGGACCTCTCGGTGCCTCCTGTGCGCTTCTGTGGGCCATCTCGGATGAGATCGATCAATAAGCGGGCGCATTAAATAGCGCCCCCCCCCCCCCCTCCCGACGCCAAACATGGGGCCAACAATAAAACACATGATGTTGGCTTCCTCGCCGAAGCCGTTTTGGGCACTCCAGCGACTCGCGGACCCCCCCCCCCGCCCAGGTCCTGGGGCGGGGGTGGGGTGGGGGGGCACGCCCCTCACCGAAGGGTAAACATGGGGGGTGGAAGATGAGACTGCCTAAATCACATACGCGCAGAGGGTTGGTGGGATTCACGCGCAGAATCGCCTCTCAGAGCTACCTACACCGCAGTGTACGCATGGTTAGGATGATTGGGAGCGATGGGGGGCGCGCGAGGACGTCACCCCGACAGGGGAGAGGGCCATGGCAGAAGTCGCGTCGATCTACCGCCAGAAGGCTGCCCGTGCCCCGAAGGAGACGAAGAAGAGGAAGGCCCCTGCAGCTTGAGCCTAGGTTGTAGTAAGCAGTTTTTGCGGCTGGCGCAGGCAACGCCCCAACCGACCCTCACCGAACCGCAAAATCCATGAAACTGCCAGAAAACCCCCCCGAAACGTAAAATCTAGTAAAAATGACGCCAGAACGCCGACCAAGTACCGTCCAAGTACCGTCCAAAACGGCTACCGGCCAAGTACCGTCCAAAAAGGCGAAAACCCTGTAAAAACACATGTAAAACCCATGGTCATGCCACCACCGCACCGACCAAGTACCGACCAAGTACCGTCCAAGTACCGTCCAAAAACGCCCCCCCCCCCCGTCCGAACCCAATTGTGGCGGCGTTCGAGCCCTCGCTGGTGGCCGAACCGTAATTTTAGCCCCGTCGCCGTGTAAAAACCATTGCCCGTGTGGGCAGGGGGGGTGCGAATCTATGGTTTCGGCTAGTTTTCTGCGGATTTGGCATCTGGAATGCGCGGGTGTAGGGCGGATGCCAGCGGTAGAGGGGGGGATGTCCGAGAATCTGGCAGTTGGGGGTTGCCGCGCCATCATGCGCAGATTCATGAGCGCGCTGTGTGCCTAGTCCCAGGCTCTGGGGTTATGCTGGCATGGCCTCAGCGTTCTCAGCTGGCGAGTGGGCGCGCAAGGCGCACTGCTAATCGCCAGGCGTTGTCTCGCACCGAGGCCACCGAGCGCAACGTGCGCGCGTGCTGTCAGCCAGCAGTTTTTTTCGTTCGGTTGCGATGCCTCCGTGACGCTGTGATGTTCGGGCGAAGGGGGGCGTGCACATCACGCGTGCATTGTTTGACGGCGTGCGAGGGCTTGTGCGCGCACGTATCACCACGTAGCCCATCGCGTGCACGTGCTCGCATCACTGGTAGCGTCGAACACCGATCGCACGCGCGCGCATCATCGACGGCGCGCACGACTGCACGCGCAACATTCGAGAGCCAGGGGGGTCGCACGCACTGTGCACGAATGTTACGGAGCAGGCCGCATCAGCAGCGTCACGGCATGGCAGAACGGGCGCTGGTTTGAAGAAGCTGTGCATTGCATCGCCGCGTCGCTAGCTTTTTCCCCGCCATGCAGTGGGAGTGAGATGTGCAATGCATCTGGGGAGGGGCACAGGGGCGTCGATGTGCAACCCGCAGCCCTGGCACAAAGGATACCACACAGCACCGTTTTTCGGAACCTGCCGACACATGCCGCCCAAAAACCAGTTCAAGCGATCATGGCGTTCTTCTAGGCGTGATGTTGAGATGCGCACCGCAGGGGCTGCGCTGTTCGACCACCTGTTAGGGATCTATGTGTCTGGGAGGCATATGACGGCTAAAGACTTTGCCATCGGGTGCCACTACTGCGACATTGCAGGGGTTGGCGGTGCACATTGGAAGTGGTGGGGGATGTCTCCTGGGAAGCCGTCTGGTAGATACAAAGACCATGTGGATCGCAGACTGCCACCGATAGGGCCGATGATGAAAGTGCGTATCCCGATGGCTGTCCGTGGGCGCGCCCACTTAACTACAGCACACACGGACATCCAGCTTGTGTATGAATCGTTGTCCGAAGAGGTGCGAACCGATACCGAGTGCAAAACTATACTACAACATGGTACATACGATGCAGACTCAGTCATGATGACTCGCGCATACCAGAACCATGCACATGTACACGAATGTCTACACCAGACAGGGGATTGGCCCCTCCCCATTGCATTGTACGCCGATTCAGTTCGGTACTCACCACTTCATGCTGGGCGTGCGGACAGCGTCTTGAATGTGAGCGTGGTTAACTTGCTAACGAAGCGTCGACATTACATTGGCTTTCTGCGCACACTTGACAAATGCGACTGCGGGTGTGCAGGGCACTGTACACTATATGCATTCATGCATGTTGTCTGGTGGCAGCTCAAAGCGCTGGTCAGAGGGTGTGCCCCAGATGTGCAATACGATGGGACTCCGTGGGCCGTCGCTGGTGCTGCGGGGAAAGATCTTGGGTGTAGGGCGGTGTTAATGTACGTCAAAAGGGGCTGGGCGGAATTCTCGCATTCGTTCGGTCTGTCATCTTGGTCGAGCCTGTATAACCCGTGTCCGTGCTGCACGTCGCCCTTGGATTCCATCAATGTTTGCTATCCTGGATTTGTTTGCCCCGACGGGATGGTTTTCCCACCCCGCACCCCGCAATCTTACCACGATGCATGTGATGCGTGTGAACGTATTATCAGCATTGACTCAGATATCAAACGAAATCAGTTATTAAGCATGTTAACTTTCGTGGAACCAGCCGCAAAACAGATGGGGGGGCTTGTTGTGACACATGAAATCGACGGGGTGCCACTTCAGATGGGAGATACGTTACTTCCCTCGCCGTCGCTTCTAGACATCAGGGAAGTCTGGACCAAGCCAGTACCGTTTGACTGCGTGTTTTGGCGGGTGAGGCGGGACGGCGCAGGTGTTTCGATTGACCCAGTGACCCACCGCAGCCCCGTATTCTCTGACGATTTGAAGTCGAGCCCTGCATCTACGCTGGCGCTAGACGTGCTCCACGCAGTTCATTTAGGCGTGACGCAACGACTGGGGCCAGTAATACTGCGGAGGATCATACTCGCAAACGTGTATTTCAAGCGTTCAGTACAGCAGAGAGTAAAGTGCGTCGAAGCAGATATGCATGCATGGTTCCAGGAACATCACATCCCACATGAGCAGAGGCTGGGGAGGCTCACGCCAGGCATGATCGGCGCGAGGTGCAAAGTCAAGCGGGCAAGAGGGGCCCCCTTCCCAGGATGCCCGATGAAAATTAAAGGAGCAGAGATGTCGATGTTGATCGTTTTTTGCAAAGACCTGCTGGGGAGATATGTTGATCGCGTGCCGCACGGGGGGTCCCTCATGATGTCTGTTGGCGCTTTGCTGGAATGGACCCGCGTGACGAAAGATATGGGTGCGCAGCCTAGCCATGCCGACTACACATCTGCATTGGAGGCCGCATCGCGGGTTATGTACCACGCGCAGGTTGCGCTTGTGAGACTGACCCCCAAGTGGCACTTATTCTGTCACTTGACCCACAGGACCCATCCATCTTGTGTTTTCGGGGACGGGGGGGTCGCCCTCACAAGCGCCAATTTTCAAAGCGCCCAAACATCTGAATTATTTATGGGCCCCTCCTAGCCCTCCACCTCGTCTCTGGGCGTCTGTCTTGGGTGCGCCCCCCCGTCTCGGAGTGAGTGTGATAGCGATACATGTACTTGTATATATATATATATATATATATATATATATCCAGCGTGTGAGAGAGAGAGAGAGGGAGAGCGAGAAACAAACAATATCTATAGACCTGTAAAATGTATATACTCAGAGAGTGAGAGAAACAATTTCGCAAATAACAAAATAACTGCGTTCGAAGGGACAAAAAGGATAGCGACGATCGGTTGCCCACGCCACCCCCCGATCCACTCGTCTAGCCAAACGCCCGCCTGGACTACCTGGGGGATTTTGGGGGTTGCGCGCGGGCGGGGTAGTGGGCGGGCGCAGTGGATCGGGGCACTCGCGCGAGCAGCTGATCATCGGAACGTCGATCGCTCTCCTAAGGATCAGCGAGTTCGGCCCGCCGCGTTTGTATTCTACCTTTACTGATGAGTCTCTGAACCTCACCGTCCGCAATCTGGCTCAGCGGTGCCACAGGTTGACTTTCTCTCGGACGCTGCACCACCACATCAGAGTTCTAGGCAGTCTTGGCCATTCTAAATATATTTACGCGCCCCCCATCAAGAAGCATGGCCGAGGTTCTGGGTTTGGGCCACGGCGTGCCAGACTGGCTAGCAGCTAGAGTGAGACAGGGATGGCCGGACGCAAACGATCACGTTCTTGCATACGATAATTCTGATATCCTGATGGAAGCAGCATCGGGTGAGGTTGCTCGATGGATCACGGGGGATATGCCAGTTACCTTGGTTCGCTACCTAGATTGTTTCGAATTGTTCTGCGGCGCTGGTGGGGTCACCAACAAGTTGATCACCAAAGGATTGAAAGCTCGTGGTTTCGACAGGCCGCGAAGGGTTCAAAATGCACCACATTCATCAGTTCGCACACCCCCGAAGCCGGTTCGTTTTTGCAACGTCACCGCGCCGTATCTCGAATCATACAGAGTTGCATGGTCGTGACTTGGGCGCCACATGTTTACGTGTCTGAAATCCGCGCCAACCCACGCAGAAGCCCTGCCCACGAGAGCTGACGGAAAATGGAACGCATAACGCTGATGGTAAGACATACCAGTCAAAGAGAGGAGGGGGAGGAAGGCGCTGGGTCATTTTGAGGGCTATCTTTGAGCATCAGATGCCTTATTGGAGCTAGGCAGCGTCGTGGGGTCCTCTTGGAGCTCTTTGGGGGCGCAGTGGAGCCCGCGCGGAGCCTTCGATCTGGGGGCTCTATTGGAGCTCTCGCGGGGCCCTCTTGGAAGTTATTGAGCGCCTCCTGAGGCCATCTTGGGGACCATCGATCAAAGGAGGGGGGGGTTTAGAGTTTCGTCGCCCCTCCTGGGCCATCGAAATATTGGGGCCATCTCGGGGCGATCTTGGGCGCTCTTGGGGTTGTTTCGGGCGGCGCCTCGTGCCCTTCTCGGGGCTCTCTGGGGCCCTCGCGGGGCCATCTTGAGACCTCAACCAGTGCATCGGAAGCGAAACTGCGACAATGCCAACCCATGTGTTTGCGTTGAAAGACGCTGGCTTCTCGGGGGGGGCCTGAGAGGTCACTGGAAGCAGCTTCATCCGTATCGCTGCTTTCTCTGGGTCTCTTTTGCTAGCTATTTTGGGAATTGAGCGATTTGGGGTGCCATCTTGGGCTCTCTGATGCCCTCTTGGAGCCATCTCGGGCCATCTTGAACGAGCTGGCCGCTCGCGCCCGCCCCCGTCCAGGTCCAGGGGAGGGGTGATGGAGTATATCCACTCGAAAGTGAAGATTTGCTGTTGCGGAAAAGGACGCGACTACACCGTCAGACCGCATGGCACCCATAGGGCTGGCGCGATTTGGACGCAATTTGGACGCGTCCAAATTGCGACCAAGTCGGTTTGGATGCGACTTGGACGCGTCCAAGTCGCGTCCAAGTGGCGCCCAAATCGCGACCAGGTCGGTTTGGATGCGATTTGGACGCGTCCAAGTCGCGTCCAAGTCGCGTCCAATTAGGTATGGCGCAAGTGACGTTGTAAATGTGATGGCCTAGTGCAGGCGTACATCGCATGTGTCTGAGGACGTGTGTACGCTGCAGGGGCTCCTCACATGTGCGATGTGCGTGCTGCAGATCAAGCCTGGTGGCACGCTCATGATCGAGCCCGAGTGCAGCACGTGGGTGGGCGTTGCGATGGGCCACACGATGAGGGACAGGGGCGCAAATATTCTCGGCGACGAGAGCAGGAGGGACGTTCTCGAAGCGAATTTCGTGGCAGAGATAATGCCACAGCCTTAATACACGACCGACAATCCTGGCTGTAGGGGTCGGGTGGATGATCGGGCGAGCGATTGTTGACGGACTTAGTTATGTCAGGCAGTGCGACCTCACGCAGTGGTTTGACCACGCAGGGCAGCTATTGCTCGATCGGTCGCCTCGGCAACGCGTCGATCGCGGCGAATGGTAGACTCTCGCTCCCCCCCCCGCCACGCCATTCTGCAATGTCAACCCCGCCCCTGCAATATCACCCCCCCTGCCTCCACCGCCAGCGTGTGTCTCCCCTTCGCCGCCGCTCCCTTTCACCCGTTCGCCCCAAACGCCACCTGTCCACATCTCCCGCCCCACATCGGCGGAACTGGCATCGACGATCGCCCGCCCCGCGCCAACCCGCCCTCCGATGGCTACCCAGGTCGTGGTTGATGGTTTTGGCTGACGCTCGCGGCGTCAAGGTTATATTGGAGAACCCTTCGTGTTCCATCTTGTGGCACGTTAGCTCCATTAAGGCCAAACGCCCGCACTGCCGCTCTCTCTCTCTCTCTCTCTCTCTATAGATCTCTCTCTCTCTCTCTCTCTCTCTCTCTCTCTCTCTCTCTCTCTCTCCCCCTCCCTCTCCCTATATCGGTCTCCCTCTCTCTCGTTCGCTCGTCCGATCACCCGCCGTGTTTCGGTGTCCGTATTCCGCCTTTGTTCGCTCGTTTTCTCCGTCGCTTGCCGTCTCTCTCCTTATCTCGCCCCCCCGCATCCCCACGAGAACGCTATTGTGCGCCCCCGGCTGCTTTACAGAATCGCCCCCCCCCCCTCCGCGGTCGGCCCCGCTCCACCGCCACCTGGGGCGCTGAGAGTTGTTCTGTTTTTTCGGGGGCGGGGGGCGGCGGAGCGCCAGGGGGGGGGGGCGACGAGCAGAAAATACAACGCATTGAGAGAACACTGACAGCTGGGGGCATACCACATCATCCTCATCACCCGCCCTCATCGCCAACCGACATCGAAATCGATTCCCCAGCCTACTCGCCCCCCTGCCACCGACTAGAGAAACGAAACCAGGTAGACCCAGGCTAGTATTATGCCGCCGTTCTCACCGATTTCCCGCCGTAAGTTGTTCGGCTCTAGCTGCCTCCGCCCACGCCGACGCTTACGCCGCCACCGCCAGCGCCGAGACGAGCGATGGCAGAGCCAGTGGTCACCCTCGACGGCGCGAACAAAGTGATGAGGTGGTGTTGGATGGCGGATTGGCGCTGCTTCGTGCCAGTCTGGTTCCCAGTGGCGGGGGAGGGCAAGTACCCGCTCAACCCGCTCCCAAAGCAGATCAAGCAGGAGTTGGTCGAGACGTTCTCCCACCTGCGCAGCGCCTTCACCGACGAGGAGGCCCAGACAGCCATCAAGCTGTTCGCGACCAAGCGCGGTGAGCGGCAGTGGCTCTACAACGAGGACCCAGACGTCGGCGATGAGTTCCCTGATAACGGCTGGGTCGTCAACAAGAAGACGGCGATCGCCGTCGTCGTGGACTGGCCGACGGGCCCGCTCGCGTGCGATCAGAAGGGCGGCGACGGCGACGGCGAGGGCCACGACTCCGCCACCGACGGCAACAAGCAGAAGGGCAACGGCTCCGCCAACGACTGGTACGACGATCAGTACGGCTACAAGAAGGAGTACGACGACTACAAGAAGAAGTACGGCAGCGAGTACAAGGAGCGCTTGGACGACCTTGAGACTGCGGGGAAGACGAGCGCAGGAGGGCTTGACCCAGGGTTACGGCTCGTTGTCACCAAGAAGGCGTTCAAGACGATTTCATCGAAACTGATGGAGGATGCAGTGGAGAAGGCGTACAAGGCGGGTTTCAGGTCGGCCATCAAGATTGCCCAGGACCAGCAGCTGAACGAGAGTTCGCGTGAGTCTGGCAACTCGAGCACCTCGTGGCTCCACGCGAGCGCCAGCTGAGCTCGCGCGAAGGCGCCAGCATCAGAGTGGCAGCAGAGCGAGTGCACTCCTCGGACCAGCCTGGTCCTCTCGGCCATCTTGGCCGCGCACGCGCAGAGTTAAGAGATCAGTCGGCCTGCCTGGCCTCAAAAAAACACATGTGGCCATGGGCTTGGCGTTAGATCGCAAGTCCCAGCGTGCCATCGCGGCTGCTGGGCGCACGTCGCCAAGTTTTGCTATCGGCGTTAGATCGCAAGTCCCAGCGTGCCATCGCGGCTGCTGGGCGCACGTCGCCAAGTTTTGCTCCAGCGAAGAGGAGGATCGATCGGACGGGGCGGACGACGTGTGCTACCTGTTGAGGGTGGGCGCGGGTGGCGCAGGATAGTCCAATCGTTGCAGCGCTGGTTCGGGCCCGCCGCATTCTCGCGAATGGGGCGGGGCACTGGGTGGCGACCTTTCCCTGAGCACTGCCAAATGCACGTTTCTCTGCTGCTCGACAATGCTCCCTGTCTTGTCTGCGAGTCATCTACCCGTTCAACTCCTCGCCCCCGCCCGCCCCATCCCCATGGAGTTCTAGACGCTTCGCGCATCCCCGCCAGCCCATCCAGAATCGACGCCCAGGCGAGTTGAGGGGCGATCAAGGATTCACGGGGGCAAAGAGGGGGGCGGCCGAACCGCGCGATGGAGAGAGTGGGGCGAATGGGGAAGTTGGATGGATGGATGAGGGAGTAGGGAGAAGGAGGACGAATGAGATGAGGAGGAGGAGGGGACGGAGAGGGAGGAGGAGGATGAGATGAGACAGGAGGAGGAGGATGAGATGAGACAGGAGGAGGAAGGAGGGGGAGGAGGAGAGCGAGCAAAAGAGGCAGATGTCTCCTGGATGCTCTTCGGGGCCTCCTGGTGTATCTGTTGAGCGTCTTGGGGCGCATTGGGGGTCTCTGGGCGGTCGTGGGGGGGCTCTTCGGCGCCTCGGGTGTCTCGGGTGGGCCTCTTGGGGCCGCTTGGGATCCTTTTGGGACCCCCCTGGGGGCCTCTGGGGCCGTCTTGGGGCCACCTCGGAACCTCTCAATGGGCACCTCCTGGTCGCTGCTTGGGGCCACCTTGGAGGAGATCTATTAAACGAGAGGGGTGCAGTAATTAGCGCACCCCCTCCCCCCTCCCCAGGAGGTCACTTTGGGGCCGAATCCCAAGGGACCAAACAGGATGGACGCAACACTGGAGCCATAATGGTGCCAGCACCCTCGTAAAAGCGCCCAGGCCAAGGAGGGGGCGTAGGGGGGGGGGGGGTAAACCACTCCCCGATGAGGAGAACGAGGGGTGGAAAAGGAAACGCCCTAAACCACCTACGCCCAGAGGGCTGGTGAGATTTCGCCTTCGGCCGCGCCTGGCCGAGAGCTTGCCGCGGGCGCCGTGGCTGCGCCAACTGGGCCCGACATTCAGCGTGATACCGATGGGGGGCGCATGTACATGTGTCCCCCATCGGTATCATGGCTGGGAGATGCCGCAATGTTTCGCGTCGCCCCCTTTCACGCATCGGCGCCCCGCCCGCCCCAGATGCCCCCTTGACGTCGTACTCTGTCATTCTGGCAATGTCGGCTCCCCATCTCTATTGTTCTCTCTCACTCTATCTCTCTCCCTATTGCTCTCTCATCTCTCCCCCTGCCCCTCTCCGCCCGTTCCTTCTGCGCAGCGCCTCGGCCCGATCTCCCATCTTGCCCGCCCCCGTCGACGCCGCCCGTTCGCAGCCGCTCCTGGCAGGCCAGCCTGAACATGATTAACGCTGGCAAACTGACAACGTACCTCGCAGTATTCGGCTGGACAAGTTTAAAGCCGCTGGCTATGTTTACCACTCACTCTCTCTCTGCTGCACGTATGCACATAGGTGCTACCAAGAGGGACGCAGCGCGTTCTCTGTCTGCTTCGGGCTCCCACGCCCCTCTAACGACGTTAGGCCCACGTGTTTCAAACCGTTCTCGGGCCGGCGCAGATGGAAAGGCTGCCATCGCAGGATGGAAGACCAGAGCTTGGGTCAATAAGACCAAAGATCAGGCCGCATCCAAAGAATACCCACCGGCGTTTTGCGAAGCTGTCGCAGAGTTCATAGCGCAGACGCGCTAGACACACCGTGCACGCGGCGCTGTATATATTTACATTTATATGTATATGTGTATACATGTGTATATATATATATCATATAACTGCAACTGACAGCACGCCAACGCACGTTGCACGCACGCACACGATGCATTTCATAATTAGCCAGCCTGCCGACGTTGCCAGCGCCCGAGCCAGAGAGCAGATTTGCCCATGGCTGCCACAGCCGCCTGGAAATATGAGTGCAGCGTGGACGGGATGGTGGGATGGAGGAATGGAGCTAAGATGATGGGTGCGAGGTCCGTGGTAATCGCACTGTGATGATCGAATGCGCCCACGGCGAATCACCGCCGCCCCCTGCCTTTAGGATGTGCCGCGCTATTGGGCCATGTGTTTCCCCAGCCTTTGTGGAAGCCCTTCGGAGAACACATATACCAGCATTCGCGTGAATGCCAGTGCATGTGAAATCCTCATCCACCTCGCGTGCAACGCGCCTTCTTCTCGCAATCGCATCACTGCCCTGCTCCCCCCCCTTCCTCCAACCCTCCTACCGATCTCGTCGGCCCGAGATTCGGCGACGCGCCGCCGATCCGATCGATGCTCGAGCTCATAATTCTATTGCTATCAAGTGGCATCTTTCGGTCCTTACCGATTGTTGCACGCGAGGCCGTTCCACGCTCAATGCTATGATTTTCTTCCTTTTTTAAACAAAACAAGAAAATTCTTCAGGGGCCAGCAGGTGGCCCCAACTGGCTTAAACTAGCGGCCAGGAAGGCTTGCTCTGTAGAGTGCTGCGCGTGTCGGGCAGCTATCTCCTTGGCTGCAGCCCGAGAAATCGTGGGTCGCCCGCTGGCCCCTGGAGAATTCTCGAGATCCTCGCAAAGAGCGTCGAACGTCGTCGCGCGCAGTATTTCGATAGTTACAAAACATGAAAAATATCAAATATGGCAAAACCATCCTAAACCAGCATGATATACTAAAACAAAATAAGAACAAACACCACGTTCTTAAATTAAGATCCTGGCGGCCCCTGGGCAGGGCGGGCGGGCGCCGGCGCGGCGGCACTGGGCGGAAGCGCCGAAGGCTGCAAGGAGCACATCATGAGCCAGAGGAGCGCCCCGAGGGCCGCGCCGAGGGCGCCGGCGCGGGCAGCCCCGCCGAGCCAACCTTCGCCACCCCGGTGGCTACACGCCTGGTCTCGGCGGGCCCGGTGGCGGCTGAGCCTCAACATCGACCGTGGCATGCGCAGCCCACCCGCACCAAGAGAGGCGGGCGAGGGTTCCGAAGCGGGTGGACACCAGAAGGCCAACACGGACTGCACAGAGGGACCCGAGCAGATCAAACCAAACACGCTGCCCTGGCGGGCGGTGGAGGCGGAGCCGCGCGGCACAGTCAAGGCGATCCCCTGGGGAGCGCCGAGGAAGCAGCGAGGCCCCTTCCTGGCACCACGGGCGCCCGTGCAGGGGCGAGGAGCGCCCGAGGCACAGCCGCGGAAGGCCCCGCGGGCCGGAGGGCCCCCCTCGCGAGCCCAGCGCGGTCCTCCTCTCAGCGCCTGGACTGCACCGCGCCGGCGGAGCGCGGGGGAACGCTGGAGAGCCAGCTGGCGGGGAGGGGGCCGCCGCGGCGCGGGGCGCGCGAACGCGGGGGGAGAGGCCCTCGTCGTCGTCGTCGTCGTCGTCGTCGTCGTCGTCGTCGTCGTCGTCGTCGTCGTCGTCGTCGTCGTCGTCGTCGTCGTCGTCCCTTGCTGCTTCTTCTCTGCTCTTCCCCCCCCTCTCTCTCTCTCTCTCTCTCTTCCTGCTTCCCTTCTCGGTTTGCCCTGCGGAGCGCGAAGTCGGACCTGTCCCCCTACAGGGGGATTTTGGACGAAAAATAAGACATACTCAAAAAATGCCCTAAAGTACTCAAAAATTGCCAAAACATCGTCCCCAGACTATCTTTTGACTGTGTTTGCACAGTCCTCCTGTAGAGGGACATGCCCGACTTCAAGCAGAGCGCCCGGGCGCCTCCCGGAGGGCGGCGGCCAGGCGGCCTCTCCCTCTCCCTCTCGCGGGGGGCAGGTTTTCGGGCGGCTTCTCTCTTGAGAAGCTTAGGTCGCACGCGTCCTCCTGCAATCGGAGCTTACACGGAAGAAATAAACAAAAACGGAAATACGCGCCAAAAAAACAAAATGGCCAAAGATAATCGTCCCCAGACTATCCGTTATACTATTTGTGGAACATGTTTCTCCTGAGGAGGGACGTGCCCGACTTAATCCTACGCCCCCCCCCCCGCGCCTTCCGAGAAGTCGCCGCTGCCTTCGGAGGCGGCTCAGGGACCTCCTCGGACGGCCAGGGCCCGCACCGAGCCCTTCGAGGAGCCCCGCCCCCTCGGACCCTTCCCCCCTGGCCTCGCCGCCAGGACAAGATGGAGAAGATCACCCCGGGGCACTTCGCGCCAGACCCAGACCCCCTCGGGTAATGAAAAAATCAGGACGGGAGGTTTTTCCTAACTTTTCGGCCTCTCGAGGCCCTAACCGGCCCTCGGGACCGTCAAAAAACGGCTCAGGATGAAAAACCGGTCCTGGGGAATGGGTCGAGATCTCTGGGGGTCGACGTCATGAAAAAATCATGACGTCGGGGGTCTGGGGAGGTTGCCACCCCCGAGCCTGGTGAATTCCAGCCAGTGGGTCCGGATCAGGGGAAGAACACCACAGCCACCGGGCTACCAGAAAGCCAGAGGAGGAACGAAGGGGCTCTACTGGTCACAGCGAGCCTCGGCCATGAACAGGTTCCGAGGCCCGAGTCCGAGGAGTGGCCCGGCAAGCAGAGCCCATCCCGAGCCCAAAGAGGTCCGTGTCTCGGCGCCGTGACCGTAGGCAGAGGGAGGCCCTCGCAGACGGCGTCGCCCACTGGGGCGCAGTTGCCGCCAGCCCCGAGCCCGGCGGGAAGCAGCAGGCGGGGGGTACGCACGAGGCGCCGAAGCAGCAGTCGGCCGACGAGAGCGGCGGCATGGCGAGAGCAAGCAACACGCAACCTCTGCATAGCAGCGCCGCGTGCGCTGCTGGGCGTGGGACCCAGACCCCCTCGAGCAATGAAAAAAACATGACGGGAGGTTTTCCTTAATCTTCGGCCTCCGGGGCCCCTCACCGGACCTCGGGAGCGTCAACAAAACGACTCAGGATGCAAAGCCGGTCCCGGGGAAAGGGTCTGCAGACCTCTGGGGGTCGACGTTGTGAAAAAATCACAACGTCGGAGGTCTGGGAATCCAGCCCTGGCGCCGACGAGGGGCCGAAGACCAGGGAGCAGGCGCCAGCGCGCGTCGCCGGCAGCACGGCAGAGCTGCATGGACGGGCCGGCACCTTCCCGGCAGGCCCAGGCGGAGGAGTGGTCCCTATAGGAGGCTCTGGCGCAGCCGGCGCTCCAGCCGGCGCCGGCCTCCGCCGCGGCTGAACCGGGCGCGGCTGCAGAGGCCTGGACGCTGCTCGTGCCGCTGCATGGAGAGAGGCAGGCGTCCGGGTGGCCTTCCCCCTAGCCCTCCGCACGGAATTGGCACAGGAGTATCGCTCGCCTCGGGTAGCCTTCCGGCTTCGCCATCAGCATGGCATCAGCCCTCGCAGCTCTCCCCTCAAATAGCCTTCGTGGGCCTTCGTCAGGCCCGCGAAGGCTGCTCGAGGGGAGAGCTGCGGGCCCTGACGCCCATGGCACGCGCGGCCGCGCTGCCCCGCGCCGCCCGCCCCCACGGGCTGCCGGCGGGCCCATGGCGCCCCTCTCGAGCTCGGCGGCGCCGCCCGCGGGGCGCAGCGGAGGCGCGGGCCAGGCAGCGGAGGCGGCAGGCCCCCTGCCCCCCGTCCATGGCTGCCGGCTGGCCCTGGTGGGGCTGCTGGCGGGCTGGGGGGCGCGATGC
>CAUYUJ010021763.1:57906-97906 GCA_963575745.1 Prorocentrum cordatum | reverse complement strand
CGAGGAGGGGGAGGGAGGAGGAGGAGGAGGAGGAGGAGGAGGAGGGAGGAGGAGGAGGAGGAGCAGGAGAGGAGAAGAGAGGGAGGAGGGAGGAGGGGGAGGGGGAGGGAGGAGAGAGGAGGGAGGAGGAGGAGGGAGGAGGGAGGAGGGAGGAGGAGGAGGAGGAGGAGGAGGAGGAGGAGAAGGAGGAGGAGGAGGAGGAGGAGGAGGAGGAGGAAGAGGAGGAGGGAGTAGAGCCCGCGGCGTGCACACGACACCTTCTGCGTGCGAGGCGGCTGCTTGTTTACGAACGCTCCACACCAAAGACACATCGCAGGATGTACACTATCTGCGCTGCCCTCACCTCCGCCGTGCCTCCCAAGAGCCCCATAAAGTGGCGACAACTGCGCTGTCTGTGGCACCCGACGCAGCCGCGAGGTCTCGAAGTGAGCTGCGCTGCCCACGCCTCCGCCGTGCCTCCCCGGGAGCCCACGAGAGTGGCGGCGGTTGCGCAGCTCGCAGCACCCGACGGAGCCGCGAGGTCTCGAAGCGCCCTCGCCTCCGCCGTGCCCCCCAGGAGCTCGCGAAGAGTGGCGACAGCTGCGCAGCTCGCAGCACCCGGTGGCAGACCCAGAAGGAGGAGGCGAAGGAAAGGAGGAGGAGGAGGAGGAGGAGGAGGAGGAGGAGCAGGAGGCGGAAAAGGGGCAGGAGGACGAGGAGAGGGAGAGGAGAAGGACGGATACCACAGTGCGTTTTTCAAGACGAGAACCTAACACAGGAGGGTTGGGCAAACATAGGCAACCATAACACGTAAGAGGTCCGCGCGGATGTGTCTGATCAACGCCAAGACCCCTTGGCGGCGCCTCCAGTGCCGCCCCTGGCGCGCTCCGTGAGCAAGGGGGGGGGTCAGCGCCGATCCGAGAAATCCGCGCGAACCTCCAAGTTACAAGTTGTGTGATTTCAAGACTTCCGAAGGAGGAGGGGCGGTTTCGTGGGTGAAGGCGCTGCTACTGGCAGGGTGCAGTGGCGTCCCGACGAGAGCGCAGGGGAAGCAAGGCAACGTCGCAAACATAGAAAAAGCGCGATCAAGCCACCCCCCCAGGAAAAAGCATGGGTGGCTACGGGGAGTCGGGGCTCCCACGAAACCCTGCCTGCAGCGACACCGTGCGTCAACCAGGGAGCCTGCTAGGCCGCCGACATCCAGGGCCTCATTGTAGTAGTACTCTCCGGCCTCGCTCTCGTACGGGCCACTCCACGCCTGGAGGTCTGTCTCAGCCCGCTGCGAGCCGCTCTTTCGTGAGACCTGCAGGTCCGTTTGCCCCTTTCCCCCATCCTCATCCATGTCCTGATGCTGTCCCTATTCGCTTTCCCTCTCGCACTCTTCCTCCTCTCCTCCTTCTCCTCCTCCTCCTCCTCCTCCTCCTCCTCCTCCTCCTCCTCCCTCCGCTGTCTTCCCTTCTCCCTCCCTCCTCCCTCTCTGTTTACCCTTCCTCCCTTCCTTTGGCCCCTGCCACGCATCTCGAGCAGCTGCCCTGATAGGCTGGGCAGCGGATGTTACCTGCACTTGGTGTTCACGGAAGCCCCGGGCCGACCGCTCGAGTAAGCTAGAAGTCGCGGCCCTGGAGCACTACCATCCATCTGTGGCCAGCGTGCAAACACATGTTGCACCCCTTCACTCTGCCCCGCTCCTTGTCCATCCCCCCTCCGTCAACACCGCCCCGCCTTTGTCCCCCCCCTCCTCCCGCCCGCTCCTGCTGGCTGCGATCCTCCCTCCCTTATGGAGCTTGAAGGATTTGGTGGCTGTCCACCTGGGCCACGTACGTGGGCTGGCTCACGCAAGAAATGACCGCGCGAGACCCCGCCTCCGCAGTGGCAGGAGGAGGGCGAGAAAGAAAGCGGATGATGATGGTAATGATGATGATGACGATGATTTTTTCCGCTGAGACACCCACGCACACTTTCGTCCATAATCCACGAGTCGGCGGCGGCAAGCGGCCCGCGAACGGGCGCGCGCCCTATTACGGGGAGGGGCGGAAGGCCGCCAGCGAGCAGGGCAGCAGGAAAAGGAGGAGGGAAGAGGAGGGCACTGGCTGGCGAACGCCAACGCCTGCTCAAGCTCCACCCTCCGCGCGAGGACACCGTGGTACCCCCGTCGGCACGGGACCGCCCGCCGACGGAGGTGGCGAGAGGCCACAACCGCGGGCGGGGGGGTGCACTCGACACAGGGGGGAGGACAGAGCCCGTGCCCCGCGAGGGGTGGCGCTTGCGCTCGCCACCCCCGCCTGCGTCCGGGGGTGGGAGACCCACGGGGGGACCAGCTGCAACGCTGATCCGGTCCCCCGAGGGAGGCGTGCAGGGCACCTCATCGCCGGGCACGGGGCGGGTGCGGCGGTTGGGCAGGGGGGGGGGGCGGCCGCACTCTCTCTCGCGCGCGCCGCCGCTCGCCCACTGACCACCTCACCCCAAACCAGGAGGGCCCAACCCAACACCGCACCACGGCAAGCAGCGGCAGCGGCAGCGCGGAGCAGCAGCAGGGGGACGCACAGGAGAGGGCGCACAGGAGCAGCAACAGCGACGCAAGCAGCAGCAGAATGGGGGGACGCACGAGGGGCACAAGAGCGAGGACAACAACGAGGGCCCCAGAAGAGGACCACCCCGCATGCGAGGGAGGCAGCAACAAGGGGCAGGGAAAGAGACGGACTTACAGTAGGGTCCAGTAGGGTCCAGGGTCCATAACACCATGAAACATTGCGTCGCCAAGCTCAACGCGCCCAGATACCGACGCAGAATAGAACCGCGCAGCGTCACAAAGACAGAACGCGGACCACTCGGCCAACGGAGCCACGGGGTGAAAACACCGATTCAAAGACCCGCAGGTGAGGCGAGGAGCAAAACGCACGACACCGCGGCAGGGCCAGAACGAGGAGCCTGAAACAGCGCGCCGCCGAGAGCCAGGGGGCGCGACGCTGCTCCGCGGATCACCTGGGGATGGCAGACAGTCTCGGCGGCCCTCGCAACCATCGCCCTCCAGGGGCACGCTGTGGTCACGGCGTATTAGGCGCGCGCTGCCAAGGCGGAATAAGGGCAAACGCCCAAGGAAAACAACCGGATTCGAGATAGGTCATAGCGGGGCCAGGGCCCACCATAAGGACACGGCAAAAACGAAGACCCACGGACACCAAGGCCAGGATCGCTCGCGGAAAACAATGGCAATGTCTTGCACCGCCGGGTCAGAGCCCCCAGCCGAGCGAGAGATACCTATTGCGGAGGGAGGACAGTGCCAAGGCGGTGGCGGGCATGGGTCTTCAGAAATGCAACAAGAACAACACCTACAGCGACGTCGCGATCAAGCCCCCGCCTAGGTCCCAGAAGGGCGAGAGCCGAGAACCAAGACTCGTCGTCGAACAGAAGCCTCTCCATCGCCCTGGCAGGTCGTGAACGACTAGAGCCCCAGGGAGGGCGAACGACTCGAAAACAGGGCAGCGTTTGTAGTGGCGCAGGTCGCCAGGCCCTCCCCCCCCACCCCTCGGCGGAGACGGCGCCCTTGCCTCGCGCTTTGACACGCGGCCGAAGTGCACGTCCCCCTGGAAAGGATCCCGAGAATGCCAGCGGGAAGGCGGGCACGCGCGGCCTTTCCAAGAGCCCCCCAGCCGTGGCCGAAGGGCGGAGTGCGACAGGCATCTCAACTTCCACGAGCCAGCGTCCGATGCGAAACGGGCGGGAGAACAGCGGGGTCGTCGGCGCTCGAAGCCCTCGGATGCACGCGTGCGCCCTGCACTGGATCTTCCCACCAGTCCTCTTAATGCTGGGCGAGAGAATGTCGGCGGCATCGTCGTCAGTGCATCTGATCGTCGAGTTCCCCCGCCAGGGGGGCCGTCGCCGATCGCGACATACCTCGTCACCATACGCGCCTTGAATAACAAATCCTAGATCAAAGCCAGATCAGTCGCTTTACGCTTGACCAAAACACGATACCCAGCGGCCTCCAACAACAGCCTCAGTTCCACAAATTCAACCACCAAGAACGCGAAGCTGGGCACGCATACAATGATCTGCGCTGCCACCCGACATTGCCTGGCCACCTCTGGAGCGATGCTGAGGAGATGGATCGGGCACTGTGAGACCGATGCGCAATTCGAATGAAGAAAAAACGCGAATCGTAGCAGGCAGCCCTACGGAAAAAGAAACCTGGGACGCCGCGCCCTCTGCCAGAACGTAATCATGACTTCTCGCCGCTCCAATGCGCGAGCCTGCTCCTGTGGCACAAACGTATTCTGAGCCCCATAGTGGACTGCAGGGCGCCCGTGGCCCCGCGAACCGGGAGAATCCACGCAGAAAGAATCGGCGGGGGAACGCAGCCCGAAACTCAATGCAGAAGTCACCAGCGCCATGAATTCCACGCACGAATTGAGCAGGGACCGACCGTCCCAGCATTCCTATAGTCCTACCACGAGATGTTCTTAGAACCCAAACATGTTGTAAGAACCAAAACTATGTTCTCAGAACATAAACCCGATGTGGTAAAACAGGACAGTCCCAGCCATCAATGTTCTAAAGACATTCCGTGGAAAGCACAACAGGTTCTTAGAACACTGTTTGGTAGGGCTATGGGCACGCCGGGACGCTTCGCCGCTACTTGAATGAACCGCAAGAGCCATGGATCCCCCACCGCTGCCACACATTCCAAGATGTCGCGGCCTTCAACGCCCCCTCGCCGCCGCCCCGCGGCCGTCCGCGGCGCTGCACTCGGCCCGATGCGGAACGCGCCCGCCCGAGAGGGTCTTGGCGCCGCGCTGGAGAGAGAGAGAGAGAGAGAGAGAGTAGATCCAGGCAGCCTTGCGACAAACAGCACCTTGATCCGCGGGCCCCTCCCCCTTCGGTCGGAAAACCATTCCGTTGATCCTGCGGCCCCGGGGAAGAGTTGCCCCCTCACTCTCGCAAGCAGCCCGGCAGGCGCCGAACAGAATATCAGACGCCCCAGGAACTGCCCAGCACCCATGCGACGTACGATCGGGCCCCGGGGCAGAAGGCCGCTTCAGACGCATGCGCCTGTCAGACTCGCCCCGATCAAAAAAGCGCCTGCGGGGTTCGCGAGGCAGCTGGCCCACGACTGCGCACGGGGCAAGATCGCAGGCCGGCGCTGTTCCGCACGAGGGGCAGGGGCAAAACGTGCTCCCGGTGGGGGGGCCCGCGCGCGGGCCGTGGTCGCCAGGGTTCGGGCCAGGCGGGCCACGCTCGCCCAGAACGCCCCCCCCCCAGTGCGATCCGACGTCTCAAGGGCGCACCCTCTATTCAGAGCAGGCAGCCGCTTCTTCGCCCTGCCCTCAACCTCCTCGGACTCCCGGCTCTGGCCCACCTCCTCCAGCTCGCCCTCGAAGCATCTGCTCTTAAATGCAGCGATAAGTGGGCGCAGGCCGCCAGGGCCCGCGCAGATGCCGCGGCCCACGTCGCAGAAGGGGCAGAGGACATCATCGGGGCGCGCGAACGACGAGACGCCGCCGCTGCCCCCCCCCCCCCGCCCGCGGTATGCCATCACAATGACATGGAGACGCTCAGCATCATTCGATGCTTGTCGATTCTTTAAGACTGCCGAAATTCAGCTGCCACCGAACCGAACAGAGCTCGCACCCCCCGGGTGCGCCTTGAAGGGTCGTCTGGGAGAGTCAGTCCCAACAGCTGTTCCGATGCCATCCGCCTGCATCCCGCATGTTGACTAATCCATTTCGGCACCGAGAGAGGGCCGCCAGGTTTGGGGCAGGCGACCGTCGCCGTCACAGGGATTGGTCCGACGAAGCCCCTCTGTAGATCAGGGCCCCTACAGCGCAAGCCGAGACCATCAACTCATTGAGGAGCCCGCTGGGAGGGCGGTGTAGACTCTGCCAAGCTGGGAGAAGCCACGACTCCCACTACCGACTATGCCTCTGCGCGTGGGGTCAGGCTGAACACATGTACACCAGGGTCCACATTGTTCGTGAAATGCGTCATGCTGCAACCTACCCCCAGGGCCGGACGCGCCACCCGCAGGAAAAAAAGGCCCGTCTTCCATCGGGGCAAGATCCAGTCACCAGCCACCAGAACCATACTGTGAGCTGCAAGGGGTGGCACGTCCAGAATCTTCTCCAGATGAAACCATATACGCGCTAATTAGTGCAATCACGGGGGATGCCCCCTGCGAGCCCACTGGGGGTCCCTCGGCCGCCGCAGAGGGTGGCGTCTCCTCGTCCTGGCACGCCACGAGAATATGTCTGGCTTTAGGTCGGACATGTCCCCCTACAGGCGGATTTTGGACGAGACATTTGTTTTGTTTTGTTGTTGTGTTTATTACTACTATTCTTATTCGTATTATTCTTACGATTAGGATAACAATACTAATACTACCAATACTTATTATTACGTTTAAGATAAAATCGAAATATCGTCCCCAGAAAAGCTATTTGCTTACATTTGTTTAGGATAGTTCTCCTAAAGAGGGGTACGCCCGAGTTACGTCTGGCTCCTGGGTGCTAGCTCAGGTCTCCAGCGGCCGTTCGGGACAGTCCGGGCGCCGCCGGAACGCCCTGTGCGAGGAGCGGCCGCTGAGAAGCACCCCGAGGCCGGAAAATGCTTGGGAACCGCCTCCTCCTCCTCCTCCTCCACCTCCTCCTCCTCCTCCTCCTCCTCCTCTTCCTCCTCTTCCTCCTTGTCCTCCTCCTCCTCTTCCTCCTCTTCCTCCTTGTCCTCCTCCTCCTCCTCCTCCTCCACACGACAGAAAAACTCTGACTTCGGACCTCCATGGGCGAGAGGCCCTGCGGGCACACCGGAGGCCTCCTGCACCTGCCGCAGAGAAGCCCCTTTTGCTCCTTCCTAACGAGAAGGCACGTGGCCGGCCCCTCCTCCTCCCCCTGAGGGGCAACGGTACGGGGTGATAGACACAGGGGGGAAACATCGGCCTGGACTCGGCGATACATCTCCCACGAATCGGCGAAAGGCCCTCGATAATGAATCCGCACTCTCCTGGGCAGGCTCGGGCTATCGGGCGCCTATCGCCGATCAATAGGCGATGGAGGGTCGATGCATCCCCCCCTACGCCTATCCCCCCCTATCGTTGCTCCTCCCCCCCCCCCTGGTCATGCCACGAGTGGCGCCAGCCCTGTAGGAATGAGGTATTCATTACCATTCCCGGACGGCGCTGGCGCCAATCGCGACGTGCCCAGCTTCCTCCCCCCACCTACCCCCGCTCGGTCACGCCGGGTATCACCAGCGAACATGTTACACGAGACGTACGCAACCTCCACGGGAGGCGAATCTTTGCATGAACGCTCCACAAAAAAGAACACGTGGCCAGATATGCACGATCTGCGCTGCCCTCATCTCCGCCGTGCCTTCCAGGAGCCCACGAAAAGGAAAACGGTTGCGCAGTCCGTAACCTCCCCAGGAGCAGCGAGGTCACGGCTGAATCCGCGTGGCCCACGACTCCGCTGAGCAGCGAGGTCTTAAATGGGTGCACGTGGCCCTCGACTCCGCTGGACCTCCCAGGAGTCATGGAAAGTGGTGACGTCTGCACGGTTCGCAGCCATCCGTGGAACATCGAGGTCCCTTCTGGGTGCGCTCCCAATCTCCGCTGGACCTCCCAGGATCCCACGAGAATGGAGCCACTTACGCAGTTCGCAGCCTCCCATGGAGCAGCGAGGTCTCGCCTGGGTCCGCGTGGCCCCCGACTACGCTTGACCTCCCAGGAGCCCACGACAGTGATAGTAGTTACGCAGTTCGAAGCCACTTAGGGAGCAGCGAGGTCTAGTCTGGCTCCGCGTGGCCCCCGACTCCGCTTGACCTCCCAGGAGCCCACGACAGTGATAACAGTCACGCAGTTCGAAGCCACTCGGGGAGCAGCGAGGTCTAGTCTGGGTCCGCATGGCCACCGACTCCGCTGGACATCCCAGGAGCCCACGACAGAAGCGACAGTTGTACGGTTCGCTTCAGGGCAGTGTTTAATACATAGGATGTTTAAACATATAAGATTTCCATACATGATTAATTCATGAATAAGTGTATGCATGAACTCATCGTTGTTTTAATACTAAATCCCTGCATCTTTACTACATGATCCGCACGCGGAGCATGTATAAAAAACGGCACTGGGCCTCCCAGGAGTCCACGAGAGGGGCGCACACTGCGCAGCTCGCGGCCACCCAGGGAGCAATCGACGAGGTCTCGTCTGGGCCCGCGTGGCCCTCGACTCCGCCGGACCTCTCAGGATCCCACGAAAGTGGCGACGGTTGCGCAGTTCGCGCCCCCCCCCCGGGGAGCAGCGAGGTCTCAAATGTATCTGCGCTGCCCTCACCTCCGCCGTGCCTCCTAGGAGCCCAGTTCGCAAAACACGACGGAGCCGCGAGGTCTCAAATGGAACCCCGCTGCCCTCACCTCCGCTGGACTTCTCATGAGCCCACGAAAGTGGCAACAACTGAGCAGTTCGCATCAGCCGAGGGAGCCGCCAGGTCTCAAATGGATCCACGCTGCCCTCACCTCCGCCGTGCATCCCAAGAGCCCACGGAAGTGGCGACACTTGCGCACTTCGCCCCCGAAGAAGCTGCGAGGTCTCAAATGGTGCTGCCCGCACCTCCGCCGTGCCTCCCAAAAGCCCACGGAAGTGACGACAATTGCGCAGTTCGCACCACCAAGCAGAGCCGCAAGGTCTCAAATGGATTCCCGCTGCCCTCAGTTCCGCCGTGCCACCCAGAAACTCACGAAAGTGGCGACGGTTGCGCAATTCGCAACGCACGACGGAGCCGCGAGGTCTCAAACGGAACCCCGCTGCCCTCACCTCCGCTGGACCTCTCATGAGCCCACGAAAGTGGCAACAACTGAGCAGTTCGCATCAGCCGAGGGAGCCGCCAGGTCTCAAATGGATCCACGCTGCCCTCACCTCCGCCGTGCATCCCAAGAGCCCACGGAAGTGGCGACACTTGCGCACTTCGCCCCCGAAGAAGCTGCGAGGTCTCAAATGGTGCTGCCCGCACCTCCGCCGTGCCTCCCAAAAGCCCACGGAAGTGACGACAATTGCGCAGTTCGCACCACCAAGCAGAGCCGCAAGGTCTCAAATGGATTCCCGCTGCCCTCAGTTCCGCCGTGCCACCCAGAAACTCACGAAAGTGGCGACGGTTGCGCAATTCGCAACGCACGACGGAGCCGCGAGGTCTCAAATGGAACCCCGCTGCCCTCACCTCCCCCGTGCCTCCCAGGAGCCCACGAAAGTGGGCGACAATTGAGCAGTTTGCAGCACCCGAGGGGACCGCGAGGTCTCAATTGGATCCCAGCTGCCCTCACCTCCGCCGTGCCTCCCAGGAGCCCACGAAAGTGAAAGCCAGGTACGCAGTTCGCAGCATCCCATGGAGCAGCAACGTGCAAAATGGACCCCTGCTGCCCTCACCTCCGCCGTGCCCCCCAGGAACCCACGAAAGCGTCGACAATTGTGCAGTCCGCAGCCACCCAGGGAGCAGCGAGGTCTGAAATGGGTGTTCGTGGTCCCCGACTCCAGTAGACCTCCCAGGGGCCCACGAAAGTTACGACTGCGGCGCAGTTGCAGCCACCCAGGGAGCAGCGCAGGAGGAGGCAGGAGAAGGGGGGGGGGAGAACGAGAAGGAGTGGATACCAGAGTGCACTATTCAAAACGAGACCCCAACACAAGATGGAAGGGGAAACAACTATCTCAGAGGGCGCGCCCGTCCTGGTGCACCGCCAGGAGGTGCTCCTCCACAGCAGCGGACCTCTGCGCCTCCGGCGGCGCTGGTCGCTGGGCCCGCACGGCCTGGCGCAGCGCGGGGAAGAACAACGCGCATCTGATTATATGTGTATGTATATACATACATACCTACATACATACCTATATATACATATATATACGCCTATGTGTATATGTGTATATATATATGTGTGTAGGTGTTTATATATATATATATGCATGTGTGCATATATATATATACTATACACATAGTAAACTGATCCGACCAGACCTTGGTCCCGCTGGGGGCCGCTGGTTAGCGAGCGCGCCTGGAGGGTCCAAGACGGCTCCTGATGGTTTCCAGAGGGCCCCGAACTGGACCAAGAGGGCTACAAGACGCTCAGGATGGCCCCAACATCAACAGCTTCTCGCCTTCCCGACGCTCCAACACGGCCCAAGACGCCCCCAAAGATCGCCCCAAGGCGGCCCAAGAGGCACTCAAGAGGCCCCCACGACGGCCCAAGAGGGCCCCAAAACGGCCCAAAAGGCGCTCAAAACGGCCCAAGGGGGCCCAAAAACTGCCCCCGAGAGGCGCCGAGGACCCCGACAGAGGCCCCCAGCAGGCCCCAGCTCCCCAAGAGCCCCCCAAAAGGCCCCAAGAGACGCCAAAAAACAGCTCCAAAGAGGGGCCAACACTGATTCCGAAAGCACCCTGCAAGCCTCTGGGCCCCCCTGGACTAGTACGGCGATGGCCAGATTACCTATACGTATATATATGTGTGTGTGCACACACGCACAAACATACATGCATATACATATATACATATATATACCGATATATGCATACATACATACATACATACATACATACATACATACCTACCTACCTACATACATACATACATACATACATACATACATACATACATACATACATACATACATACATACATACATACATACGTACATACACACATACATACATACATACATACATACATACATGCAGACCTGCATACTCATACACACACTCATATATATATGTATATAGATATGCATATACATGCATATATATATGTACTCATATATATATGTACATACAAACATACATATATGCATGCATACATACAGAAACACATACAAACAAACATACATACACACCCCAAACGACATGCCAACGAGCGTGAAACCCAAACGTTGTGTTTTTAGACCTCTGAGTGGTGCTATCAATGTGGAGCAATCCGTCCGGTGCAATCTATGTGGGGCTGTGTATGTTGTGCAATCAACGTGGTGCTAGTTGGTTTTTACCCATGAGTTGACACATCCCATGCTCTTGCAAACATGCTTGGCGTTGGCTGGTGCATGTCTGCGGCCGCGCCAACCCTAGCACGCGCGCGCAACGGCCAGCTAGTTCAAGACGGCCGCAAGAGGGGCCCAAGAGCAGGAACGCGAACCACCAATTAGAGCCGTCCGCCCCAAAAGGCCTCCAGGAGGCCCCAGAGGGGCCCAAGAGAGCCCGGGGAGTCCCTTGGAGGCCCCACGAGGCCCCCAAGATGCCCAAAAAGAAAACCCAAGAGGTCCCCAAACGGCCCCCAATAGGCCACGAACGCGCAAGCAAACGCTGCGACGGCGCAGCGCGGGCCGGCGAGTCGCGCGACCCCCCCTCGAACTCGCGAACTGCAGGGGCCGCAACTGCTGCGCATAGTTCGCCGGACTCCGGAATGGGCGTATGAAAGGAGCATCTGCGAAGTGCCCCTCTTTATACTTCCATGGTCTGACCGTTGCGTCAACGCGATGCGTCGGCGAAGCCGTTCCCTGCCGCAGTCGTCGCATTACATTATCCCCCTCTCCTCCCACGACGCGCCTCCTCGCCCCAGCTCGCCAGCAACGCCGCCGCTGGACTCCTGTCAGGCGCGTCCTTGAGACGCTCTGACAGCGCCCCTGCCTGCGCAGGGCGCACTGGGGCCCACCGCCTGTTCCAGTCCGCTGCCGCGCCGGCGACGCGACGCCGGGCGCGCGCGCGCGCGCGATTGCGCGCGATGCGTGCCCCCAGCCACTCCCCACGGCAACCCTGGGAGAAGAGCCTCGCCAAGACCGACCCCAAGGCTCCCGAGCAGCGCGAAGACAGGCCGCGGCCAAAGAAAAAACGCGCGGCCAGAGAGCACAGCTACCACCAACGAGCGCCCGCGCCCTGTAGGCGCGCCGAAACTCGCGCAGGGGCCCGGGCGCGCCCGCCACGCCCGGGCGCCCAGGAGGTCCAAGATCGCCAAGAAGACGCCCAAACGAACGCCTGCAGGGACCGTGGTTGGAACCCCCCGGAGCCAGCTCGGAGGCGCCGCCGACGGAGGGCCTCCAGGCGACTGAATAACGCGCGCTGTGGCCCGGCGCGCGCAGCAGCGGCGCCTCCGAGGAGCTCGCCGCCTGCGCGCAAACTTCCGGTCGAGGGCCTCGCGAGTGAGGGCCTGCGGCCGCGCCTTGGGCCCCCGCCGACCGGGCCTCGACGTGGAAATTTGGCCACTCCGAAAACGGCGACGGCCAAACTCGACCGTTCGACTCGTGGCCAAACTCGACCGTTCGACTCGTTGACCACTTCAAACTCGACCCGTGGCCAAACTCGACCGTTCAAACTTCGCCACTTTGACATCGGCGACCATCAGTCGACCGGTCGACAGCGATCCCCAGCGCAGCGCTGGCGCTCGCCCCCGTGTCGTCCCGCACTGCTCGAGCACCTGCAGTGCTGCGCACGCGGAGCCGCGAAGCGGAAGCCAGCGGCCAGGATGAAAATGAACAACCGAAGATCCTCATCGAAATTGCCTCGGGGGCCTCGCGAGTGAGGCGGTCGGGGGCCTCGCGAGTGAGGCGGGGGCCTCGCGAGTGAGGCGCTGCGGCCGCGCCTTGGGCCCGCGCCGACGGGACCTCGACGTGGAGCTTGGCCACTCTGACAACGGCGACCAAACGGAGGCTGGTCGACCGCGATCCCCAGCGCAGCGCTGGCATTCGCCCCCGTGTCGCCCCGCACTGCTCGAGAGCCTGCAAGGCTGCGCACGCGGAGCCGCGAAGCGGAAGCAAGCGGCCAGGATGAAAATGAACAACCGAAGATCCTCATCGAAAAGACGTGGAAGAATTCCTCCTCCTCCTCGTCGTAAAGGTCCTCATCAAACATGTCCTCCTCCTCGTTGTAAATGACCAATGAAGGTCCTCATCGTGGAGACGGTTACCGGTTTCATTGCCATCATCATCAGCAGCAGCATCTGCTTCATCTGCATGCTACTCGTAGGTGTCGCCATGGTGAGCATGATTATCCACTGCAGCTTGGGGTTTGGGGCTCCCTTCCCCAAAAAGCCGAGGAGCACTGGATATGGATAAAGATCAGGCCCCTACTAGAGGCTCGAATTTTATCCATATCCAGTGCACCTCGGCCTTGCGGCGCCCCTTCCACGAAAGTCCAAGAAGCCTTGGATATGGATATAAATATTGCCCGCAATGATGGCGGTTACCCGTTTCATGGCCATCATCATCATCAGGAGCAGCAGCATCTGCATCATCTGCAAAATCAGCATGGTAATCGTAGGTGTCGCCATGGTGAGCATAACTATCATGGTCACCGTCGCCGTCGCCCTTGTCGTCGTCGTCGTGGTCTAGGTCGTCGTCGTCGTCGTTGTGGTCGTCCTCGTCGATGGCGTTGTTGGCATCACCATGAGCATATTCAGCATCAACATTATCAGGAGCATGCGCACCATGACCATCGGCATCACAATCCTCACCATCATCGTCGTCGTCATCATCATCCTGATCATCCACATCATCATCATAATCATCATCGCGATCCTCGTCATCGTCATCGCCATCATCATCATCAGCATCATCATCAGCATCATCATTGCAATCATCATCTTCATCATCATCATCATCACCATCACCATCACCATCACCATCACCATCATCATCATCATCATCATCATCATCATCATCAGCATCAGCATCAGCATCAGCATCAGCATCAGCATCAGCATCATCATCATCATCATCATCATCATCATCATCATCATCATCATCATCATCATCATCATCTGCATCATCCCCCTCCCAGCCCTACTCCACCCATTCCTCCTTCGCGTGCAGCCCAGCAGTGAGGCGTGTTTCCTTCTGCCTACGTCTGCGCATCCCGCTCCAGCGCCACCCCCAGAAATGGATACATGTGGTGCGATGTCACAACGTCTTCAGAACCTCTTCCCTACCTCTTACGCCGCCTTCCGAGCCTCTCTGGACCCTCTGGGGTCGCCATGACACCCCCCCAAAGAGAAAATCCGGGGTCCAGGAAAAATTGGGCATTGACGTCTTCAATTCATTATTTCCCGGCTCTCTGTGAAAAGCTTCAATCAAAAACGGGCGGCCTCTTCGCATTGGCTTCATGTGATCTCCATGATGGAGGCCACCTACATTTGTGTACGCAATGTGTTCTTGATTCTGACAAAACGTGTTTGCGATATCTGACCCTTACGATCCCTGTGAAGAGTGCAACCACTGTGTCTTTCTGCCAGGATGCCAAGAAGACCTGTGAATGTAGCTCGCTGTCTTCTGAAATCTAAAACGCGCGGCGTCCAAATACCGGATAGCGCAGCAGATGCGGGCGTCAAAAGGCTGATAGGGTACACTTGCAAGCAATGTTGAAAGGATGTCTCGGGAAGATGCAAGTTCGGGCTTGGGGCTTCGCAAGAGCTCAGGAAACGCTGCGAAGGATCTGCGCAACGGCTTGAGGCACACGAATTGGGAACGAGTAGGGAAACGCTCCCAGAACACACTGCAACTTCAAATAAGGCGTTGCGGGGACCCCTGCCCGGCAACTGGAAGATGAACCTGGCCTACCTTGTGCTGCCGGCTTGTTTTTAACAAAACCCTCTTGGCTCTCCCAAGGAGCTTTCCGACGAATTGCCTGTTGTTCTTCAAACCCGAGCATCGCGATCATTGTGAGAGGTGTGTTTTTTGTTTCCAGATCCTACTCGCTGAAAAACCACAGTCGTGTCATGTGACCAACGAAACCTGTGAGAGCCGCCTTCTGACTTCGAGAATAATCTTGAGCAAACTGCATTACGAACCTTGTTCTGTCATCTAGAATATCCCGTGTGTTATTTTAGAACACTGACATGTTACGACCCTGGTGAAAGGCATGTCATGTTGCTACATCGAGCAAACCTGCGAGAGGTATCTCCTGCGTTCTCAAAATAACTGTACAAGGCACGTTGTGTTTTGACAATGATCTTGTTTACAGTACTGGTGACGGATGTTCCGTTCCTGCAAAATTCAAACTTTAGCCAGACGAACAATAGGATGAACCCTGCTCAAATTAGATCGACATCCTCTTGGGTAGCAGTGAAAGTATGAAGTATGATCCGCGCCTGTTGATTCACATGTCTTAAACCTGGGACATCGGCCACTCCTGTAAAATCCACGATTGAACACCATTGAATTCCAATTGTACCCCTTTGAATATGGGACTGGTTCCGTTCCCACTGGATTCATAGTTGAACTCAATCCAAAGCCACATGCAAGTTATTGTTTCCCCACGCTGCAAAGAACGGCAGCAACAGCAGGAGAAGGGAGAAGCCACGTGGCACGCGAGGGGGCTATCCCGCGCACCCGAGCCGACTTGGCTGAAACGCCCGCGAAGACCGACCGGGCACTTTGCCGCAGATGCCTGGACAGTGGCCCCATACATTCCTCCTTTCCAAAAAATAGATGGCGGGCTTCGGAAACCCTGAGCCCAAAAACGTCTTCACCTCTCGGGGGGCGCATGTTCTACTTCCGCCGCTGTCCGCCGGCTTCCGCCGGCGGAGGCGGCCTCGTCTTACTCCCGCCGACCCTCCGCCGGATTCCCGCCGCCATCCGCCGAGGAAGAGGACGGCACCTCCGTCGATCCTCGGAGGGTGGGCCCTTCCTTAAGATACCTGAGATAGAAAACGTGCACATCCAACCGCAATCCTCTAAACCTCGGATCTGGGCCATCCCTATGAGATTGTTTCGTGTGTGCAGTTCCAGTCCAGACGGAACTCAGTAAGTCTGAGACCTGACCCGCTCCTTCACAATTCCCCTTCGCGCCCCATCGCAATCCCCTTGTGCCCCTTTGGATATGGGGACTGCTCCTCCCCTGGCGAATTCAAATCTGAATCGGATCCGAAGCCACTTGAAATCATTAAACCTGGGAGCTGCTCCATTCATGTTGATCCTTCTCCACATCCCATTCAAGTCAAAGCGTAATCCGCTAAACCTGGGATCTGGGCCAGTCCTATCGACTTGATGCGTGCATCGAACTTATATCCAACAAATCTGGGACCTGGTCCACTCCTTCGGAACCGATAAGTAAATCACAGTGAATTCCGATTGTAACCCTTTGAATATGGGACCTGCTCCTTTCCTCACGGGCTCTTGCTTGAATCCGGTTCGAAGCAAACACCACTGGAAACATTAAGTTCGATTGATGCTTTACCCAAAACCCCAATCATGTCCCATCGACATTCTCTAAACCTGAGATCGGGGCCGCTGCTATTGGATGTGTGGCTGAGACCTACTCAAGCTCAGCTACCATCATACATATATATATATATATACATATGGACACTGGACTGGGAGGGGGGCGTGCAGTGGATCATCCCCGAGGGGAAGGCGAGGATGACAAGAGGAACCGTCGCAGCCCCGCACGAACCTTCACCAGGCTGACGAGCTCCCGGAACACCGTGTCCGCAGGGTGGAACCAGCTGCTCTCCTCGGGCCGACGGGGAGGAGGGGAAACAGCAGCAGCATAAGAAGGAGGAGGAGGAGGAGTGACAGTATCCTGGGGGCGCCGCGTGCCAAGAGGAAGGAAGGTGGAGGAAGAGGATATGCGGAAGACTAACACTTGCAACTGTAGCTGTCGCAGTAGATCGGCACGCTTGCAGATTTGCTCGGACACAAGCAAAGCAGCGTCGATGGTAATAACATACAACAAGATAGCTTGCTATAAGAAATCTCAAGGATCACCACTTTTCGTGGACGCCTTCCTGGAACAACATCTTGATTTCACACGTTGGAACCGGCGACCCCAAACTCCCCCAAAACATGGAGCGCCCTTGGAGAACTGGGATCCCTTCCCCCTCCCCCTGGACACCGGCGTCCTGAAGCGGAGGCCCCCCCCCTCCAAAAGGGGTGTCGAACTGGGGGGGTGCTCCGCCACCTGTCCAAGGGGGGGGATTCGAACCAGGGAGGGGGGCCCTGGAATTAGGACCAATCCTGGCGACGTGAACCAATTCCTGCTCAGTGGTGCCAGTCCCGGTGAGGTATGGTTCATATTTGGGCTCTCGTCCAAAAGCCGAGCACAGTAGTCTGACACGCTGTTTTTGACAATGGGTCTCTCGCCCTACCGCCGCGCACACTTGTCTCACAAGGGGAGGACGTATCCATTTCTAAACTGTTCAGAAGCCTGTCAAGGGGCCCAAGGACACACAAATAAATACACACAAATATAAGGATGCCCCATATTTTCCCATAGTTTCAGGGTTTTTGTCTTGCCGCCCAATTCCCATATTTTCCCATATTTTCAAAGGAATATAAGATTAAGTGTGTCTGTGTGTTTTTGTTGCCCTCCTGAGTCCGTACCGTCAACATAAGAACTAGCTGCACCGGTGGAGGTCGGTTCCCGTTCAAAACGGGGCTCTCGGCTCGGCCTTCCTTAAGAAGTCCGAAGGCCGGGAACTCGACCACGTGCAGCAGCTGCACGGGTGGCACACGGTCGGTCCCTTGGACATTGGGCAATCGCCTGAACGCCGCGCACATTCGACTTCAAAGCATGCACGGGTGGGGGACGGCTCCTCTTCACTGTGGAACTCTCGATTGAAACGACTTCTTTCAAATACGATGTCCACGAGCTTGAACATGTGTAGCAGCTGCAAGGGCGGAGGGCGGCTCCTTTTCAAGACGGGGCTATCGCTGAGACTTCCTCCAACCGTCACCCGTGTACACTTGCGCAACTGATAAACAGATGGGGTTGCCCTTTTTCAAAAAGGAGATATCGCTGGGCCCCTTCGCTGCACTGTTTGATCATACCTTCACACGAGTCTGACTACTCCTCAGAAGAATGCAGGCCGCTTTTTTTGTCAACATGGGGCCTTCGCCTGAATGACATGCGCATGGGGCGTTGGGTGGGTTGGGCGCTTCTTACAGTGGAAATGGAGACTTGAAGGGACGGCTGAAAAGGAGACTTTCGACGGGACGGTGTATTGCAGCTTCGCTGACGCATCTTATATGTACTCCGCACATCATCCTGTTCTTCCTCGTCCTGCTCCTCCCCGAGACGTGTCGGTAGGGCGGGGAAGCTTGCCCAACACTTCTGCTCCTGAAACTCAACATGTGCAAGAGCTTCACGGATGGAGGGCGGGCCGTTTTCAAAAAGTGGCTCTCGCCTTGGCGGCGCGCGCATCCGCATGAAAGTTAGCAAAAGCTTCACGGATGGAGGGCGGACCGTTTTCGAAAAGCGGCTCTCGCCGTAGCGCCACGCGCATTCGTCTGACAAATTTGCGAGACCTTCACGGATGTAGGCTGGGCCGCTTTAAAATAAGGAGGTTTTCGCATTAGCGCCGCGCGCATTCCCATGCAAAGTCTGCATGCGGCTCACGGATGGACGGCAACTTATGTTCAAAAGGTGGCTCTCGCATTAACACCGCGCACATTCGTCTTACGAGCGTGGAAGGAGTTCCACGGATGCGGGGCGGCTCGTGGTCAAATGTTGCTCTTGCCCTAGCGCCGAGCGCATTCGTCTTAAAAGCTGGTTGCAATGTTCATGCTACGACTGACATCGCAGGAACGGTGCCCCGGAAAGATCTAGGGTTGTGGTGGCGCACCAATCAAGTTGATTCGCGGGGTTGAAGTACCAGAAATGTTGTGGCACGATTCAGGATCGCCAAGACGCAGCAATAATGTCGATTCGCGGCGCTGAGGTCCCAGGAATGCTGTTTCGGCACGGTTCAGGATTTTAAGGCGGTTGTCTTCAAGCGGGGCACTTCCCGCAGTGAAACATAATCTAGCAGAGACCTATGAAGAGGGAACTGGGAGGGAGGGCTTACTGCAACATTGTTGGAGCGTCTTGTGTTTTCAATTGTCCTCCTCCACCTCCACCTCCTCTCCCACCCTGTCCTCCTCCTGCTCCCTCTTTTTCCTCCTCCTCCTCGTTCGCTCATTCTTGCTCCTCCTCCACCTCCTGCTTCTCCTTCTCCTCCTCCTCCTCCTCCTCCTCCTCCTATTCCTGCTCCTCCTCTGCCCTCTGAGGTGGATGATCTCCTTGGTGGCCTCCTTGAAAAAGTACACCCGCCCCTGGTCGTCGGCATGCTCCCGCCAGCCGCTGGGCAGCGGCCAGGAGAGGGCCTCGCGGGCCATCCACAGCAGGTCCTGACGGGATCTTGGAGACGACTGCCAGAGGGTGGGGGGAGGAGGAGGAGCAAGAGGACGGGGAGGAGGAGGAAAAACAAGAGGGGGAGGGGGGAGGGGGGAGGAGGAGGAGGAGGAGGATGAGCAAGAGGAGGGAGCGGAGGAGGAGGTGGAGGAGGAGGAGGAAGAGGAGGAAGAGGATGAGGAGGATGAGGATGAGGAGGAGGAGAGGAGGAGGAGGAGGAGGAGAGGAGGAGGAGGAGGAGGAGGAGGAGGAGGAGGGAGGAGGAGGAGGGGGAGGAGGACGGGGAGGAGGAAAAACAAGAGAGGGAGGAGGTTCAGGAGGAGGAGTAGGAGGGGGATGAGGAGGACACCAGGGAGGAGGGGGTGAGGAGGAACGCGGCGAGCGAGACCCTGTTGCCGAAGGCGATGGCCTTGCTGGCAGCCGGCAATCCTGCCCAACCTACCACGGATCGGGGGGGGGGCAAGGCCCTTGCACGAGCCTCCGTGCCGGGGGGGAAGGAGGATGGCGAGGTGGTGGTCCACCAGCTCGTGGGGGGGGAACCAAGACAGACCCCAGGTGCGCGACGCTGCAGCGAGGTGCGCCACGCGTGCCAGGCGTCCCTCGGGCCCGAGCGTTGCCAGGCACGCCTGGTGCGCCAGATGCGCCACGTGCGCCAAGTGCGCAGCATGCTCCAGCCGCGCCAGGTGCGCCGCGTTCGGGGCAGGGATGGACGAGAAGAATTGGGAGGCTGGAGCGTCTGGGGGGGGCAACGTCTCCTGACCGAACTAGGGCCGACGCGCGGCCGCCTGCGGCCTGCTTTGCCGACGGGCAGGTCGACGGCCTGGAGGGCGGCTCTCGCCAGGCTTTGGGCGGCCTCCTGAGAGAAGGGGATTGGATGGGCCTTACTCTCTTGGACAAGAAGGATTGGGAGGATGAGGAGGAGCAGCGACATCATTAGGAGCAGGGGGAAGGCAGTGGGAGCGACGGCGGGGAAGGGCAGGGATCGGGGGATGGGGGAGTGCTCAATGTGGACGGTGTACGCACAGCGATCAAGTTGGACGCTTTGGACGGAGCCAAATAGCGCAGTGGTTTAACGTACAATCTGGCACTGGGGCTTGCATGCGGCATGCTGAGGCGTCAACTCGGATTCAAACTCGGAAGCAACAACTCGAAACGGGTTTGACGGCGAGAGGGTCGGAGCTGCCAAACCAGCGGCAAACGATCACACCATCTGATCATGCTACTCTGGGTAAACAGACAATATGTGTGACGTCCCACGTCGAACACTCTCACAATTTCGACACCAAAGAAACACCGAACACACTCCGATCCTGGGATGGTGCGAATACTGCCACACGTCCACCCTCCACGCCATCAAGTGGTGTTGCATCGTAAGCCAACTCCACCAGCCAGATTTCGCCAGCCAACATTCATTGGCTCGACATGGGTGTGCGAACACTCGCTGGCGAGATCTCACTGTAATCATGGGTGACTGCGCCTAGGGCGACGACTAATGACTCCCCGGACTCCTGCACTTACACAACTCAGGCATCGGCATCATCCGTGCGAGCAAACCGGGCACGCCCAACGCCCGTTGTCGTCCTCAAGACTGGCACTGTCGCCATTCGGCTCAACGCGGAAATTGCTTGCACAACAGGAGCCCCCGGGTCCGTCGTTTGCATGTGGTTGTGACCAGCAGTCGCTGCTTGGGTTGGTGCATGTCCTTAGCTTCAGCATTGTCGTTAGTCGTGGCCATCGTTATACTCATGGTTGCTGAGGTGCCTGAAGCCCCCTCGAGTTCTGCCACTGTGGCTCCCAAAACTTGAACTGGCTGCCAGCATGTAGGTCAACGATCGCAAATATATTGTGGGCTTGCTGCTTGTCGTCGTACGTGCAATCGGGTGTGTACATGCTCTTCGTTGCAAGTACACTCCGTGCTCTTCGAAGCCGATCCAATCACTATCACAGACTGGAACGTCTCAAAGGAAGTTGGGGGGGAGGGTTCACAAGTGCCTCAACGGGGCCAACGCGAAGTAGGAAGGCGTTCTGCGCATCGCAAGCCCCATGCAGTGGGACATTCATGGTTGCCAACCGCATCCCTTGCCCGTATCATGATCACCGCTAACAGTGCTCAGTTACCCTGAGCACGCAAACAAATAGACAATGACGTGCCCCTGCATGATCTGATTGCACCACGCCTGCTGAAAGAGTTGCGGTCTGCCGTAGCCGTTGCACCAACCTGGGAGGGATACAAGGGTGTAACCTTCATGGTCTTGGTCGCTGGGGCAGGCGATGTGACTCCGATGCGTGACTCTGGACTTTCTGGTGATAACCACGTTCACTTTCGTGGAGCGAATGTACATAATCTCGCATATGAAGATTTCTACTTGTTTTCGTGGCTGGATCCTGTGTTGGACGTCTGCGACAATTTTTTGCGCTTTACATAATCCCCCAATCTCACACTTTTCGGCCAATCCTATTTCCGTACTGCGTTGGCCATCCACGTCCTCTTCGATATCTAGGCACTGCCAGCCTCTCCAGCAAGCTCACCCCTGTTGGTGAACACCGGGGACCGACCGGCCAACCCGCGCTCGCGGGGCAGGCAACGACACCACTCCGCGCCAGTGGGGCAGACAGCGACCCCCGTCCACTGCATGATGACGCATGCGCGCATGCGTTCGTTCGAGGCTTCTCGCGACCACGACAAGCAGCATCGCGGACGCCATTCGCGGCATCCTCGCCGGCGCGCGCCGACACCGCGCGGAGGAACCTGCCGGAGCAGAGCGGCGAAGACGCAACGTCGCCTCCACCCCCCCCAGCCTTCCAGGTCCCCCAACAGTTCGCAGGGAAAAGGAGGAACATGTGAGGGTCCTTGCTCCCAGCCTGCTGCTGCTCACGGCAGAGACGGCCCCATCATGGGCGTGGGAAGTCCAGAAGACCGATTGGCACAACTGAACAACATGCCAGCCCCCTGCGGAGTAAACACACAGGTCGGCATCGTCCAGATCGTCTTCCAACTGGACGCTGGCTGCACATGCTGCAGTGTTGAGCAGACCCCTGAGGGGAACGTCGCCCTTGCTGGCCAAGACCGCGGCCAGAAGGTGCTCCCGCAGTTTCCGTCACCACCGAGCCACAGAAAGAGACACCGGCGCGCGGAGTCGAGATCAGTGACCGAGAGTAGGCGATTGAAGTTGGCGGCAGCGGAGAGTCGCGGACGATGGTCGGGGACATGGCAGTCCAAAGAAATTTGCGGCAACGGTGCGCAGCACCAAAATTGGGGACAACTGGGGACAAGGCCGACTGCGAAAACTGCCGGCAACGGAAGGCACCTACTTCCGATACAACTGATGGGTCCACTTAGAGCAAGCAATGTTTGGAGAACCGGGCTCAACTCGGAGCGAATGGGACCGCCCCCTGCTAGTCAAGCCTTCTTTTTTCCAAATTACTCCTAATACTATACAGAAACAGATTGTGAAATTAAAAACATAAACCTCTGCGTAGACAGGGAAATGCACCAGCACGATATCCATCAACGCTGATGTCTGCCGTCGCGCCAGAAAAGATTCAGCTGGAGCAATATCAACCCGATTGTACTTGTTCATTGCTATTTGTAATGCGCCCCATAGACGCAGAAGTACCGCAAACGAGCGAAACTATCAGTGAGAAGATGAGTGTCCACCAACGACAACGCCACCGCCGACATCGTCAGATAACAATGCGCGTTGCTATGGCCTTCAGGTCATTTTCACGTCATACTAGGTCGGAGGCCGGCTTCGACATTAGAATTCGAAATAGGGCGCCACCTGAAGATCGCACGAATCAACCATGTCATCTGCTGTTGTATACTCCTTCTGGCATATGAATGGCTCACACAAAGAGTTCGCAGCCAGGTATTCCCGCCTCGACCTCCTGCATCCGCAACATGTTGCTGCACCACTTGCTTGAGTCAGGATGGATTCCGATGCTGCTCCCGCAGTGACTATGTAGACTGGGTAAAACTGCTCTCTCTCTCTCTCTCTGTTGCACAATCTGCCTCCCGCCAGACTAACTAGCCAAACGAGCCGAGAAGCTGGAGAACACGGTAGAAGATTGTGTCAACTATGGCCCCAAGAAAGTCAGATTGCAAACCACTTGCAAACGACGGCCCGACAGTTAGGATGCGGCAGAGGCTACGGAGCTGTTGCAAGACGTTGCGCGTCTGTTCAAACAACGTTAGCAAACTCCCTGTACAGTGCGGGCGCGGCCACACGAAACCCTCGCAAGAAACCCAACCCTGAGAACCCGTGCGCGAGGTGCACCTGAGGGGAAACCTGGAGCACCCCGAACGCAGCAGCTTCCTCGACGGCCGCGGGACGTCGCCGCGCAGCGCGAGGAGCGAAGAAGCCCAGGATACCCTGACGAAAAGCATATGGTTTCTTGATGCGCGCCCCCACTGTATGTATTTGGACGCCCGAAATGGGTACGGACAAATATGGGTACAATGCCCAACAACAAATGATGTCCCAAACCAACAGCGGCCGCTGTTGGGCAGGCGGCCTCCTGTCTCGAATGGACACAGGCCGCGGCGGCGCCGACGGCGAATCCTGCTCAGAATGAACAGGAACTGCTGTTGAGCATGGTACCCATTCTTTCCGTACCCATCTCGGGCGTCCAGGATGTACTCGGGAGCGGCCTAGAGAGGGGTGTCAAAGAGGGGGGGGTGCAAATCATGACCGCCAGCATGTGCGCGGCCCAGCGGGGGGGCCTGGGACGCAATGAAATAAGAAGAGGCGCCATGAAATCTGAGGAAAAATCATGGCCCGCGCCATGAAATCCACCCCCCCCCCTAGTCATCACCCCCCTCTTTTCCGCTCCCGATGTGCGCGGGTGGGCGTGCCGCCGCGCAGGCGGTGGTCCTGGTCCAGGACGGCGTCGAGGCCAAGCCCTGCTGCATAGCCGCGGATGTCGGACACGTCCCGGCGCTGGCCCTCCCCCCGCGGGCCGGGCAGAGGAGAGGGCCCAGCAGCAGAGCGAGGCGCTACCTTCAAGTCGGGCCTGTCCTCCGACAGGGGGATTTCGGACGAAAAAGAAAGCATAGTCCAAAAATGCATCCAACAGATACCCAAACAATAGTCCCCAGACTATGCTTGAAACCATTTTTGAACGTTCCCCCCGTAGAGGGACACGCGGGACACGCCCGACTGAACGCCACCTTGTCCGTCTCACCCTCGTCCATCGCACTGCTTCCCCCCCTCCGAGGTCTGCCCCTCAAGACCCCAGGACGCGTCGCAGCAGGGCGGGCCGGGCGCTGGGGACGAGGCTTCCCCACAGTTTGTGGCTCTGGAGCCCGGACGGCTTGAACACGGGCGGGGGAGGCGTTAGATTTCAAAAGGGGGTTCTCGCCCCAGCTCCGCGCACGCTCTTCTCAAACACTTGCAGGGATACTGCATTGATGGGGGGCGGCTCTTCTTCAAGACGGGGCCCTCGCTGGAGAGTTACCCGAATCCAGAACATGTGCAACAGCTGCACGGATGGAGGGCCGCTCCGTTCAAACATGGGGCTCTCGCTTGAGACCTCCGCGGAGATGCCCAACCAGAATCGGAAACACGCGAAACAACAAGTTTCACAGATAGGGGGTCTTACAAACAAGCGGGGGAATCGCTTGACACCTCGATGACTTTTATGACCATGCCTTGTCGCATGCCCCCCGCTTTGTTTTTTGAAGGGTGCACTTCAATATGTGGTTCAAGACGGTGCTCTCGCTTGAACGGCTGGTCTTCACAGGGGCCCCTCTTGTAGTCACTTGAAAGGCTTGCAGCGACGTGCAAGGAGGGAACCGAATTGTCTCTCCAAAGGTCTGGATATTTTTCCCGTTTTCAATATGCGCTCCCGGAAACTTCAACACGGGAAACACATCGAAATTCGAAAACAAGAAACACGGCGCCACTGGGGAACGGAAACGGACAAAAACACAGCTACTGAAAATGGTGCCTGCCAGACCCTCCCGAGGCCCCCGAAACGGAAAAAGCGAGCATGCGCGAGCAGGATTGGGGCGGCGGCACTCCTCTCGGTCGCTGTCGGAGGAGGCGCCCGGAGCGGAGGAGGCGCTGCCGTCTTCGACGAGCACGGGCACGGCCCCGCCTACGCTCAGGAGGTATTTTTGTGGATGCCATGACAATGGACACTCTAACAATCCGATCATTTAGTTAAAGACGCTTAAAATGTGTAAAACATGTTCTAACAGTGTTTCAAACATGTGTTTAACATATTTAAAACGTACGTGAAGCATCGTGTAGACATCTGGCATTCATTTGGCAGCATGCTTCCTCTCCACGAAACGACTTCCACGAAGATATGTTTGAGGGAGGCGGGGGGAAAATATACACCACAGCTTCAAGTCGGGCGTGTCTCCCTAGAGGGGGATTTTCGACGAGAAATACAACATACGCAAACGTGCCCCCAAACCATCAACAAATACAAAAAAAAGTCCCCAGACTATTGTTTGACTATTTTTGAACATTCCCCGACTTAACCCAAGCTAGGGCGCGCGAGACGACCGACCATCTGTGAGGGAGAGGCGGAAACGGAAGCACGCTGACGCACGAGCAAGGCACGAGTCGGAGACGCGAGTGGAGATGGAAACGAAACTGCCATTCCTTTCCACTGAAGCGGAAGCAAAACGGAACCGAACACGGACAAAGAAGTGAATGATCGAAACGGACAAACAAAAAACGCCCTGACCGTTTTGAGAGACATCTACGGGAGGGGACTTGGGACGGGATGATGTCTTGCGGCATCGTTTACGCATCTTGGGTTTACTCTGGTCCCTCCTCCTTCTTTTCCTCCGTGGCTCCTCCTCCACCTCCTCCCTCCCTGTCGATGATTTAGCGCCAACGTGTGCTCGTCTATCGAGGCCCTTCAACGCGACGCGGGCGGTGACATGGGGGCAGACGAAGGCTGCGTGCGATCGGCGGCACTGAACGAAAGAAAACGCTCGTTGGGCTAGCACACGTCCTGAGGATAATCGACTCTCCCTCCTTCCCTCTACTCCCTTCCTTCTCAACCCGCACCCTACTGTTCCTCCTTGATATGGGTGGGCATCGTAGAAGCGCGGCCACGCCAGGACGCTGACAGCACACGAAAGAAGGGCAGCAACCTCTCTCTGCATGGTCCCAGAATGCATTGGCCTCCAGCCATGTTCCCCCCCATAGTTAACACATCGTTCGGGAAAAGTAAATAAAACAATTAAGTTGGAAGGCGGATAATGTAGATTGTGCTCAGGCCCTCCCAGGCAATACCAAACACATCAACGTGTATACTTTCTTGAAGTAGGAAGGCGCTTGAAGTATATTGGGATCTGGGAATCCAAGGATACATACTTTCAACGTCCAACGTGTACTTGTAAGTTCCACCCTTGGGACGACGCGGCCTCCGCCGCGCTGTGCCACCCCAGGCCAATTCCTCTGCATCCTCTACCTCCCCGTCCTCCCCTCTCCACCCCCCCCCTTTGGAACCTCATCGCCCATCACTTCTGCGTATAGACAAGCTCCGTTGTTTGACCACCAGGCATGTCGGTAGGGCGGGCTGGGCGATTCTCCTGCGACTTTCTCGCCGCTTCTGATGCGCAGTTTGGAAAACAAGGCGGGGGGTCGTTTTCACAATGTGCCTCTCGCCTCGCCGCCGCGCACACTCGCCGTCTGTAGCTTCTGACAATTTCACGGAAGCAACCCGTTTCTTTCGCCAAACTCGCTCATCGCCATCGCCATCGCACATCACTCATCGCTCATCGCCATCGCAACGCGTTTCTCTAAATTGGTAATCGCCATCGCTCGCCGCACATTCGTCTCAAAGTTTCCCACAGTTCCATGGATGGAGGGCGCTGCCGTTTCTCAAAAGTCTGTTCTCCCCTTCGCGCCACGCGCATTTGTGTCAAAATTGCTCGATCCTCGACGACGAGCAGTTTCGTTTCAACAGCTTTCAACCGCTCCGCAGGTAGAGGGTGATTAAGTTTCAGTGTGTGGTTCTCGCCTTAGCGCTGTCCAATCCATCTTAGAGCCTTAGGGCCGTCAAGCACTTTCCAGTTAGAGTTTGAATAGACTCCACTACTCCGTATGGTCAACTATCTTGACGTGTGCAGCAGCTGCTCGGACGGATGGTGTTTCGTTGCTCATTCGGGGCTCGATGTCTAGGGACGTCTGCTCGGATTGATGGTGGCTCTTTTTCGAAAAAGGCTGTCGTTGGACACGTCCTTGGGCTCTCTGGCGCTACCCCGTCGCCGTCATTCTAGCTAGGAACATCATGGATGCTGGGCCTGCTTTCCAACACCACCACCATAAGTTGGAGGGGGGGAGCCCTCCTTCTCCTCCTCTTCCTCCTCTTCGCTCATCCTCCTCGTCCTCCTCCTCCGTCCCCCTCAAACATATGGTGGTAGCGTTGGAAAACAGGCCCATCAATGGATCAACCTTTTCTATTAGACGGCGCCCTCGCCAAAATTTCATGACTACGGAGCGCTCGCCCTTCAAGGAGGGACTTCCCGCAATTCGTGAAGCGGAGTGCTTGTAGGTGCCTGCGGGGAGGGGACTTCGGACGGTTGGGCGTATTGGACCTTGATGCATCTTGGGTTTACTCTGGTCCTCCTCCTCCTCCTCCACCTCCTCCTCCTCCTCCTCCTCCTCCTCCTCCTCCTCCCCTCCCCCTCCTCCCCTCCTCCTCCTCCTCTCCTCCCCTCCTCCTCCTCCTCCTCCTCTCTCCTCCTCCGTCTCCTCCTCCTCCTACTCCTCCTCCTTCGCCTCCTCCTCCTCCTCGTCCTCCTCCTCCTCCTATTCCACCTCCCCCTCCTCCCCCTCAGCGGAACGCAAATATCCCAGTGCATAGCGCTCGCCTTCCAGAGGGAGCCGCTGCCTAACGCCAGGCTAGAGAGCCCGGCAGCAAAACAACGGTCGGTCGCTGGGGGAGGGGCTCCTCCTCCTGCTCCTCTATATCATCCTCCTTTCGAGTTGCGACTGGGGGAGCTGGTGCCTGCGTCAGGCTCCTTCTCCTCCTCCTCATCCTCCTCCTCATTTTCCTCTTCCTGGTCTGATGCGTGGCCTATGCAGAAGCTGTCGCCTTCGTCTTTTGCAGGAATATCCTCCTCCCTCTTCCCTCATCTTCCCCCTTGCTCTTCCTCCTCCTCCTCCTCCTCCTCCTCCTCCTGGTCTGGTCTGGTCTTTCGCACCCGAGTGGGGCGCGTTGTGCCGATGCCCTGGGCAAAGGGCAGGCGTGGCTCCGCCCTACTTCGGATTCTGGCAGTGGGGCAGGCGCCCTGCGCGCGTGCTCGCCCCCGCGTCCCTCCTCCCTCCTCCTCATCCTCCTTCCTCCGTTCCCTCCCTCGCCCTCCTGATGGCGCCGGTCGTCCGGGCTCTGCCCATCGCTACCGCCCCGGCTGGTGCACATCCGCCCGGCTGCCCCGCCGGGTGCGCTGACTGGCAGCGCTGCGGGGCCAGAGTGAAAGGTAGCACACGGTTGGTTCGCGTCGCGATGTCGCGTGCATTGGTTCCTGACGCCGCGTGGACTGTTCCGCCTTGAACGATCGCGGCGCTCCGATAGCGCAGATCGCGCGACATCGGCCGATTCTGGACCACTGGCGGCGTTTAACCTTGAGCGCCCGCGCTGGGGTCGCCGCCGCGCCAACGCGGCGCAAACCGACCGTACATGTGCGAGAAGCGGGGGGGGCAATTGGAAGCGGAGGCGGAGCGGACGGGGGAAATGCGGGGTTGTGAGGGGGGGCAGCGGGAGGGCGAGGGGAGGCGGGGAGCGGGGGGCAGGCAAGCCAGGTGCGCTCGCGCCATATCTGGCATCGATCCCTCCCTCCCATCTCTTCCCACTGCACCGGTTTTCTCAATCCGGAGGTGAGGGTCGTAGCCGACCTGGCACTCGAGCAAAACTCATCGTGCCATGCGCAAGCGGAACTGGGGGGCTGCGTACACAGAATGAAGAGGAAGAGGCTGCGGGTGAGCAGAGGGATGAGCGGGAGGAGAAGGAAGATGATGAGGGGGAGAAGGACGACGAGGATAACCAGCAGCAGCAACAATAATTGAAGTGGAAGGAGAAAGGGGAAGGCGGAGCTGAGCAGGACAGAAAGAGGGAGGATGAGGAAGGAGGAGGACGACGACGAGGAAGACAGCAGCAGCAGCAGCAGCAGCGGGAACTGGAGTGAAGGAGCGGGAGGAGCAGGAGGACCAGGGGAAGGCGGAGGAGGGGAAAGGAGGGGGGCGACAACGATGAGGAGTCACTCGGATCCAGAACAGAAGCCCACGCTGCGGCGAGAGCGCCACTCTGAACGAAGTCGGCACTGCGCCGATCCGAACATGAGACCCACGCTGCAGCAGAAAAACGCGGTGTTAAAGCACCGAAAACAATCGGATTGCAACAAACACATTCACCATACAACTTTTGCCCAACTCGGCGTGCACATACAGTGCGCGGTGAGGGCCGAGCATCTTCCGGGCAGAGTCACCGGAGGAAGGAGAGCAGCACGGCCATGGCACCGCCAGAGGGAACGCCGAATGACGGACGAAGGGGCTTTCCTGGCCACAGCGGGCCTCGGCCGCGAGTATATATACATATATATATATACACATAGATATATAGATATTTAGATATAGCTACATATAAATATATACATTTTTATATGTATATATATATATATATATATATACCCGACCTGGACCTGAGGAGCGGCTTTAACATCAGCCCCTGCTGAACCCAAAGTGGTCCTCATCTGGGCGGCTTGACTACATCCATATAATGCGCCACTGCGGAGGCGGACGGGGGGGAGGCAGGAATGGGAAACGGAGGGGGGAGGAGGGCAGCTCGCAGGTCGGGGAAGCACGCGTCCGCGTTCGACGTCGGCGATGTTCGGCGGGGCCAGGGCCAGGAGCACGAGAGCTCGGGGCCGCAGCGAAGCCCCGGAGCCGGCCGAACTCGGCGGGTCGCCATGGAACGTCGATCACAGCATCTCCGAACTGACTTCGGGCGGTGGGTGCTTCGGTCCGCGCCCGTGTTCACGTGGCCATGCAGCACGCACAGACGAGTCAACTGTGTCCGAAGAGGAGGGATGGGAGGGAGAGGTGACAGCGAGTGGGGGAGGATTGGCACGGAAATCGCGCCGCAGGCTCTTCCTCGATTTCGGCCATGGCGGGCCCGCTGGGAAGGCGAGAAGGGGGGGGCGAGAGAATGGGAGGGGGGGGGGCGGAGGATGGGGATGGGGGCACAGAGGGGGAGGGGACGGGGCTGGGGAGCGGGAGACAGGAACGGAGATAAAAATATAGCTGCAGGGACATCCGCAGGCGAGGCGTGGGGTGTGGGGCAAGACTGCGGCTGGGCTGCACGGTCTGCCTCACGCATCCACGGCGCGGATACGGATCGCAACAACCGAAACTCAGCACGGGCAGTATACAGCCACCGCCCAGGTGGACGGACATTGGCCACCAGCACGGACGCCAGAGTGCGAAAGGGCTCTCGGGCGGACTGCTCGTGCGAGGCGCTTGCGGAGGCCGCTGTGGCTTGGGTGCCCTCTCCCCTCTCCCCCGACAAGTGTAAAGATAGCCTTGCGGATGGCCGGTGCACACGATGGTGCACAAGATGCGGCAGGTGTGGCACGGGCCCAGGGTGCGTGTCCAGGAGACAGATAAAGAGAGACAGAGAGAGAGAGAGAGAGACACTGAGAAAGAGAAAGAGAGAGAGAGAGAGATATAATACACAAAATCTAGAGAGAGGGAGAGAGAGGGATAGAGAGAGAGAGAGAGAACGAGAACGAGAGGGCCGCAAGCACTCTCCGTGCCAGCCTCATGTGGCAGGAGGTACCGCTTTGCGAACGGAGGTGGGGAGACTGCCCTCCCCCCTGGCGCAGTCTGCGGGGGCCCCGACTGAAACAGAGGCGGGACGTGGCGATCAGAGGGTGGGACATTCCGTCGGCACACCCACATGCAGAGACACGCTGGCTGCACACACGCTTTGGCATGCGTGGCACAGCGCCGCCATGGGACACCCCCCTCGGCGCCCGAGAAGGCAGGCAGCGGCAGACTTGCCAACAGTTCACGGAACCTACAGCGAGGAAGGGCGCTAGCACTGGCGTGCCGCACGTTGGGCAGCAAGGAGAGCCTGAAGTCAGTCTGTCCTGCTGGGACGCCCCGAGGGAGGCGGCGGACCTGAAGGCCTGCTGCTCCTCCTCCTCCTCCTCCTCCTCCTCCTCCTCCTCCTCCTCCTCCTCCTCCCAGTCGTCCTAGGCCGCTTGTGCACGGTGGAACCTGTCAAGCAGCGGAGCTGACTGTTCATGGATGTGCTGGAGGGGGTGGGCGAGGTGGTCGCCTCGCTGGCGCAGCGCGTCAACGCCAGCGATAACGAAGCCCGAGTCGCGGCCGCTGTGTAGCAGCCGTGGAGTGCCGAGTGGGGATCCGACTGCGGTCGGACCGCTGGGTGCACGAAGGTCCGTGCCCTGCGCCGGTGGTGGCGCTCGGCGGCCCTGAGATTCGCCACCAGACTATTTTTTGACAATTTAAAAATATTCTTCCTGTAGAGGGACGCGCCCGACTTAAGCTTGGCCGTTCACAGCTTTCCGCACCCTGGTGGGGGGAGGAGCTGGCGTGCTGGTGGTGGGTGCTGACGGCGGTGGACTGGGCGGGGGTAGCACGAGCCGCCTGGCCCTGCCCGTGGAGGGGCACGATGGGCACGCGTCGTGCTGGTGAGCGTGGTCGCTGCGATCGTCGTCGTCGACACGTTCGTGGAGGTGCCGAGACCGAGCGGGTCGAGTTCGCCGCCGTCGAGGCAGCCGAGCTGGCCCGACCACGGATCACCGAGGTGGCCGACGCAATCAGGTCTTGGTGGGCAGCCTGGGTGGTCGGGGCCACCTGATGAGCCTGGTGACCCAGACCCGCCTTGGCCCGTGGTGAAAAGGTTGGGCATCATCGTGCTGGGTTCAGCCCTGGGGCGCCCAGCTCTTCTTTCAGGCAGGGCGAGTGTCTGGTAACGTCAGTCATAGATGGCGACGGCCGTGAAGTGGAGGGCAGCAGCGAGTGCATGTAGCCACTGGACGGTTTCAATGAAGCCTTGTGGAAGGGCGTGCAGGCGTACGACGGCTGCGGCGAGCTCATCGGCGCGGCGGTTGTGCTCGGTTGAGATTGGGCCGTTTGGCCTGTCGGGGCCGTTTGGGCTTGGGCCTGCGTGGCGACTAAGGCCATCTGCGCCATGGAGGCCCTTGTGTCTGTGCCGAGAGTGGTCTGCCCCACTGTCACTGAGGGTACCCTTTGTTCCAACTGGTTGCGCTGCTGGGCGAAGGTGGCCTGGCTAGTGGCTACACTTGACGCTGTGGTCTCCAGGCGCCTGGCCGTGTCGACCAGCTGCTGTTCGGCCTCCAGGCCTCGAAACCTTGCGCCAGCTTGGTCTGAGATCCCGTGGGCGGCTGGTGGCGAGAGCCGATTACCGTCGGAGTCCTCGTCGCCTTCGGGTGACTCGGCGTTCCAGCCTGTGGGCGACACTTGCAGGGCACTGGTGCCCTCGCAATCTAAGCGTCGCTCGGACACGTCGCAATGCTCTAGGTCGCGCAGAACCGGTGGCGCCTGGTCTGGCGTGGCCTTGGGCTCCATGGGCGACGGCTCCGTGGCCTGTCTGGCTGCGCGACTACAGCGCCAGCTGGTCCTCCTTAGGGGAACAAAAATTGCATAAACATAAAAACTCTGAGGACCGCGCGGATTTCTTGGATCCGCGCTAGACCCCCCTCACTGGCGCGCGGAGCGCGCCAGGGGCGGCGCCGGAGGCGCCGCCAGGGGGCCCCAGCGCGGATCCGAGAAATCCGCGCGGACCTCCAAGTTTTTTTTACCTAGGCTCTGCCTAGAGGGTTCTTACTCTCTTTCTTAAAGGGGCCGGGCAGTGTTCCTCGCCCCGGGCGGTTCCCCCGGTCCCTGCCCCGCGGTTCCCCCAGTTGCGCCCCCTGGGTTCACCCAGCTTAGCTTAGCTAAGCTTAGCTAAGCTTAGCTTTAGCTTATCTCATCTTAGCTTAGCTGAGCTAAGCTTAGCTTTGCCTAGCCTAGTTTAGTTTAGCTTAGCTTAGCTAAGCTTAGCTAAGCTAAGCTTAGCTTATATCATCTTAGCTTAGCTTAGCCTAGCCTAGCTTAGCCTAGCTGAGCTGAGCTTAGCTTAGCATAGCTTACCTTTGCCTAGCTTAGCTTAGCGCAGCATAGCGCAGCGCAGCATTAGCACAGCATAGCATAGCCAAGCCAAGCATAGCATACCATAGCATGGCTCAGCATATCATAGCATAGCATACCATATCATGGCATTGCTTAGCATAGCACAGCGCAGCATATCATATCATAGCACAGCATAGCATGGCATAGCATATCGCAGCATGGTATATCATAGCATAGCATAGCATATCATATCATAACATAGCATAACATAGCGCAGCACAGTATAGCATAGCATAGCATAGCGCAGCATAGTATAGCATAGTATAGCCTAGCATAACACAGCGCAGCCGAGCGTACCCTAGCATACCCTAGCATAGCATAGCAGAGCATAGCGCAGCATAGCAAAGCATAGCTTTCCTAAATGCTCCAACTCCTAGGTAGGGTCGCACTGGGATGATGATGTTCATGCCACTTTTTGTTCCCCTGCTCCTGGCGCTGTTGTCGTGCTGTCTCTGGCCGCGTGCTGGACAGCCTGGGGACAGCACCGATCGCGTGCACGGAGAGGCAGCACATAACTCATCGACATGAGGGGTGATGGTACTGAGTTCGCAAACCTGGGCATTGTTGAGGCGTTATGTAAAAGTGTTCGTGCACATACGCATGATCGGTTAGCTCTCTTGTTAGCCAGATTGGACGATGTCTCATTGGATGCTATGTGCTTGACTCCAACTAGGGCGCACACATCGGACTGCGAGTTTGTTTGAGGACATCGGTTCATATCGCACCTTGCCGAGTACGAGTACGGGGTGTAGCTGTGTCTGCTCATCGAAGACATGCTAATGTCTGGGGTGGCTTGCCGAAGGCTCGGGGGCAGGGTGCTCGCCGTTGACATGAACTCCGGATCTCAAACGCTGACAGTTCTGAGCGTGTACCTGCCGCACGCTGGACATCCGTAGTGTACTTCAATGGATGGCTACGCCTGTCGAGACGGTGCCACAGGAGACTCATTTTGGCTGGAGGCTTCAACACGCAAGTTCTCATTGGACATAGGGGTGATCTACTCAGCAACTTCGTGTTCGATCACAAATTGATTGCTGGAAATATCGACGACTCAGGTAGCGAATCACCAAATGTTGAGTGCACGTTTCGTTCCAGTCTTGGGCTGAATCGGCGAATCGATGTCGTGCTACTTGACGCTGACGTGTAATACACACGGCTTGCCGTCCAGTAGTCAACCTCAATCTCGCCATCATCAAAGCGGCCGCGCCACCGCGTCACATTACAGTCTGCGTCCACTGATCTACCATCCCACAGGGGCCATCGTCAGGATCAGAGCTCCCGCCGAGTATCTCCCCCACGAAGTGCCGACCGAGACCGCCGTCTCACCAGAGACCACCGTGGCGGGGGGGCCCACGGCGGGGTGGTCGCCGCCGCCCACCTGGCGGGCCCCCCGCGTCGCCGTCGCTCCAGGACAGGGCGGCCAAGAGGCCTTGACAGTGTGCCTTTTCCCACGCCGCCGCCGGACCACCAGAAGGCGGCAAGCCCCTCCCCCGGGCACTCCAAGCGAGGAATCAGATGCAGCAGCAGCAACGAGGCCACATCTGGAGATGCCCAGGCCGCTATGCGCGAAGCGCGACTATGTGCGCGACCCACCCGGTGACCTGGCTGGGCGGTCATGTGCCCGTCCAGCTGTTGACGACACACTTCCTTGCCCGCGCAACCCACGACGCACCACGCAGGACGCGAGAGGACAAGTTATTTGGCCGAAGCGGCGGAAAAAGGCGCCGACGTCGCGCGAAATACCCGTGGACGCGCTGCAAATTTACCAGGCACGTTCCTCCCGCCGCATCGGGGAACTCAGAAAGGATGTAGGCGCCTGGCCTTACGCATGAAAGCGCCCCCAGCTTGCGAGGCCGCCCTCAGGGCACGAACGCTCGCGCAATGAGCTCTCTCGGGATCCCTCTTCGCGTAATGTATGCTTACGTCCTTGGTTCGCTCCGTAGGCATCCACCCCCTCCCCTCCGCCCCCTTCCCAAGCTCCCCCTCCCCCCCCCCTCGTTCCTGCTGCTGCTCCTCCCCCTCGCACTCCTCCTCCTCCTCCTCCTCCTCCTCCTCCGCCTTCTCCCATCTTCTTCTCCTCCCTTTTGGCACGAGGGGGAAAACATGCTGGACCCAGGAGCTTTTCCAAAAACAAAATCACCCCGACTCGTGTCTTGACAGCCCCAGGGTCCAGGAAGGGCCCAGGAGGCCGAAAACGGCGAAGTGCCTGCGGGACTCTTTTCTGGGACGCAGATGGGCAACCGAGTAAAACTACACCGATGCGCCCCCCTTGGAAATGCACGCCCGAAACCGCACATGCAGTACAAGCAGACTAGGACATACAGATGCCTATACATACATATATATATATGTATATATATATATGTGCACGTACAAAAATCGGAATCTGAATGTATACAAATGGGTGTGTCTATAGATATACATGCATATACACATATGTGTATGTATGCATGCATGCATGTATGTATGAACGTATGTATGTATGTATGTATGTACGTATGGATGGATGGATGGATGGATGGATGGATGGATGGATGGATAGATGGATGGATGGATGGATGGATGGATGGATGGATGGATGGATGGATGGATGGATGGATGAATGTATGTATGTATGTATGTATGTATGTATGTATGTATGTATGTATGTATGTATGTATGTATGTGTGTGTATGTATGTATATGTGTGTGACTGTAGGTATGTATGTATGCATGCATGCATGTATGTATGAATGTATGTGTGTATGCATGCATGTTTGTATGTATGTATGTATGCATGTATGCATGCATGCATGCATGTATGTATGTATGTATGTATGTATGTATGTGTGTGTATGTATGTATGTATGTATGTATGTATGTATGTATGTATGTATGCCTGTATGCCTGTATGTATGTATGTACATACGTATGTATGTATGTATGTATGCATGTATGTATGTATGTATGTATGTATGCATGTATGTATGTATGGTTGTCTGTATGGATGGATGTGTGCATGCATGCATGTGTGTATGCATGTATGCATGCATACTTGCGTGTATATGCATATATGTGTATACAACTCCATATACAGCTATATGCATATGTATATATATACATATGTATATACATATATATATATATATATATATATATTCGGCAATACGGCATCATCAGAAACGCACCCGCTACCGAGCCCACATAACAATATTCCTGAGCGCGCGCATCGCCCCTGCGAGGCCGACGCACGACCTCCCAACGCTCCAGGTGACGGGTGGGCCTCGTGAACAGAGACCTCCTGATGGCGCACGCGTTTGGGAAAGACGCTGCCAGGCCACCCCAGGATAATAATCAGGAAGATGTTAAAACATATAAAGATAAGGAGGACGTGGGCCGCTACGGCGAAGCCTCTCCTCCTTCTCCTCCTTCATCCTCCCTCCCCTCTCCTCCTCCTCCCCTCCTCTCCTCCTCCTCCTCCTCCTTCCTCCTCCTCCTCCTCTCCTCCTCCTCTCCTCCTCCGCCTCTCCTCCCCTCCTCCCTCTCTTCCTCCCCTCCTCCTCTTCCTCTCCTCCTCCTCCTCCTCCTCTCCTCCTCCCCCTCCTCCTCCTCTCCTCCTGCTCCTCTCCCCCCTCCCTCTCCTCCTCCTCCTCTTCCTCTTTCTCCTCGCCTCCGCTCCTCTCCTCTCCCTCTCCTCCTCCTCCTCCTCCTCCTCCTCCTCCTCTCCTCTCCTCCTCCTCCGCCTCCGCCTCCGCCTCCGCCTCCGCCTCCGCATCCGCCTCCTCCGCCTCCTCCTCCTCCTCCTCCTCCTCCTCCTCCTCCTCCTCCTCCTCCTCCTCCTCCTCCTCCGGGACCCCGGCGATATCCGATCGGGGAGCTGCTGGCGGGCGACGCCCCTCGCGGCGCACGGGGGGCCCGCGCGGGCGCAGGGCGGCCGGGAGGCGCGCGGGAGCGGCTCGGGCCCGCTCCTCTTGCGGAGCCCGAGGAACGCCAGAGCCTCCGTGCCGGCGAACACCGCGCCCGGGAGCCTCTCGGCGGGGCGAGGCACATGCTGCTCCCTGCGCCTCCCTGCTGGCCCTTGGTTGTCTTCCTCTTCTTCCTCCTCCTTCTCCTCCTCCTCCACTTCCCCTTACTCTTCCACCTCTTCCTGCACTTCCTCTTCCTCCTCCACCTCCTCCTCCCTCGCCTGCATTCCTTTCCCTCCAGGACGTGCAGGTAGGGCGGGCTGGGCGTTTCGCCTGAGACCTCCTCACCACTTATGACCCAGAAGATCGGAGTTTGCAGCAGCTTCACGGATGGAGGGCGGCCGCTTTCAAAATGTAGCTCTCGCCGCAACGCCGCGCACACTCGTGTTCAACATTTGAGGGAGCTTCACGGAGGGAGGGTGGGCCGTTTTCAAAATGTGGCCCTCGCATTCGCGCCGCGCACATTCGCCTTCAGAATGCTGCAAAGAGTTGCAAGGATGGAAGGCGGCACCTCTTCGAAACGTGGCTCTAATCAAACCCGCGCAAATTCCCATTGATAGTTTGCAAGAGCTCCACGGATGGAGGGCTCCACGGATGGAGGGCTCCACGGTTGGTGCAGCAGCTCCACGGAGAGCCCCCCTCCGCCTCCTCCTCCTCCTCCTCCGCCTCCTCCGCCTCCTCCGCCTCCTCCTCCTCCTCCTCCTCCTCCTCCTCCTCCCCCTCCTCCTCCTCCTCCGCCTCCTCCTCCTCCTCCTCCTCCGCCTCCGCCTCCTCCTCCCCCTCCTCCTCCTCCTCCTCCTCCTCCTCCTCCTCCTCTCCTCCTCCTCCTCCCCCCTCCTCCTCTCCTCCTCCTCTCCTCCTCCCCTCCTCCTCCCTCCTCCTCCTCTCCTCCTCCTCCTCCTCCTCCTCCTCCTCCTCCTCCTCCTCCTCCTCCTCCTCCTCCTCCTCGCCTTGAACAGTTACCGCAGCTCCAGGGATTCGTATGGCTGATACCCCAGACACGGTGCATTCGGCATGTGTAGGACTGCCAGGGCGCAGAAGTCACGCAGATCTGCGGTCCTGAGGTCCCAGGAACGGTGGTTTGCAGGCCGGGCCCGCGCCGCCGTCAGGACTTGGAGGGGGAGGAGGAGGAGGAGGAGGAGGAGGAGGAGGAGGAGGAGGAGGAGGAGGAAGAAAGGAGGAGGAGGAGGAGGAAAAAAGGAGGAAACGAAGGAGAAGGAGGAGGAGGGAGGAGGAGGAGGAGGAGGAGGAAAAGGAGGAGGAGGAGGAAAAGGTGACTCTGGAGACTCTGCCTGGTCGCGTAGCGATATGAATATGAAAGGCCCGCTGGCACCTACTGAGGTGCCTGTTGCTTCCCCAGTCTCTGGATGGTCTCAGCTTTGCTGAGCGCTTTGGGCCAGGACCCCATAGCAATGCGACGCAAATACTCCCGCCCCGTGGCGGTGGGTGTGTCACATGCGACGGCTAACTTCCCGATCTGTCGGGAGGTGTACACCCCGCAGTGAGAACAAAACCACAATTTCAGCCCAGTGTGGAACCTTAAACGATGGGTTAAATTAGCAAATCCCCCCGCCACATGTACCTGCTTCCCGACGGGGGTCTCAGATACGTGCCATCAACGTTCACTAGGTCATAACAGCTGATGCCGAGCCATTCAGTCCTGCGAGCAAGTGGGGCAGAGTTCTGGCACCTGCTGCACCTACTGCCAGTGTTGTCAAGAGTGTGTTGCGAAGAAACAGCGGCACACACAGCGCGGGCAGGCGGGTGGGCTGGATCCTTAGGCTTCGGCCTCCTACGTCGAGGGCCCTCTGGGTGGGCTACTCTGTCGGCCTCAAGAGCATCGATGTGGGCCCTGAGGATCCTCAAACGGACAGAAAACGCTTTCTGCTCAACACGGGCATACTCCTGGCGGACGTGCATGGGGACCCTGCATTCTCGAGCGGCCCCTGCGGCGAGTTCGTCTGCGACGGTGTTGCCGTATGCAGGGGAACTGCTGGTTTTCCCCGAACAGATGTCGGCTTCGGTCATGTGGGACCGAATACACATCACAATCACATCAGCACGCCGTTCTCGGACGGCCTCTCGTACACGATACCACAAGTCTGCATCCGCGCCCTTGGGCGTCTCACGATTGCCATTGTGGTAGTTGAGATAGACACCCTCGCTGCCAGTGAAGAAGACCAGGTCGCCTGTCGTAGTCGTGAGGGCTATCAGCAGCGCCATAAGTTCGCCGTGGGTGACAGTCCGTCGGCAGCCTGGAAGAGGTCCCCAGGCCGCACCCTGCATGTCCATGCCGTTCTTGGCTAGATCGTGAAATACTGCGATGCCGACGCCGACCCGACGAAGGGGTGAGCTGGATGTGTCACCCCCGCCGCTGCCGTCGCCAAAAACATAGGTGGGTTCGCCATGCCAGCTGCTGAAACATCCTGGGCCGTACTCATCAGCTCCGTGGACTTCCCAACATTCGTGCGCCACGGGAGGTGGCAGGGCTGTCCAGCTGCGTGGGGTGAGCCCACGTGTCCGGTAACAGGTGTACATGTGCTGCGGTGCCGTGGCTTCCGCGATGAGGTCGTCGGTGCCCTCGTAGATCGGGCACTCGGCTCGGCAACGGCACTGCCACGCTCGATGAAACTCCGTCTCCTCAGCCTCGCCGCGTCGTCCACAGTAGCCGTCGGTATCGGCGTCCTTGACCTCGGCCCTAACACGGGCCTTGGGCCACATGGCCCCTGTGGCGATGGCCAGCATGAGCGTCGCGAGGCGCACGCCGTCCCTCAGGGAC
>CAUYUJ010021763.1:0-52500 GCA_963575745.1 Prorocentrum cordatum | reverse complement strand
ACGCCAATCCAAACCTCCCCACCGTGGGCCATGCGGGCCCACCTCAAGGGTCGCACGTCCCGCTCTGGGGCGCCGTGCCCGTTGCAGCGATCTGGCCCCACGCCCCAGCAGATCCGCTCCCACCTCCTTGGGTGGCCACCCCCCAGGAGCCCAGCCTGGGGGTGAATCGCCGAGTGGATCCTGGGGTGAGGAGGGAGGGTGAGGACATCCAGTCAGCGGACCAACGAGAGTGGATCCGAGGGAACGGGAAGCGACAAGGCCTCCGAGCCAGTGCAGGCTTGGAGAGGAGCCTTGATCCTTCCCCTCTCCAAGACCTTGGGCCATGATTCGGGAGCCCCCCGCTCATCCAGCTCTGCCCCGGTTCTTGTACCAGCGGGGACCCGCTCCTTTTTTTTGCTCGGCGGCGTCTCGGATCCCAATTGCGGGCAGGCTGCGCTGGGACACATTCGAAACGAATTGCGGACCCGCTCCTACATCCAACCGTGAATCTGAGCCAACCCTTGCCCAGCTCCTCCCCCTCCAGCTCTTACATCAGATCAGTGAACCTTCCCGCCTCTCTACGGGGATGGGTTGGACCATGACCCTCAGCTGGCCTGGGCTCTGGCCATCTCATCCGCTGGATCTCTGGCTGGGCACCCTGCCGGCTGAGGCTCTGGGTCCCAACGCAGCTTTTCCGCCGGATGGCCCACACAGGGGAGGAGGAGGAAGAGGAGGAGGAGGAGGAGGAGGAGGAGGAGGAGGAGGAGGAGGAGGCGAGGGTAAGAGAGGAGGAGAAGGAGGATGACGAGGAGGCGAGCGTAAGAGAAGGCGAGTATGAGGATCAGGACCAGTCTCACTGGAGAACGAGGAGGACTCGCGCAAATCCAGGACGCATCGACGAGGCAGGCGCCCTCATGAAAGCCGAGCGCCCCGGAGGCCTGCCGCTCGGGCGAGGAGCCTGGTCTTTGGAAGGAGCCGGCGGCCCCCAAGGGGAGGACCCCACGGGGTCTCCCAACGGGCCCGCGTAGAAGCCCTGTCTCCCAGCGGCTCGCGCCTACGAAGAAGTCCTACCTCCCAGCGGTGGAGGAGGAGGAGGAGGAGGAGGAGGAGGAGGAGCAGGAGGAGGAGGAGGAGGAGGAGGAGGGAGGAGGAAGAGGAGGAGGAGGAGGAGGAGGAGGAGGAGGAGGAGGAAGGAGGAGGAGGAGGAGGAGGGGGGGAGGTTGCCCCCTGATGCGCAGCCTGGCCGTCGACCTGTGGCGCGCCACTGCCGCTCCATTCAACGCTTGGGGCTGCGCGTGCCCGCGCAGAGGTCCAGCCTCCCAGCGGTGGTTCGCCCCTTCCACCCTGACGCGCCGCCTGGACGCTGGCTGGGCTTCATGCAGTGCCGCAGGTTCCTCCTCCTTCTTTGAGCAGGGACCGACCGTCCCGGCATTCCTATAGTCCTACCACGAATTGCTCTTAGAACCCGAAAATGCTCTAAGAACAAAAACAATGTTCTTAGAACATAAACCCGATGTGTTAAAACAAGACAATATCAATCAGACATGTTTTAAGAACATTTCGTGGGAACCGCAAAAGGTTCTTAGAACATTGTTTGGTTGGGCTGTAGGCGAGCTGGGACGCTTCGCCACTGCTTGACTTCTCCTCCTCCTCCTCCCTCCTCCTCCTCCTCCTCCTTCTCCTCCATCCTCATTCTTGGAAAAAACAGCTCCCTGTCGCACCCCCAAACGTGTCGGTAGGGCCGGCCAGGCGTTTCGCCTGAGTCTTCCTCACTACCTATGACCCTGAAGCTTGAAACTCGCAACATTTTCACCAATTGAGGGCGTGCCGATTTCAAAATGTGGCTCTCCCTTCGCGCCGAGCAAATTCGTCTCAAAAGTTTGCAGCAGCTTCACAGATGGAGGGCGTTTTGTTTCATGTCGCTGTCGCCTTGGCGCGTCGCACATTCGGTGTAAAAGTTCGCAACAGCTTCAAAGATGGAGGGCGAGTCGTTCTCAGAATGCGTCTGTCGCCTCAGCACCGCGCACAATTGTCGAAGAAGAGTGCAACTGCTTCAAGAATGGAGGACGGGCCTTTTTTCAAGATGTTTCTCTCGCCTTAGCGCCGCAAACATGCGTCCTACCACTGTGCACGGAATTCAAGGATGGAGGCCGGATAGTTTTCAAACTGTGGCTGTCGCCTTAGCGCCGCGCACAGTTGCTCTAAAATCTTGCAGCAGTCTTAAACATGGACAGGTGCTCCTTTTCGGAATGTGGCTCTCGCCGAAGCGCCGCGCGCATTCGTTGCTAAAAGTTGGAAGCAGTATCAAAGGCTCCTGTGGTTGACGTCCCAGGGGAGGTGTTCTGGCACGGGTTAGGATTGTCAGGACGCAACGGTCACGTTGATTCGCGGATTTGAAGTCCCAGAAAGGGCGCTATGGCACGACCTCGGTTTGTCAGGACGCAACAGTAACGTTGATTCGCGGTGTTGAAATCACAGGAAGGGCGTTTGGCACGATTGGGGATTGTTTTACACTTGTCTTCCAATGGGGCACTTCCCGCACTGAAAGTAAATTCTTGTAGGGACCTGTGAAGAGGGAATTTGGAGGGAGGATGTATTGCAACATAGTTGCTGCGACTTGGTGACTTGGGTTGGCACTGGTCCTCATCCTCCACGTCCTCCACAGCTTCCCGCGCAGCCTGGCCGGTCATCTGTTTCATGCGCTGCCAGAGCTTCAGCTCCCCCTGGAAGCAGTTCCAAGCGGTGAGCTCGAGACTCCTCTCCACGTCGCCGCTGATCTTTGCCAGGCCGTCCTCGTGAGATGGGCGGGGAAGAGGAGCCTGGAGCTGGGAGGCGGCCATACAAAGGACGGGGAGAGGACAGCGAGATGAGGTAGATGAGGGGGACGGAGATGAGGTAGAAGGAGCGAGAGGGGGAGGGATGCCGAGAGCGACAGGGAGGGTGAGAGGAACATAAAGAGACCGAGAAAGGGGGAGATGGAGGGCTCGAGCTACGCATGCAGGAGGCAGGCCAGCATCTAACCTGACCAGGGGCACGTCCACGCTGGCTACCCTGCGAGGAGGAGGAGAAGGAGGAGGAGGAGAATCTCCTCCCCCTCCTCCCGTGGGGGGACAGACAAGTACAGCTGCCACTTCGGCCCTCTCCTGGAGCCCGAGGTACGCTCTGACCAGAATTTCGAAGCGAACCCAGCCGTGGCGACGAGGGCCTCCCAAGCGGCCCACAAAGGCAAAAACGAGGGAAGAGTAGGTAGCAGTATTGGTACCTCTTCTTCCTACAGAAAATACATGCGGTTAGGTATCTTGCCATAGAAAGCTTGGGACACATTATGAATCGAGGGTCCCAAGGCTCATCAGAGCTTCTGTGTATCCCTGGGACCATCGGGGTATCAGAGTTCCATGGGGCACCTGTTCGCATCGACTTCTTATTCGAGCGACAAGAAGAGCGGGTCTTACACGAGATGGGATAGTGACTTTACGTGGTGGCTTACGCGGACCACCAACGCGGCACGCTACATCGGAAACGAGGGCGTGCACGCGCGATCCCACGCGGGCAGCTTGCGCGCGAATGCTCCTCCTCTTCACGTCAAAACGACGACGGCTGGGTGACCGTTGCGTCTGAACGCACGCGCTGGAAGAAAAAGGATAGCGAATGCATGATCACAACATGACGCCTCCTTCTACTCCGCCTCCTTCTCCTCCTCAACTTTCTCCTCCTTGTCCTCCTCCTCTTCCTTGTCCTCCTCCTCACCCTCCTCCTCCTCCTCCTCCTCCTCCTCCTCCTCCTTCTCCTCCTCCTCCTCCTCCTCCTCCTTCTGTTCTCGCTCCACGACCCCCCTTCGCAACTCAACCCGCCGGGCCGCGGACGGCAAGGTCCTGCTTCTGCTCCTGCTCCTGCTCCTGCTCCTCCTCCTGCTCCTCCTCCTCCTGCTCCTGCTTTCGGCAGCGGAATCCACATGGATGTTGCCAGACCTCCTCCCCCTCCTCGTCTCTACGTTCGACCGTCATTGGCGAGGAGGAGCGTTGCGTTTGAACGCACGTGAGGGGAAAAAGGAAAACACATGCGTGATGGCAAAATGGTTTCTCCTTCTCATTCTTCCGCTCCTCCTCCCGCTCAGTTGCTCCTAGACACCAGTCGACCCAACCAGGCCGCGGACGGCCAGGTCCCCCACCCACCCTCCTCCTCCTCTTGCTCCTCCTCGTGACTCTTGACTCGCGAGTGGTGGCTTCAATGCAGTCAAGCATGGCCATCACCCCCCCCTTGAGGGGCGTTTGCCCCTGGAGAGAGCTGACCAAACGAGTGAGCCAGGCGACTGCAAGGGCGGTCGCCCCTGGAGTCGCCAGCTGCGTGACACAGAAAAAAGGAAGGGGTGGCAGCATGTGCTTTGGGGGGGAGCAGGGAGGAAGGGAAAGCGGATGAAGGAGAGATGATGGGGGGGAGAAAGCGGGGGAAGGAGCAGCGACATGACATTAGCGACCGCAGCGACATGCCAAGGCGCGGCGGGGGGGGCCGCGCTCGCCGGCATCTGGCGGAGGCCCCCTGTGGCAGGAGGCTTGCTTCGGCCGTGCGTCGCCGAATTCGGGACGGCGCAAGGGCCTCCCCCTACCCGTACAGGACTCGTCTATGGCATAGATGGACGAGTCTTGCTTCCCGTGCTGGCGTGGTGGGCGCTGTGTCCATGCTGGCACGTAGCATCTGGTCCAGGCGCCAAGGGGGTCCGAAATCGGGCAGCACCCTCCCAGCATTGAAGAACGCGCTTTTCCTGACGAGTGCCCGAGCCATCGAGCGCCTCGACTTTGAACAGCGCTTCAGTCTATTTTTCGACGAGGCCTGTGGGAAGGCCCCCCGTCCGGCCCACGGTCTCGCGACGGGGGACCCGCGCCCGCCGTGGCAGGCGCAGGGTGCCCGAGCGCTGAGCCTGTGGCTGCAGGGGGACGGCGGGGTCCGCCGCGCGCCGGGGAGGGCAGCGCCTTCGCGGCGGCGGTCGCGCGAGTGGGCGGCGAGCGAGGGGGGGGAGGCGAGAAGGACAAGGCCGTCTCAGAAGGCGGCGGGACTTCTCAGAGTCCCTCGCGCCTTCCGAGAGAAGTGTTTGTTTGTCTCCGTGGAAGGCTCAGGAAACCTCTCAGAAGGCCAGGGGACTTCCGAACCTTCCGAGAAGGCCTTCTCCTTCTCACTCCACCCCCTCGCTCGCCGCCGAGTGAAAGTTATGAACAACCAACCCCTTCCATATGTATGCAACGGCATGCGACAGTTGAGGCGATGGCTTGCTGCAGGGGAGGAAGAGGAGGGTAGAAGAAACTGCGTGGAATGGCGGTGACAGCAGCGGCATTGCGAAGGCTGTACTTGCAAACGTGGCGGGAGACCACGCTCGACGGCATGGTGATGTCCCCCTGGTGCTAGGAGGCTTGCCTCGGCACATTCTCGCCGAGGCGGCCGCGCAAAGGTTACTATAAGAATCCCCGCCCACCCCTGTGAAAACCCCACTCCCCCCGCAATTAGAAGAACGCGAGGAGGCCTGGGTGCTGGTGGAGTTGCTGGCCGCGGCCGCCCCGGCCAACGCCAGGTCGGCCAGCGGTGCACGTGGTAGGATGGTTGCGCGCGGCAGTCAGAAGGAGGTGAAACAAAAAGCGGGGAGATAAATGAACATTCAAAAGGACGGGCTGCAGTCGCGTACGACAGTCAGGAGGAGATGAAGTAAAGAGGGCCGAGAAACGAACACTGGAAGGGATGGGCTGCGCGGCATATGCCCGTGCGAGCGCGGCGCAGGCGCCCTCGCCAAAGTGGACGGCGCAAGGGCCTCTTCCGAAGTCCCGCACGGCACTCCGCGGGAAGGGCCCCTGCCGTGGACCCCGCCGGCGCAGAGGCCAGCGATGCACTCCGACTGGGGGGGAGAGCATCCAGGGGGTGCGCTTTGATGGGGGGGGGGGGGGGGGCGGAGGTTTGCGCCATCCGCGGTGGCGGCCGCGGCTGTCGTCTCCCCGCCCTCCGCCCACGTAAAAGACCCCCCCCCCCTTCCCCGCGCGCGAGCATATGTGACTGCCGAGTGCAAGCTGCACGCGCGAAGCGAGGATGGTGAAAGCTGCGGTGCTAGAGCGATACCGATTGCCACCCTGGCCTTCGCCAGGTCAGTCAGCGGTAGATGCTCCCTCCCGCTCCCTGCCCATAATCCCGCCCCACCGCCCGGCGTCGTGGAAGCCAGCCTGTAAGTCGGCACTGGTGATAATGTTGACGACAGGTGTTTCAGTCTGAGCGAAGCTGACTTTAGTTTCCTTGGCGCGCTTGTTGTTGGCGTTGGCGATTTCTCCCGGCGTGCATATGATAGGGTAGTCGGCGATGGCGAAGTATCGGTGCTCTGTGATCAACCGTGGCGGCCGTCCCCCCAATCGTAGTAGCTGCCTCACTCCTTTCCATTCCATCTTGGCGTCCTGGTTCTCGATCACCTCATAAATGTTGTCGGCGTAGTTGGTCAAGGTGTGGTCTTTGTCCTCGCGGATGTGTTAAACCAATTGTCGCTAGGACGCTCGTCGTGCTCGGCCTGGTGATGCACTACTCGTAGCCCTTGTGGTTGCACAAGGTAGTCAGATCGTCCATCGCCCAGGTGGCTGGGACTACTTGTGCGACTGATTCGGTGAATTGGTAGACCAATTTTGCGCTTGTTATCCTTGTCATTGTGACATCTGGTTCGTCTCGCTTGGCGCGACCGGGTCGCTAGCATGTTGCACGTACTCGTAGTAATGCGAATGTTGTATGTTTTTGCTTGGCTGCCTCCCTGACCTTTTTGAGGTGGTCAGCGTGGTCGGTGGTGTTGGGGTCCCACTCATACAGCTCAACATTGTCGAATTATTGCTAGTGTTGTGATGGTCGCGGCTCACGACCCGTGAAGGGTCACGCCTGGGTGCAGACCGTTTTGTATGCGATAGCGCTGCGTATGCCCAGCGGGTCACGACTGGCGGATGCTCCTCCTCCTCCTCCTCCTTCTCCTCCTCCTCCTCCTCCTCCCCCTCCCCCTCCTGCTCCTCCCCCTCCCCCTCCTCCCCCTCCTCCCCCTCCCCTCCTCCCCCTCCTCCTCCTCCTCCTCCTCCTCTTCCTTCTCCTCCTCCTCCAGGTCCCCCTCCTCCTCCACGACCCCCCCGCGCCACTCGACCCGCCAGGCCGCGGATACTGCCAGGTCCTCCAGCCGCCGCCGCGTCGTGCCCGCCTCCTCCGCCAGCCTCTCCACGCGACCTCCGGCCGTGGCCGCGGGCGGACGACGACGAACCCGACGCCTCCGACGACGACGCCTCCGACGACGATGCCTCCGACGACGACGGCGACGACGCCGACGACGCCGCCGACGACGGATCCACGGCGCCGGCGACCGACGGCGGCGGAGGAGCCGGAGGAGGGCCCCGAGACCCCACGCCTGCTGCCCCCCCCCCAGCAAAAACAGAGTGCGGAAGCGTATTCGCCACTCGCGCGGAGACCTGCGTGGCCTCGGCGCGCCGTCCGTGCCCTCTCACCCTCTGGCGGCCGTGAGCGGCCGCGAGGAGCCAGCTGGGCCGGACATCCGACGTCTTCAAGAATGTGAGCAGAAAACACGGCCTCCTGATCCTCCTTGCGCGCCCTCCTCCTCCGCCACTTCTTCCCTCTCCTCCGCCTCCTCGTCCTCCTCCTCATCCTCCTCCTCTTCCCCCTCGTCCGTCGTCGTCGTCCGTCCTCGTCTTCCGTCGTGTTCCCCTCTCCCGTCCGTCCGTCTTCTTCCGTCGTCTTCCGTCGTCGCCCGTCCGTCCCTTCTCCTCCGCTCCTAGACGTGTCGGTAGGTCGGGCCGGGCGTTTCGCATGAGACTTCCTTCCTCACCATTGGTGATCCTGAAGCTTGGGATTCCCACGAGCTTCACGGATGGAGGGCGGCTCGTTTTCAACATGTGGCCCTCGCCTTAGCGCCGCGCACGTAAGTCATAAACATGTGCGCCAGTTTCTTGCATGGAGGGCGTGCCATTTTCAAAATGTGGCTCTCGCGTCAGCGCCGCGCACAAGGTCTGCAAAGTTCGCAGAGCTTTAAAGATGGAGGGCAGGTCGTTTTCAAATGTGCCTCTCGCCTCAGCGCCGCGAGCATTCGTTTCCAAACTTCGCAACAGTTTCAAACATGGAGGGCGGGTCCTTTTCGAAATGTGGCTCTCGCAGTAGCGCCGCGCAAATGTGTCCTGAAACTTTGCCATCGTTTCAAGGGTGCGGTGTTAAAGTCAAAGGCATGGTCCCCTGGCACGATTTAATAGTATCCGACCGCAAAGGTAAAGTTGACCCAATTCGTTATAGTCACAGGGATGGTGTACAGGTTAGAGACTCTGAGACGGATGTCTTCGAATTGGCCACTTCCTGAAATGATAAGCAATGCTTGCGGGAAAGACTGGAGGAACACTTGGAATAAGGATTTCTTGCAACACCGTTGGTGCGTCTGGGGGTTACTCTGGTTCTCCTGCCTTTCCCTCTTCCTTCTCCTCCTCCTCCTCCTCCTCCTTCTCCTCTCTCCTCCTCCTAAGTTGTCTTCTCCTCCTCCTCCTCCTCCTCCTCTTCCTCCTCCTCCTCCTCCTCCTCCTCCTCATTGGTCCTACTCCATTCCTTCTCCTTATAAATAACTTCTCCCTGTCGCACCCCAAGGCCAGTTTTAGGGCGGGCCAGGCGTTGCGCCTATCTTGCAAACATGATGTGTGTGCGATGCTCTGATGTGGCTTGCGTTGTTGACCACAATCTGAAATGTCGCATGGTCTGGCCTTTCGCAGGTTACGAGCACCAGATGTATAAGCAGCTTGTGATGGATTCCGAACGGCTGCTGCTCCATGGGTTTGGTGGTTGGCCCCGCTTTCTGGCCCGCGCCGGGGGGGGTCACGACCTATACGTCCCAGCTCGTTGGCCATTGCGACGTGGAGTTGAATTGCAGAAAGAGTGGTGCGGTAAAGTCTAACCGAATCCCAAAGCGAAATGCTATAGCGGTGATTCTCTTGCCTGTACACGTCGTTCATTTCCAATCGTGTTCATTTCTAATTGTGCTCGTTCCTGATCGTTCCTGGCCCTCTAGTGGCCAGGAAGAGGCCCAGGATAGAACAATTAGAAATGAAAGGATCTTGCCCCCCCCCAAAAAAAAAGCATTGACCTTCCGAATAATTGGAAATGCACAATGTGCACTCGCCCTCGGCAGCACGAGCGGCAGATTAGCGGCTCCACCGTCGTGCCCGCTTGCCCAAGGCGAGCCGCCTCGCTGCGAGAGCTCTCTGGGGATGCAATGACGAAGGCATCCAGGGTGCGTTGGACCCTCTGGTCTATGCTTAAGTCGGGCGTGTCTCCCTACAGGGGGATTTTGAGCGAAAAAATACCCCCAAAGTACCCCAAAATTGTCAAACAATGCTCCAGAAATCGTCCCCATACTATTTTTTTACTATGTTTGAATATTCCCCCTGTAGAGGAACAGACCCGATGTAAGTCTATGCGACTCCTCCAGACGGAAGCTCACTCTGGACGTTCACGTCTGGTGCCGTTGCCGTCGTTCTGAATGCCACTGCGTGCGATGCCGTCGTCCAGGCATGCGCTTGTCATGGTCAAGTTTGACGTCGACACTTTTTGTTTCCCAAACGCCAATGATGAGGTGGCTCGTTCGGAGAGGTCGGAATTGTCGGAGCGAGTGCATGTGCGAACTGGTACGGCTGCAGTGACGGTTCCCCGCAGACGCCTGGGGCGAGTGCACGTGAGTGGCAATATGCAGTTTCATGCTGCTGATGCTGACGTGGTATCCCACAGCGATGTCTTAGCCATGATTGAGTTCACTCTCGCTCATGATGTGTACCAGCTGGGCGAGCATCCGCTCAAGTCCTGGAAGGGGCTCCCGACTGAGGACGCCCTGTCAGAACCTCTCACTGCAGTGATTACGGGCGGTCGGTCTCGGAAGCTTTTCTTCGACAGCACTTTTCGACACGAATGCGGCCTTGCAGTTGGACGTCTCGATGTGGATCAGGTGATCGCAGCACTCGAGCATGTTGATGACATGATCTCGTGCTCTCGCTTGTTGTGCTTGCAATTCCTCTCTGATTCTATGCAGCGTGTGATGCCGCTTGGTCTCCGGCTGAGCCTGGAGGAGCACGGAGACCAAGTGCGGTGTTTGGTTCCACCTTGGACCATCAACGGGGGTGGCATCAAGATTACTTCTCAGAATCCGAACCCAGCGTTTACCTTGGGCTCCACACCATGCCGACATGTGACTTGCATCGTCCCGTGGCTTCCGCGGCACAGAGTACCTCATCGCACATTGCACATATACGGTCAAGGAAAAACCAACCCTGACCCTGCCGATCTGCGTGAGGGGTGTCGCCGAATTTCAGAAATGTGGCAAATCCCCTGTGTTTTTGGACCCTGACCCTGCCGATCTGTGTGAGGGGTGTCACCGAATTTCAAAAATGTAGCAAATCCCATGTGTTTTTGGACCCTGACCCTACCGATCTGTGTGAGGGGTGTTGCCGAATTTCAGAAATATGGCAAACCCCTTGTGTTTTTGGACCCTGACCCCGCCGATCTGCGTGAGGGGTGCCACCGGATTTCAAAAATGTGGCACTCCTTTGTGTTTCTGGACCCTGACCCCGCCAAACAGCCGTGCGGAGATGCAGAGTCAGAGGTGCCTGGGGATGGCGAGCGGGTCCTTGCATTGCACCGCGTGCAGTGTCCAGCGCCGCCGATTGTCGGGAGAGACGCGGAGGCACGCCGCCCTCAAGAGACCGGCCGCGGCTCTCCACAGGATCTCTCGCCAAGACGGCGTGCCGCCCGAGCGTCCGGCGCCCGCGAGACGTGCCAGGCAAGCGTCGACGAGCCATGCCTGAGGCGAGGCGCCATGATCTCGATGTCTCTCTCTCTCCCTCTCTTTCTCTCCCTGCCCCCTCGTTCATGTTGCTCCCATCTCAGGACCACATCCCAGAAATGATTTCGAGCGCCCCCCAAAAAGTATCGGAACAATGTCGAACGAGTATCGCTTCCCAGGGCCCGACACGCGAAAACCCTCCGGTTTCGGTACTCTCGTGGTGCTCGAAATTCTTTCTGATGACCAAAGCTAAAGAGGTTGGAACATCATAACCCTTGCTGCGCCTCTGCAGAAAAAAGTGAAGGGGGAGGGGCGCCATAGTAGCCCAGAGCAGTCGGGGCGCTGCCAGAAGAGGGCCCCTCGCCCTCCCAGGGATCGAGGGGGGTGGCCTCTCTTCCCTTCGGCGGCGGGTGATGGGAGGGCAGGCGGCTGCACCCCCAGAAGCCAAGATCCATGCCTGAAGCGGAATGGCATGACCTCTGCGTCTCATCTCCATGATCGTTGCGTCTCATCTCCATGATCTCTCTCTTTCTCTATCCCTGCCCTCTCGTTGCGTCTCACCTCCATGATCGTCCTCTCCAGTGCCATGGCGGGTCGACCCCCGAGCGGGGAGCCCGGCAGCCGGTGCTCAAAGGGTGCCGGTCGGACTGGCTGGCACTGGCACTTTCGGACCCTCCTCTGCAAACTGACCGAGTCCTTCGGGTACAAAAAGCAAAGAGCTGTCGGTCAGCATCGAGACATCCGTGGAAGCCGACGTAGGCAAAAGCTGTCCACTGGGCCTCGCCCCCCGTCCGCCGACATCTCCTCGTTGGACGCTTCAGGGTTCCCCGAGTGCCTGGAGCCTGAGATCGCCGCGTGCTCGGCACGAGAAGCGGGCTCGGGCGCTCCGACACCCACCCCTCGCCGCCGTGATGATTGACCCCAAAAAGGACCCCTAACCCTTTGGGACTTTGGGGGGGTTAGGAACATGAGGGATAGGCGGTCTTTCCTGCAATTGTATCGAGCCCAACCGCCCAGAATTGTTATCCCAAATGCGAAGACGGGGACCTCAGTGAGGCTACGTCTTCACCGTGTTATTCCTGTTAGGGGTTCTTTTATCGCGGATCCGCGGTCCTGAATAGGGGTTCTTTTATTCGCGGATTCGGGTTAGGGGTTCTTTTATCGTTATTCGCGGATGATCGCGGATTCGGTGATTCGGGACTGAGGAGTACGGATTCGCGGTCCTCCCGGCCCCCTCGACCTGCACCCTCCGCACCGGTTCGCGCGGCAGCTGCTGCGCTGCCGCGGCCGCCGCCGCGACCACAGCGGCGCCAACCTTCGAGGCCGCAGCGGCGGCCGCGGCGGCCGCCGCGGCCGAATCGCGGCGGCACCTTCCGCGCAGAAAGGTGCGAAAGGCTCGGTCAGGAGATCGACTGCAGGATCGATGCACCCCAGGATCGCTTCTTTCGAATCCCTGACGAGCCAGCAATCTGGGGTAAACCAACTGCGTGGTATGTCGAGGGCCGATCGCTGCTTTTGGGAGGCCTGTAAATGGGCACCAACACCAATTCAGGGGTCTGCCTCCACAGGGGGAAGATGATCCTGGATTTCGGTGTTGGTGGTAATATTTCGACCACCTTGAAGCTAGAAGATTACCACCATCACCGAGATCGGGATCTTCTTCCCTCGGTGGAGGCACACTGCCGATATTGGTGTTGGTGTCTACCTCTAGGCCTGCGAGCTTCGTTTGGGTCCTCAGTCTGGACTCGTCAGCAGCGGCTGCCTGCCCTGCAGCCAGGCATCTTGCCTCAGCAGCGCGGCCGGAGGAGCAATGGGAGGAGGAATAGGAGGAGGAATAGGAGGAGGAGGAGGAGGAGGAGGAGGAGGAGGAGGGAAGAGGCATAGGAGGAGAAGGAGGAGGAGGAGGCCTTCGTTTGGGCCCTCAGTCTGGACTCGTCAGCAGCGGCTGCCCGCCCTGCAGCCAGGCATCCCGCCTCAGCAGCGCGGCCGCAGGGGGCGCGCCCTCGCCAGAAGCGGCGTCGGCGGCGGGCGCCGCAGTCCGCGCGGGCTGCCGACTCGGGGGCTGCTGGAGGTGGCCCTGGCCTTCTTGAGGGCCCAAGGACACACAAATAAATACACACTGATAAAAAGATGTTCCCATATATTCCCATATGTTCTTGGTTTTTGTCTCCCCCCCACACACACACTTCCCATATGTTCCCATATTTTCTGGGGAATCGACGATGAATTGTGTCTGTGTGTGTTTTTTCCCTCCTGCCTTCTGTTGCTCCCACCGTACTTGCGGACCGTATCCCGGAAGTAACTTCGAGCACCCCGAAAAGTATCGAAACAGTGCCGAACGAGTGTCGGTATTTCCCTGGTGCTCGAAACTCGTTCTGGTGATCAGTGCTGAAGGAAGTTGGAGCATCATAGACTTTGGCCAGGCTTACCTCGCGGGGGACGCCCTGCAGGCGTCCCCAACTCCTCGTGCCCGTCTGGAGCCCCTGAGGCCCTCTGGGCCTCCTGATGGGGCGCTCGCGAGAGACCGCGGTCGGAAGCGGCCAAGAGGGGGGCGTCCACGAGGGGGGGGGGGGGCAAATCATGGCCCGCGGCATGTGCGCGCCCAGGGGGGCGCCAGGGACGCAATGAAGAGAAGAGGCGCCGCGAAATCTGGGGAAACATCATGGCCCACGCCATGATATCGCCCCCCCCCCCCTAGTCATCACCCCGCTCTTTGCCGCCCCCGACCGCGGGGGGCCTCTGGGCCCGGGGCACCTCTGGCCGCAGGGCTCTGGGCCCGGGGCACCTCTGGCCGCACCCGGCTGGCAGGGGCTGCTGCAGGGCGCCAGCCGGACGCGGCCGGGCCGCGCCAGGGCGCGCAGGCCGAGGGCCAGCAGGCGCGCGCGGGTGCGCAGGACCGCGGCCCTCAGCGCGCTCGCCGCCAGGCGCCGGGGCTCCTGCCGCTCGTCCTCCAGGAGCTCCACGTTCTGCAGCAGCTCGGGTGCTGCTGGAAGTGGTCCTGGCCCCCAGCCGGTCGCGCCACTTCGGGGCCGCGTTGGGGCCCCCTGGGGCCCCCTACAAGCCTCGGGAGGAGGGTAGCACGAGCGTGGAGTGGCCTCTCGGTTCGGTCGGCCAGTCTCGCGATCGTGTCTGAACAACAGAAGCCACCTGGGCCTCCCAGGATATCCTGAGAAGAAAGCACATAAACAGAAACGTTTGACGCTCCGCGCGGATTTCTTGGATCTGCGCTGGACCCCCCTCCTTGACGCGCGGAGCGCGCCAGGGGCGGCGCTGGAGGCGCCGCCCAGGGGGGGCCCCAGCGCGGATCCAGGAGATCCGCGGAGCGCCAACAGTTTATGTTCATGGCGTTCGTGCTTCTCCGGCCAGGGGCACCTGGTGCTGGGGGCACCTCTAGCAGCACCCGATCAGCAGCCTGCGTGCCATCCACTCCTGCCGGCGCGCGCGCCCCGAGACCACGGCGCGGCGCCAGGTGCCCAGGGCGAGGCCCGCGAGGCAGCGGGCGCGGCGCGGGGCCGCTCCGCTCGCCCCGCGCGCGGGCGCCGGGCGCACGACGGCGGAGGCGCGCCGCCACGCGAGGAGCACCTCCTGCAGGAGCGCGGGCCTCCCGGCGCCGCCGGGGCCCGGGAGGGACAGGCGCCACACGGCGGCGGCGAGGAGGCGCCTGCGCACGCGGGCGACGGCCCTGCCCAGCCGCAGGAGTCCGAGGGCGGCGGGCGGCACCACCGGCGAGGGTTGCGCAAGCGCTGGCTGGCGCCGGCCGCTGCTGCCGATGGGCTGCCGGCCGCTGGCGCCGCAGCCGCTCCCAGCGCGGGCCGCCCGGCCGAACCACGGGCGGAGGCGCGCCGCGAGGCGCCTCCTGCACCACTGGCCGACGAGGCGGGCGGCGAGCAGCTGGCCCTGCTTGCAGAGCTCTCGCTTGGCCCCCTCGGCCTCCCGCAGCCTCCCCTCCTCCGCGCGCCGCGCCTGCAGACCCAGACCCCCGGCGCAATCTTTTTCATCACGTCGACCTCCAGAGGTCCCGACCCTTTTCCCATGACCGGCTCTGCATCCTGAGTCGTTTTTTGACGCTCCCGAGGCCTGGGGAGGGCCCCCGGAGGCCGAAAATGCAGAAAACGTGCTTCCGTCATGATTTGTTCATTACTCGAGGGGGTCTGGGGAGGAACCAACCCTCTGCATGTGCGCGCGAGTCCCTCGGAGCTGCGCCGAGAGCCTGCCTCCCTGGCGCGCGGAGCGCCGCGGCGGGGGGGCTCCAGCGGAGATCCCAAGACATCCGCGCGGAGCTCCCAAAGCTTCCTTTGCGGGCATGATTGATGTCCACATGCACTGCGTCCTGGAATTTCCAGGAGGGGGCGCCAAATTGCCGAGGCGCAGCGGATATGGACAAAAGTCTCGCCTCTTTTTTAGGGGCCCGAGTTTTATCCATCTCCTACAACCCATATGATAAGGGGTTCGCACTTGATCCATAGCCACCCCTATAAATGGATCGAGTTCAAGCCCATCAAGTTCTAACCCCTATAACAAGGGTTAGAACTTGATCCATATCAGCTGCGCCTCTGGTCTTCTCGGGAAGGGAATTCGATACTCCAAGACGCAGCGGGTACTAGAAAAACAAAAAACACGTTCCTGGGAGGGGCGGCACGATTTGTCCGCCCTCCTATGTGCAGCGACCCAGCAATAGGAATCAACAAGCATCCAGTACAGGGTTTTCTTGTTGATAGTCATTTGCATGTGTAGCTACTCGCCCATCGCACAGCAGTGCAATCAGTAGCGTGTCACATGTACACTTGCGGACTTTATGCCTTAGCCACTTGAGTCAAGAGCTGTCCTGAAGAGGCCCCGGAGGCCGAAAGCTAGACAAAGCTACTAAAGAAAGGCACGGGCTTGAGAGCGCCATGTGAGTCAGGGATACAAGTGTTGCTCGCATTTATGCGCTTAGACCATTAACCCGATATGTAAAAAAACAGTCTCAACCAGAAATGTTCTAAGAACATTTCGTGCACACCACAAGAGGTTCTTACAACATTGCTTGGTAGGCCTATAGGCGAGCCAGGACGCTTCGCCACTGCTTGACCCCCGAGCGCCAGGAGCTCCAGGCCGGCCGCTGGCACGTAGGGCCCCATGCCGGCGCCGCCGGCCGGCAGCTCCCGCGCCGCCGCCTGCACCTCGCCCAGCAGCTGCCGCGCCTCCGCCGGGCTGGCGGCGCGCACCAGCACGCTCTCGGGGCGGCCAACGGCGGAGCATGGCCCGGACATCCGACGGGATCTTTCTGCTCCATCGCGCTGATCTATTTTTTTGTTCTGCTATGCGTCGTTCATTTCTAATCGTGCTCCTTTCTCGTTGTGCTCGTTTCTAATTGTTCCTGGCCCCCTCGTGGCCAGGAAGAGGCCCAGGATAGAACAATTAGACATGAAAGGATCTTGGCCCCCCCCCCCCCCCAGAACGACGTGGCTGCTTTGTTCGTGGTGTCGGGTCTCAGGGTCGCGCCGGGAACTTTTGCTCAGCGTGTTTCGGCGATGGCCCCGGCGACAAGCCATGCCCTGCGAGCGGATGCCGTGTCGCTCCGCTCCGCTCTGGCGGGCGGCGCGGCGCCTGGAGCCTGGGACGCGGATGGCGTGCCGCGGCAGGACGGGGTGGGCCAGAACTGGCAGCGCGACCAAGACGCGCTGAGCCAGAGTTCCTGGCCGTCTGTTCGATCCCAGACCCCCTCGGGTAATGAAAAAACGCATGACGGAAGGTCTTCCTTCATTCCTGGCCTCCGAGGGCCCTCACCGGGCCTCGGGAGCGTCAACAAAACGACTCGGGATGCAAGGCCGGTCCTGGGGAAAGGGTCGGGACCTCTGGGAGCCGATGCAGTGACAAAAATCAGTACGTCAGGGGGTCTGGGTCTGCAGGCGTTCCTCCGTGATTCTTAGCCCCTGGAGCCCGCTGTCGGGCCCCGGGACGCAGAACTGCCCCTCAGAGGAGGAGGAGGAGGAGGCGGAGGAGGATGAGGAGGAGGAGGAGGTATGGGGTCCCTGGACCTCTGGGGCCACGGATTTAAACAACGCTTATGGGCAAATGTTTGCTCGCCACCACTACCACAGGTAGGAGAGGGAGGAGGAGGAGGAGGAGGAGGAGGAGGAGGAGGAGGAGGAGGAGAAGGAGGAGGGGGAGGAGGAGAAGGAGGAGGAGGAGAAGGAGCAGGAAGACCTCCCCGTCCTCCCGCCTCCCCCGTCCTACCCGTGGCAGTGGTGGTGGTGGGAAACTGGCCCATCAAAAACCCGTCGTCGGACGTCTGGGGACGCTGGAGGGGACAGCCGGAGCGTCACGCCGTCCTCTGCCAGGGCTGCCTCGGCAACGCAGGAGAGGCGGTGGGCTGCCGCGACGTGGGCCGTCGCGGGGAGGAAGAAGAGCACGAGACCGTCGGCCACCACCAGCGACTCCTGCCGCCAGCGCTCCCCGCAGCCGGGCAGAAGGCCAAGGAACGGCACAGGCCTAAATCCTCTCGCAGACGAGTGCGGCTCTTCAGGTCGCGATACTAGAGGCCTCCTGGATGGGGTCCGAGTAGATGGGTCGGAGGACCTCGCCGCATCGCCGATACACCATCGGCCATGCACTGGCGATGAATCGGCGATGCATCGGCGACGAATCGGCGAGGCGAACATTAGGCCCCACATCGAGCCGCATGGCTGATGCATCGCCGATGCATCGGCGACGCGGCGCGATCCTCCGACCCCCTCTCTACTCCGACCCCCTCTGGGAGGGCTGTAGAGATATCCGAAGCCTATACCCCACCTGAGTCCCAGACCCCCGACGTCATGATTTTTGTCGCAACTTCGACCCCCTGAGGTCTCGACCCATTCCCCGGGACCGGTTTGTCGTCCTGAGTCGTTTTTGGACGCTCCCGAGGCCCGGTGAGGGCCCCCGGAGCCCGAAAATGGGAAAAACCTCCCGCCATGATTGTTTCATTACTCGAGGGGGTCTGGGTCGATGGCTGGTGGGGGGGGAAAGCAAAGCCAGGCTTTCGCCTCTGCCTCGACGCCACTCCGAGCAAGCCACCGAGCCGTCTGCATCTTGGATCGGCGCGGGTCGGCCTCTCGGGCCTCGCTGCCGTCGTCCCTATAATTGAAGGGGCCCTGGGACACACCAATAGGTAGACACAAACAACAGGATCCCCCCAATTTTCCTACATGTTCTGGGCTTTTGTCTTCCCCCCCCCCCTTCCCATCTTTTCCCATACGTTCGGGGGAATCGACGATTCACTGTGTCTGCGTGTTTTTGTTTCCCCTCCTGGCGTATAGACCGGCGCTGGACACCTCGCCTCCCCGCGCCCAGGCCCCGGCGCGAGGACCGCGCGCTGGGGGCAGGGGGAGGGGAATCTGGTGTTAGGTCGGGCATGTCCTCCTGCAGGCGGATTTTGGACGAAACATACAACACGATCAAAAAGTGCTCCAAAATATTCAAAAGTAGGTAAAGATGGTCAAACATCGTCCCCATATTATGTTTTTTGTGGCTATTTTTGAATACTCCTCCTGCAGAGGGACACGCCCGACTTACGTCTGGTGCCGGCCCGAGGAATCGGCGCGGACCGCCCTCGAGAGTTCAGTCTCGTGCCCCTCTTGCCCATCTGCAGCTGAAGCGGCCGGAAGCGACGCGCCGGGAGACACCGTGGCCCAGCTCCGCCGCGGCAGCGCCCAAGGGCCGGTCGCCAGGTGGCGCGGCTGAGCGAGGGGGAACGTCAGGGGGGAGGACCAGATCCAGGGGGGGGAGGAAACATCGAGCTGGAATCGGCGATGCGCCGCAGACAGATCGGCGATAGGCCCGCGATTGGGAATCCGCGCGTTCCTGGGCACCCATCGGTGATGAATGGGCGATGGGGGGTCGATGCATCCCCCCCAAAGTCCCCTCCTGGCCCAGGAGCGAGGCCCTTGTAACTCATCGAATCGATCCCCGGACCCCTGCCGGGGTCCACACCCAGGCTGCCATCCCGCATCTACTATTCCCGGCGGCCCCTGGGCCCGAATACCCCAGACCCCCCGACGTCATGTTTTTTTTCACCACCTCGACCCCAAGAGGTCTCGATCCCTTCCCTGGGGCCTGTTTTTCTCATCCTGAGTCGTTTGTTGACGGCCCCGAGGCCCGGTAAGGGCCCCCAGGGGCCGAACATCGGAGGTTGGGGGGTGAGTCCGACGTGAAACGGAGACCCCCCCCCACCAGGAAATCGATTTCGGTCGGGTTCGTGTCGTGCGTGCCGTGCGTGCGTGCGGGCGAGGCGAAGCTGCGTGGGCGGGCGAAAGGAAATCCTCCTGTGACTGGGCCGCGGCCGGACCAAATGTAACTCCTCCGGCGGCCGGTGCCGCGCGGTGTCCCGCCAGTGTCCCGCTGGTGTCCCGAAATCCTCCTGTCGCTGGGCCGCGGCCGGACCAAATGTTTCTCCTCCGGCGGCTCGTGCCGCACGGTGCCCCGCCGGTGTCCCGTGGTGTCCCGTGGTGTCCCGTTGAGTGAGATCGATAGTGAGATCGATAGTGAGATCGATAGTGAGATCGATACTGAGATCGATGTGGTGTCCCGAGGTGTCCCTTGGTGTCCCGTGGTGTCCCCAAAAGTGAGATCGATAGTGAACTCGATACTGAGACCGACAGGTGTTCCGTGGTGTCCCGTGGTGTCCCGTGGTGTCCCGTTGAGTGAGATCGATAGTGAGATCGATAGTGAGATCGATGTGGTGTCCCTAGTTGTCCCGTGGTGTCCCAAAAAGTGAGATCGATAATGAGATCGATAGTGAGACCGATAGTGAGATCGATGTGGTGTCCCGAGTTGTCCCGTGGTGTCCCGTGGTGTCCCGCGGTGTCCCGTGACCTCCCGTTGAGTGAGATCGATAGTGAGATCGATAGTGAGATCGACAAGTGTCCCGTGGTGTCCCGTGGTGTCCCAAAAAGTGAGATCGATTGGTCCCGTGGTGGCCCGTGGTGTCCCGTGGTGTCCCGTGGTGGCCCGTGGTGTCCCGTGGTGTTCGGTTGAGTGAGATCCATAGTGAGATCGATCGAGTCAGATGTTGACTGTCCCCTCTCTCCCCCCCCACAACCTCCTTATATATCACCCGACGGGTGGTCGTACAGGTAAGGGAGTATAGGGGATCGAATAATGACATAAACATAAAAACTCGGAGGTCCGCGCGGATTTCTCGGATCCGCGTTGGAACCCCCTCCCCGGCGCGCGGAGCGCGCCAGGGGGCGGCGCCGGAGGCCGGTACCACAAAACCTCCCGTCGCGTTTTTTTACAGCGCGACTGGATCTGGGACTGGGCTTGAGTTGCCCCAATCGCACTTCAGGACCACCTCCCGGAGATCATTTCGAGCACCCAGAGTAATATCGAAACAGTGTCGAACGAATATCGCCTCCCACGGCCCGTCACGTGAAAATCCTATAATTTCGGTACTTTCCTGGCGGTCCTTTCGTATAAAATCTCCCTGGAGGGGGACAGGCCCGACTCAAGAGCAGGCTGGACCCCTGGGGGTCCACAAAGCACCTTCTTCCGGCGAGACCCCCTGCGCAGGGCGCGCGCGCGCGCGGGCGCTGCTCCGGCTACAGCGGCCGCGACGACGAGGCGCGGGCCCAGGCATGCCCGCGACGTGGAAAAAAACAAGGGGCCCAAGGACACACAAATAGATACACACAAATAGACAAATACACACGATAAATACACACATAAGGGTGGTCGAGGCAAAAGTAGGTTGGAGCATCAGAAGACTGGGCCGCCTGCAGCCCCCCCGAGGCCGGCTCCAGCCCGCGGCGCTGCCACTGGCTGCTGAGGCCCGACGAGACCGCCCGAGCACACCTTAACAGCCCCGACAGCCTCGAGCCTGCCTCTCTCCCCCCTCGATCGCCTTAAGTCGGGCGTGTCCCCCTACAAGGGGATTTTGGACGAAACACAAATACTCCGAAAGTGCACCAAAATGGCAAACACATGCTCAAAAAATAGTCCCCGTACTATTTTTTTGCTATGTTTGACTATTCCCCCTGTAGAGGGACGGGCCCAACTTAACGATAGCCCCCCCCCGCCGACCCCCGACGTCGCGATTTCTCACAACGTCGATCTCCACAGCCGCAGACGCCCCAGGGGGGCAAATCGAGTCAAGACCTGTCGCTTCCCACTGGACCCCTGTCCCCGGGACCGGCTTTCCATCCCGAGTCGTTTTCTGGCGGTCCCGGGTCCATTTGGGGCCCCCCGAGGCCGACGACAGGGAAAGACCTCCCGTCGCGATGTGGCCCACAGCGCGAGGGTCGCCCGAGCCGTTCCTTGATGGCCCCGAGGCCCGGGGAGGGCCCCAATGCAGAGGCCGAGCCTCGGGAAGAGCTTCCCCCGTCGCCACGTTGCTCACGGCGCGAGGGGGTCTGGGCTTAAGTCGGGCCTGTCCCCCTACAGGGGGATCTTGGACGAGAAATTAAAAATACCCCAAAAATGCCACCAACAATTGCCAAACAATATTCAAAAAATCGTCCCCAGACTATCTTTCTACTATTCTTGAATATTATTCCCCCTGTAGATGGACAGGCCCGACAGAGGCCGAGCCTCGGGAAAAGCTTCCCGTCGCTCCCGTCGCGACGCTGCTCACGGCGAGAGGGCGTCCCAGACCCCCGACGTCATGATTTATTCGCCGTTGAGTCGGCCCCCAAAGGTCCCGGCCTTGCAGGACCGGCCTCGACCACACGACGCCAAATCGACGCCAGATCGACGCCAGATCGACGCCAGATCGACGCCAGAATCGACGACAAATTGATTCTTTCATTGCGTCGACCCTTTCCCCAGGACCGGCCTTGCCCTCTGAGTCGTTTTCTGGCGCTCCCGAGGCCCGGGGAGGGCCCCCGGAGGCCGAAAAGTATAAGGAAAACGTTGCGTCCTGATCCTCTCACTGCTCGAGGGGTTCTGGGGTTGAGTCGGGCGTGTCCCCCTACAGGGGGATTTTTGACGAAAAATAAAAAAAACAGAAAAATGTCCCCCTGTAGGGGGACAGGCCCGACTTAATCCTTCTGCCAGCGACCTCGACTGTCCCTCAGCGCCGCTGCTCGCGTCGACACCGCGCCAGATCCCCTGAACTCGCACCGAAGCCGCGCCGACTCTGCGTGACGAGGGCGCGTCGGACACGAGGGAGGAGGAGGAGGGAGGAGGAGGAGGAGGAGGAGGAGGAGGAGGAGGAAAGAGGAGGGGGAGGGAGGAGGACAAGGAGGAGGAGGAGGAGGAGAGGAGGAGGAGGAGAGGAGGAGGAGGAGAGGAGGAGGAGGAGAGGAGGAAGGAGGGAAGAGGAGGAGGAGGAGGAGGAGGAGGAGAGGAGGAGGAGGAGAGGAGAGGAGGAGAGGAGAGGAGGAGGAGGAGGATGAGGAGGAGGAAAGGCTATACCAACTCGTGGCGGGTTATACCAACTCGTGGCGGCAGCGCGGCAGCGACGGCGGTGCAGGGCGTGGCGGCCCGCTTCCGAAGCGGCGGTGCCAGAGCCGCCGGCAGAGGAGGAGGGAGGCGGCGGGACAGGCGCCTGCGCATCTCGAAAGCTGGGCGAGAGCTGCTAAAACCGTGGCTGCGAAAGCGGCCCTCCCGGAAGGAAAAAACAACTTCCCGGAATGAGGCGCGGCACGCGAAACAGTCAACGGACTTCTTCACGGAGGAGGAGGAGGAGGAGGAGGAGGAGGAGAAGGAGGAGGGAGGAGGAGAGAGGAGGAGGAGGAGGAGGAGGAGAGGAGGAGGGAGGAGGAGGAGGAGGAGGAGGGATGAGCAGGAGGAGGAGGAGGGAGGAGGAGGAGGAGGAGGAGGAGGAGGAGGAGGAGGAGGAGGAGGGAGGAGGGAGGGAGGAGGAGAGGAGGAGGAGGAGGAGGAGGAGGAGGAGGGAGGAGGAGGGAGGAGGATGAGGAGGCAGGAGGAGGAGGAGGAGGAGGAGCAGGAGGGGGACAGGCCCGACTTACTTCTGGGGTCGACGGCCTGACGTCGCCCCTCCGCGGCGGCGCCGGGGCGCGCCTCCCGCGCGGCGGCCCCGCCGGAGGCGCCCGGCGCGCGCCCCGCGGGCGGGTCGCGCATGGCCCTCGCGGGTGGAGGCCGCCTGTCCCAGACCCCCTCGAGCAGCGAAAAAGTCCGGAGGAAGGAGGGAGGAGGAGGAGGAGGAGGAGGAGGAGGAGGAGGAGGAGGAGGAGGCCGCCTGTCCCAGACCCCCTCGAGCAGTGAAAGAGTCCGGACGGAAGGTTCTCCTCACTTTTCGATCTCCGGGGGCCCTCCCCGGGCCTCAAAATCAGGACGGAAGGCTTTCCTCAATCTTCGACCTCCGGGGGCCCTCCCCGGGCCTCGGGAGCGTCAACAAAAAACGACTCGGGATGCAAGGCGGGTCATGGGGAAAGGGTCGGGACCTCAGGGGGTCGACGCAATGACAAAAATCATTACGTCGGGGGTCTGGGATAGGAGGGGCCCGAGTATCAGGCAGGGTCGAAGGATCGCGCCGCATCGCCGATGCATCGGCGATGCGTTGGCGACGCGTCGGCGAGGAGGAAATCCCAGAGATCCGACGTCGTGATCTTTTGAATACGCGGTCCCCGGAAGTCTCGACCCATTCCCCAGGAACGGTTTTTCATCCTGAGTTGTCTTCTGACCGTCCCGAGGCCCGGCGAGGGTCCCTAGGGGCCGAAATCTCAGAAAAACACCTCCGTCTTGAATTTCTCAATACGTTGGATCTCTGGGAGTGGGCCGCACACCGATCCGCCATCGCCGACGCAGCGCCCCGGCCTCGGAGCTGCGGCGCGACCTGCCGGCCCCGTGCTGCCCCGGGCCCCGTGCGCACGGAGGCCTGGAGAGAGCCGGGGCGCCCGGGGCGCCCACCGGTCGCTGCCGGGGGCGGGGCTCCTGAGCCCCACGCATGGCCTGCGGATCTCGGGGGCCCCGCGCGCTGTGACAGAAAGCACGGCGGGAGGTGGCTCGCGAATTTTCGTTTCGGCCTCTCGGGGGGGCCCTCACCGGGCCTCGGGAGCGTCGAGGAACGACGCCTGGGGCGGGAGACCGGTCCTGGGGAAGGGGTCCAGACCTCTGAGGGTCGACGTTGCGCCAGACTCACGACGGGGGCCCTGTGGCCCGGGCGTTGCAAGCTGTTCCCGCCGGGCGAGTGTCGCCCGCACTGTCCGGGCCCCAGAGCCATCCCAGGTCGATGCGGCTCGGAAAATGCAGCAGCGAGAGAGGGGGACTGTGGGGCTCTGGTCGTGATCTTCCACGAGGGTGCCGTTTTTGTAGGCAACGTCGGGTCTCGGGGAAGGGGCAAGCGCGCTGCAGATGACCAGTCAGAGGTGCCCGAGGCAGCGCGCCCCCCTCCCCCATCCCCATCCCAAGGCTCACCATTCCCTTCCTCCTTCTCCCTCTTCTCCTGCACCCCCTGCCCACTCGCCCCCTCCCCTTCTCGTCCCCTGCCCATCCCCTCTTCCACCCCCTCCCCCTCGGCGCCGTGACTGGACCCGCTGAGCTTGGCTGCCCTGATGCACCCGTTTTGAAACGCAAGACGTGCCGTGTTCAAAACGTCCGTGCCAACCCGCTGCGTGTTAGCTCACCGTGTTGGCCCACGTTTGGGCGAACGTATCGCACCTAACGTATGTGCTCAATGTACGTGTTGAGCTCCGTGTCAACACGCTACGGGTTGCGTGCTGCCTATCGGAGCGGCTGAGGGTTGAGCGTGTGAGGCTGATGGCAGTGAGTCTCTTCCTGCCTCGTCCCCCCCGTAACCTTGAAAGGACGGACTGGGGTTGCGCAAAGACATGTCTACCAGAGGAGGGTGGCATCAATAGTCCGCCACGGTTGTCCAGGGCGCTCCGACCCCTGCCGCTTGGACGTTGAAGCCGCCCTGGGCTACTCTGGGGGCATGTTGCGGCCAGACGGCAGGGTGCCTGTGCAGCCCGTGCAAGCCCAAGCCTTGCCGGAGACAGAATGTTCCCCAGTCGCGCCCCAAGCATGCGACGCATTGACTTGTCATTGACGGGCTCCCTGGAAATCCCGGCCCTTTCCCCAAGGCCCACTTTCCATCCCGGGGCGCTCTTATGATGGACCCCGGGGCCCGGCGAGGGCCCCCGTAGAGACCGAACACTGCCAAAAGCCGCCCACCGTGTTTTTGTTGGGGGGGCGCCGCGAGCGTCAGGGACAGGGCCACGCTGGTGGGCGACCGTGGTGGCGTCGCCCGACGGCCCCCGCTCTGACGAGATGGGGGGCGGGCCTGACCTTCCAGAGCCCTCTGCCGCTGGTCGTCTGCGGCGCGGGCCTCGAGGGCTGGACGGGGGGTGGAGGCTCGGGCAACGGCAGGGGGAAAAACGGGAGGAGGACGAGGACAAAGAGGACCATGCTGGAGAGAGAACCGCAACATCCCTCCTGGTATGACTCATACTCGTCATGTTTCTCTACATCCTGCTCCCTCCTCCTCCTCCTCTTTTTCCGCATCTGTCACCTCTTTCTCCTCTTACTCCTTGGCCGGTGGGTCGAGGAGGAATCGCGATGTCGATTGCGAAGCCGACAATGTTCGACTTCTTCGAAATCGCGTTTTCAAGGGAGTCTCAAGCGGAATCGTCGTTTCGACTCGGGCCACCCGCTTGGCATTAAATTGGTAAACTTGGTAATCCAAAACAAACGAAAGTGTGGTTTTCGCTTGGGACTTCTTCGGAATGGCGATTTCGATTTGATGTCGAAGTCCGTCGGCCCGAAATGGCGATTCCGCCCTACATTTGTTCGACGGAACGTGTTCGACCGACGTCGAAACCCCGTGGCCCGAAATCCAAGCTGCGTGGAACTGCCTCCGCTGCACGAAGCAACGAGGCGCACCCTGGCAACACTGTGCTGGGGCCCCGTCGCCAGACGGGCCCCTTTCAAAATGCCATCCGTTGAGAATGCTGCACTGGGGACCCGCCGCCGAACAGCAGGAGTTGGAGCTTGGCCGATTTTTTCGTAGCGGAACAGTGGGATCTCGGGTGAGTGATGGCCGCGTTGCAAGCAGCGCTGCGCACTTCACAACTGCGCTCGGCGGCGGACGAGGGGGATCGCTGAGACAATCACAAGCCAACGTTCATGCCAGCCATGCGGGCCCATGGTCGCGGTGCAAATAGCGCTGCACGCTTGAGAACCGCGTTCGGCGGCTGACACTAAGGGCCGCTGGGACCAAATGCAAGCGTTTATGTCACCCATGCGGGTCCATCGCCGCCGCCAGAAGTGTTGGCCCATTTTGCGGCACTGCCAATGCAATGCCGCACGTCTTCGCCAATGGTGGGCAGGGACCATCGCGACATTGAACACCAGAGCCTGCGAGCAGCAAGATGACCCATAGTGACTTCGAATCCGGGGCGGTTCGACCCAAGTTAAGTCATGGGCGGAATCGCTGTCGAGCCGGACGGTGTCGACTTCTCTTTTCTGGAAGAAGTATTGGGCGGAATCGCGAGTTCGACTGCGAAACCGAAAATGTGCGACTTCGGTCGCAATCGATTATTCTAGGAAGTCCCAAGCGGACTCGTCGTTTCGACTCGGGCAGCCCGTGAAGCGCTTGGAATGCAAGTTTCGGTAACCCGAAAAATCTCAAGTGCGGATATTTCGCTTGGGGCTTCTTCGAAACGATTTCCGTTTGATGCCGAAAACCGTCGCCCCTAAGCCGAGATGGCAATTCCGCCCAACACTTCTTCGACGGAACGCGTTCGACGGAGATCGACACCCCGTGGTCCGAAATCCAAACTGCGTGGAACTGCCTTCGCTGCACGACCTCCCCAGCAACCCATGCCGCGCGGCCATGTCGCGCGACCTCCCCGGCACCCCCCCCCCCGCGCTGTTGCGTGGGCCACGCAGCGAAAAGGTGGTCCAATGACACGGCCCTCCAAAAGCCCGCGGCGGACTTTTTTCGGGTCGGGCGAAAGGGGGGGATAGCAAAGGGGGGGTTTGAGAATCAGCTCACGTAGCTGATTTTCCCGGCGCCTCCCGGCGCCGGAAGCGCCCATGCATCGAGGAATGGGCCCCTCGGTGAGGCCGAAACCAGCTGCATGCAGCAAATTTCGTAACCCCCCCTTTCCCAATCCCCCCCTTTCGCCCGGCCCGATTTTTGCAACTCGCACTGGCCACAGGCATGCAGCGCTGGTTCAGGGCCGGAGCAGTCTCCCCCCTCCCACCGTTTAGGGGAGGCGGCCCCTCAGCCGCCCCTGGAAGCAGGGGCTCCGCGGGAGGGGAGCGAGCGCGACCTCACAATTGTCGCTGTCGTCGTCGTCGCCGTTGTCGTCGTCGAGGGGGAGGAGGAGGAGGAGGAGGAGGAGGAGGAGGAGGAGGAGGAGGAGGAGGAGGAGGAGGAGGAGGAGGAGGAGGAGAGGAGGAGAGGAGAGGAGGAGGAGGAGGAGGAGGAGGAGGAGGAGCAGGAGCAGGAGGAGCAGGAGGAGCAGCAGGAGCAGGAGCAGGAGCAGGAGCAGGAGCAGGAGCAGGAGCAGGAGCAGGAGGAGGAGGGGGTTGTCGCAGAGCCGATGCGCGGCGCGCGGACATCTTCACGCCCTTGCGAGGCCACCCCCGAGGGGGGGCAGCCCCTCTGGCCGGGGCCGCGACCCGCGAGGCACGGGCGGGGGCAACTGGGGCCCGGGGCGTGCCCCACGCGCGTGGGCGGGGCGGAGCAGTGTCGGGGCAGGCAGGCCTTCGGGCCCCGGTTCTCCATCCCCAAGAGATCCCCCGCAGGCTGGCAGCGCACCGCATCCCACCGTGAGCACGAGCGAACATGTGTCCCTGGGAGTGTCGTGTGGGGGCAAAGTAAGCTTAGGTCGGGCATGTCCCCCCTACAGGCAAACTCTGGATGACAAATGAAAAAATTTCAAAAATATGCAAAGAGGGTAAAACAATAATCGAGAAATCGTCCCCTGACCATTTTTTGCTTACGCCACTTTTCCTCATGTTCGAAAATTCCTCCTGTACAGGGACACGCCCGACTTACAAGTAAGCGCGTCGTTGCACGCGCGCTGGACACCCTCCTCGCCGATGGCTCTGCCTGTCTCGACCTACGCAGAAGGTAGCCGAGATCCTTCGCAGCCTCTGCTTCAGCTACGACGGGGTGGGGCGCCCATGATTGGTGCTGGCGCAAGGGGAGGTGAGAGTTGAGCAGGGACCGACCGCCCCGGCATTCCTGTAGGTCTAAAACGAGATGTTCTCAGAGCCCAGACATGATCTGATACCCGACGTGCAAAAACAAAACAGTCTCAGCAAGAAATGTTCTAAGAACATTTCGACGAAATCGCAAAAGGTTCTGAGAACATGATTCGGTGATCTTCTAGGCGAGCTAGGACGCTCCGCCACTGCTTGAGAGGGCCACCTTCAGTGTCTGACCTCCGAGAGTTGCAACACCAGCTTCGCCCTGGCCCACTCCTGCCTCGGTGAACCAAAATCTCCAGCCCGGCGGAGTTCCTCGGCGTTCCCGTGAAGAGGACCGCGCCGACCCTGCTCCAGGGGCGCAGCCGAAACGTGATCCGCGTCCACGAGAAGGCGCTGCAAACCCAGACCCCCGACGTCATGATATTTCGTTGCGTCGATCCCCAGAATTCTCGACCCGTTCCCCAGGACCGACTTCTCATCCTGAGTCGTTTCGTCGTCGGTCCCGAAGCCCGCAAGGGCCCCCAGAGGCCGAAAATTAGGCAAAACCGGCCGTCATGATTTGTTCAATACCCACGGGGGTCTGGGAAGCCAGCGCCACCTGAAGAGCATCGAGCCCGCCGGAAACCCACTCGTGGAAGACCTGGCCCACGAAATGGCACACGGGCCGCCCCCCCCCCCGCGCCCGCTCCTGCAGTGCACATCCAGGTCCATCTCCGTAGGTCCATCGACCGCGGAAGTGAGGGAGTGCTTCTGTTAGGCAAGCGCGTTCCACTACTCGCAAAGTAACTACTCGCAGATAGCCTCGATCCACCGCGGGGGACTTCCGATATATTACGTCAAGCCGAGCACATAGTGTTCGAAAACTTGCGAGTATGCACTTTGCGAGTAGTGGAGCGCGCTCGGTGATCTGTGGCGTTGTCTGACATGCGTCCAGCACCAACGACCTTCATCACTGTTCCGATAACTCCCTCCCTGCCTGGTGGAAGTCGAATCCAGAGACGCCTTCGAAACGCAATATGCGCGGAGGCTCCCGGGAGCGGCGCCAAAACCTTTGTAAGCCGCAGACATAATGACAAAAACCAAATCAACATGATGGTCGGGGACTGGCTTCTACCAGGGAACAGCCGGGATCTCCTTGAGCAAATTCTTGATGGCTTCGATCTTGGCAAGATCCTGCAAAGCCTGCTCGTCTAACTTTATGACCGAGGGGATCTGGCGGACCCGCGCAGCTTGCCATGAAACAGATGCCACAACAGGTTGGCGATCAATCTGAAATGCCAGTTTGTCAAAACAGCCAAGCGCGTCGGATGGCAGGGCGCGTCTGGCAATCCAATGACGCGTCGCTGCTTTGTCAATCCGATGCCAGAACCCATGGGTAGATTTCCATGTCCAATCATTTTCGCTTCCGCGCCATGCGTCGATGACCAAGTGCTCTGAGGCGCGCAGAAAGCGCACAATCACTCCCCCCCGTCCTCTCGGCGTTGAGCGAAACCCACGGATCCCACATAATCCTAGCATACACTGCCGACCCACCCAGTGGCGTCCTACAGGGCCCTATCAACGCCCCGAGTATCCCAGGGGTAAACTCTCCCAGACCTCGGTCATGGATGAGCCCAGCACCAGGCCCCGCCTGCGGGGCGTGACCGACGAGCGCACTACAGGAACAATTAGCCTGGCGAAGGACCCAACCATATGCAGTTGTGAATGCCGCAAATGTGGATATCGTTTTCGGTGGCGCTACCTCTGGGTAGGGGAGACGCATGCGAACACCCCCACTGGGGCCTTCGGTGAGCTCCCTATGAGGCTACGAAACGCTGCCCTGGGTGGGGGAACCGCATGCGGGCACCCTCACTGGGGCCTTCGGTGGAGCTCCCTATGGGGCCACGAAGCGCTGCCCTGGGTGGGGGAACCGCATGCGGGCACCCCCACTGGGGCCTTCGGTTGAGCTCCCTATGGGGCCACGAAACGCTGCCATGGGTGGGGGAACCGCATGCGGGCACCCCCACCGGGGCCTTCGGTGGAGCTCCCTATGGGGCTACGAAACGCTGCCATGGGTGGGGGAACCGCATGCGGGCACCCCCACTGGGGCCTTCGGTGGAGCTCCCTATGGGGCTACGAAACGCTGCCCTGGGTTGGGGAACCGCATGCGGGCACCCCCACTGGGGCCTGCGGTGGAGCTCCCCATGGGGCCACGAAACGCTGCCCTGGGTGGGGGAACCGCATGCGGGCACCCCCACTGGCACCCCCACTGAGACCTACGGTGGAGCTCCCTATGGGGCTACGAAGCGCTGCCCTGGGTAGGGGAACCGCATGCGGGCACCCCCACTGGGGCCTTCGGTGGAGCTCCCTATGGGGCCACGAAGCGCTGCCCTGGGTGGGGAAACCGCATGCGGGCACCCCCACTGGGGACTTCAGTGAAGCTCCCAATGGAGCTACGAAACGCTGCCCTGGGCGGGCACCCCCATTGGGGCCTTGGGTGGAGCCCCCTATGGTGCCAAGAAACGCTGCCATGGGTGGGGGAACCGCATGCGGGCACCCCCACTGGGGCCTTCGGTGGAGCTCCCTATGGGGCTACGAAACGCTGCCCTGGGTGGGGAAACCGCATGCGGGCACCCCCACTGGGGCCTACGGTGGAGCTCCCTCTGGGGCCACGAAACGCTGCCCTGGGTGGGGGAACCGCATGCGGGCACCCCCACTGGGGCCTTCGGTGGTGCTCCCTATGGGGCCACGAAACGCTGCCCTGGGTGGGGGATCCGCATGCGGGCACCCCCACTGGGACCTTCGGTGGAGCTCCCTATGGGGCTACGAAGCGCTGCCCTGGGTGGGGGAACCGCGCGCGGGCACCCCCACTGGGGCCTGCGGTGGAGCTCCCCATGGGGCCACGAAACGCTGCCCTGGGTGGGGGAACCGCATGCGGGCACCCCCACTGGGGCCTTCGGTGGAGCTCCCTATGGCGCCACGAAACGCTGCCCTGGGTGGGGGAACCGCATGCGGGCACCCCCACTGAGGCCTTCGGTGGAGCTCCCTATGGAGCTACGAAACGATGCCCTGGGTGGAGGAGCCGCATGCGGGCAGGAGGAGGGGGGGGGGAGGAGGGGGGAGGAGGAAGGAAGGAAGGAAGGAAGGAAGGAAGGAAGGAAGAAAGGAGACGCGGGGCGCTGTCTCTTCAAAACGAGGACCCAACACCACAGGATGGTTGGGAACAACATTGAAGAAAGACACGAGTGGCCAACGTGAGTCGGCGGAGATGGCGCGGAAGCATTTCTTTCTCAAGGAAAACAAGTTCGTTGCGACGCGCGCCGCGCGATCTGAAGACCGACGCACAACTCGTATCCTCGCTCGTGCTTTAAGCGCACTGCAGAGACGACGCGAAAAAGTACGCCCCCGAAACATACGCGCCTTTGGGGCCCCCGGTTTCCTGGGTTACCGGCAAAAAAACGCCTCCTGGGTCAAACTGCGATTTCATGGTGAGATTGCGCGCGAATCCAATCTTGCAACCCAGCCGCCCCCCGCGGCTCTGCTCAGCAACGGCGGCGGCGCGAATGCTCTTGGAGCTCCTGGGGATGAACCGGCTTCCGAGGTTTTGCGCCGCCTGATGTGTAGCAGGGGCGTGGAATCTCGAGTCGGTCATCTCTGGGTGAGCGCTTGAGAACGAAGTGGGCGCCAGTTCTAGTCGCTCCTGTTCCCTGGGGCGAGAGCGCCTGGTGGCCTCAGCCCAACGATGGGGCGGGGGGGCACGCAAAACAAGGGCTCAACTCACGGGGGCCCGCCAAGTCAGCGACGTGGTTAGCCGGCGAGTTCCACGGACGTAATCCACGCCTCCTAACATGCGTGACAGGGAATGGGGGGGCCGAGATCTGCCGATTTGCCCCGAGCCTGGGTGCGAGCAGTCTCAAAAATAAACGTAGCACCCAGCGGTGGCGGATATGAGTGAGGGGGCGGCGGGGACCTCGGCAGTCAACGAGGCTCTGAAGAAGCCCACCGCAGGCGCCATGTCTTTCAACTTATACAATGTATCGTGTCTCTCTCTCTCTCTCTCTCAATGTCTCTCTCTCTCTCTCTCTGTTTCTCAATGTCTCTCTCTCTCTCTCTCTCTCTTTCTCTCTTTTTTTTCCCCATATCCTAAGATGGGGTTCTTGTTATTACTTGGACGCCTCCTACTCATTCTTCTTCTCCTCCTCCCCTCTTCTCGTCTCCTCCTACTTAGACTCACTCATACTCAGATTCACTCATACACAGACTTACTCATACACAGACTTACTCATACACAGACTCACTCATACTCAGACCTGATCACATTAACTTACTCATACTCAGACCTACTCATACCCAGACCTACTCATACTCAGACTTACTCATACTCAGACTTCCTCCTTCTCCTCCTCCTTTTACTCAGAGTTCCTCATACACAGACTTACTCATACTCAGAATTACTCATACTCAGACCTTCTCATTGTCTGACTTATTCGATAAACAGCAGATTGCGAGGATGTCTCAGGCGGGGCGCTGGTTTCAGCACCCCTAAGGGGAGCCGCCGAGGGGTGTTGCACGGTCCCGTTCGCGGCCGTTTTGTGGGGATGTCTCAGGCGGTTTGCCTGTTTGTCTTGCCAACATCCTTCGCTTTCGGAGCAGATTTGGAGGATGTCTCGAGCGAGGCGCTCATTTTCACCCCCCAGGTGGGCCAGATTTTGAGGATGTCTCGATCGGTTTGCTTGTTTTGGTGGCCAGGCTCGTGGCCCTAAGGGAGCCGCCGAGGGGTGTTGCACGGTCCCGTTCGCGGCCGTTTTGTGGGGATGTCTCAGGCGGTTTGCCTGTTTGTCTTGCCAACATCCTTCGCTTTCGGAGCAGATTTGGAGGATGTCTCGAGCGAGGCGCTCATTTTCACCCCCCAGGTGGGCCAGATTTTGAGGATGTCTCGATCGGTTTGCTTGTTTTGGTGGCCAGGCTCGTGGCCCTAAGGGGAGCCGCCGAGGGGTGTTGCACGGTCCCGTTCGCGGCCGTTTTGTGGGGATGTCTCAGGCGGTTTGCTTGTTTCTGGGCCCAACATCCTTCGCTTTCGGAGCAGATTTGGAGGATGTCTCGAGCGAGGCGCTCATTTTCACCCCCCAGGTGGGCCAGATTTTGAGGATGTCTCGATCGGTTTGCTTGTTTTGGTGGCCAGGCTCGTGGCCCTAAGGGGAGCCGCCAGGGGTGGTTGCACGGGCTCGTTCGCGGCCATTTTGTGGGGATGTCTCAGGCGGTTTGCTTGTTTCTGTGCCAACATCCTTCGCTTTCGGAGCAGATTTGGAGGATGTCTCGAGCGAGGCGCTCATTTTCACCCCCCAGGTGGGCCAGATTTTGAGGATGTCTCGATCGGTTTGCTTGTTTTGGTGGCCAGGCTCGTGGCCCTAAGGGGAGCCGCCAGGGGTGGTTGCACGGGCTCGTTCGCGGCCATTGTGTGGGGATGTCTCAGGCGGTTTGCTTGTTTCTGGGCCCAAAATCCTTCGTTTTCGGAGCAGATTTGGAGGATGTCTCGAGCGAGGCGTTAATTTTCACCCCCCAGGTGGGCCAGACTCCAGGAGGCCCCAGGAGACCACATGAGGTACCAGGAGGCATCAGGAGGCCACAGAAAGACTCAAGAGGCCACAGGATGTCCCAAGAGGCTCCAGGAGGCCCCAGGAAGCTCCAGAAGGCCTCAGGAAACCACAGGAGGCCCCAGGAGGCAACAGGAAGCGCCAGGAGGCCTCGGAAGGCAACAGGAGGCCCCGAGAGGCCCCAGGAGCAGGAGGCCTCAGAAGGCAACAGGAGTGGCTCCAATCCCATGTGTTTTACGTATGCTCCTATCGATTGGGCCTCACCTGGAGCACGATTCTTTTGATGTTTACGTATGTTTCAATAAGATGGTCCTTTCCTGTCTGTACACAATCCTAAAATGTTTTACTCATGTTATGTATTGGGCCTCGTCTGGGGCACGAGTCCTTGGTGTTTTACGCGTGTTCCTATAGATTGCCCTTCTCCTGTGGCTCTAATCCGCAATGTTTTATGTACGTCTGTTGCTATAGATTGCGCCTCTCCTGGGGCACGAAACCTTCCTAGGAGGTCCCAGGAGGTCCCAAGAGGCTCCTGGAGACCCCAGGAAGCCCCAGTAGGTTTCAGGAGGCCCCAGGAGGCCCAGGCTCATGCACAGAGACGCGCTCGTACTACTGAGGCTCATTCACACACCAATCCAATTCATTCGCAGTTAGATTGATGTCCAGACCGTCACAACTGAAGCCTGTTAATATTCGAAAGCTCTTGCGCCTAGACATTCACGGCGGACAGGTCCATGCGAGTAGATGCACATATGGGGAGCTCCACGCAGTGAATAATTCTCTCTCTCTCTCTCTCTCTCTCTCTCTCTCTCTCTATATATATATATATATATATATATGTATCTGTATATGTATATGCAAAGATCCTCCCCCACCCCCACCCTCGGAGGAGCTCCCAGTCCCTCCCGCCCGCCCGCCTGCGTCGCGGCGCCGATCCCCTCCAGCGCGCGCAGGAGCTGGGACTCGTGGCCCGTCTGACGGGAGGCCAGATTTGCACCCCGGGCAGGGGTCGAGTCAGGGAGCCCTCCTCCTGAGGCTGCAACTCCTCCTCGTACTCCCCCTCCGCCTCCGCCTTCTCCTACCTTCCCTGCTCATCCAACTCCTCCTCCTCCTCCACCTCCTCCTTCTCCTCCTGAACGTGGTCCTCGTCCTCCTTTTTCTCCTTCTGAACGTGCTCCTCCTCCTCCTCCTCCTCCTCCCTCCTCCTCCTCCTTCTCCTCCTCCTCCTTCCTCCTCCTCCTCCTCCTCCTACTCCTCCTCCTCCTGCCCCTCTCGCGTCTCCTCCTCCTCCTCCTCCTCCTCCCCCTCCCTCCCTCCCTCCCTCCCTCCTGCCAGGCAGGGGGGGTCTCTGGCAACGGCAGCACGGCCAGTATCTGGAGCTACTTGTGCCTTGCTCGTGAAGGGCTCGAGCTGCACGACCTGGACCACGGGCCCGTCATCGACGACTTCGGCGAGGATCTCCACCAGCGGCCCTGGAGAAGGGTCAGCGGCCAGGTGGCAGGCGAGTCGCTCTCAGCGGGAGCCGACCCTATCACAGTCCGCATGGAGCAGCACAATCCATGGACAGAAGCATGATCTCGTCAGTGGGCCCTGAACGCGTGTGTCGTCTCAGGGGATCAGTGGCCCAATGGAAGATGATCATAGGGGAACGAAACGTGGCATACATAAAAACTCGGAGGTCCGCGCGGAATTCTTCGATCCGCGCTGGTGCCAGTCTCCCTTGCCCTAACCAGACGAGGATCAGGCAGATCGAATCTGCACCAGGTGTGGCACAGGCGGGATCGAGGACCCGCTCACCGTACCTCGCCCGCGACGTCAGGCGCGCGCGCGGTTGGCAACTGCCGCCTCGAGGAGGCAGCAAGCACGCGCTGCCCAGGCCCACCCGCCGCCCCCTGCGGCCAGGGCTCTCTGCCACTTCCACCCCACAGGGCCCCACAGGTCCCAGCGGTGCGCCGACGAGTGGCGCTGCGACATCTGACGCGGGCTCGTGGGCGCACTGCCGCCTCGAGGAGACGGCGGCCAACGACTGCCCAGGCCCACCCGTCGCGCCCGAGGACGAGAAGGAGGGGGGACGAAAGCTGTCGCCGATCGTCGTCGTCGCCCACGGGAAGGGCAAACATGACCATCACGGGGCGTTCAGCCCACCCAGTCGCTCGCTGTGCGAGATACCCGGATGGCGGGTGCTGTTCTGCCTGGCCCACCAGATGGGTCAATTTTGGCCAAGGGATGCCGTCCCGTGTCTCGAGAAGGACTCGAGGCCCCGGAGGATTCGCCGGGGCTGTCTTTTCGATGGGACCGAAGCAACTGTTTCTCGGCCCCCCCGAAACCGATCCCGCCCAGAGGAAAACAGATCGGGTCCCCGAAGATTGTGCGGACACGCGTCCCTCGCAAAAGGGGCCCTCCAGAACTATCCGATGTGCTGCACACGAAAATTAAGTCGGGCCTGTCCCCCTACAGGAGGATTTTCGACGAAAAATAAAAAATATCCCAAAAATGGCTCAAAAGTACTATAAAAATAGTCTGGGGACTATTGTTTGATTTGTTTTACCTTTTTGGGGATATTTTTGGGGTATTTTTTTTTTTCGTCGAAAATCCCTCTGTAGGGGGACAGGCCCGACCTAAACGAACATGCGGCAGCGGCCGTTCGGAGACGGGGGCCCTGGCGAGCGGCTCCTCGGGTGCAGGCCGCCGCCCAGTTTACCCACCCCTCGCCCTTCCACAGCCCCCTCCTCGGTATTCCCCGAGAGCCTGTTGCAAAGAGGATCCGAGCCACAAAATAGTGCCAACGGGCGCAGCACAAACTGACACCAGGCGAACCCTTTTTGGGGGAGATCCGTCTCGCAAGCATGTGAACTGGTGAACGCATGTGAAGGTTTACTGGCGTCCGCTTACGCGTACCATGGCAAAATATAAATGCAACATCCGAGCCGACACCGCAACCAAAGCTTTGGGCTCAGCCCGGCCATCGCCCCCCTCGAGGCTCTCAACGGCGCGAAGCGCCTGAAGCGTCGCGAAGCATCCGCGCGAGAAGTGACCACCAAAGAGGCACGATCTGACCGCAGGGCAGAGAGCCGTGGCTGGGAGACCGCAAAGATACCAGCGCCCCTACTCCACGAACCTCTCGAATGGTGTGTTATGATGAGAATATCGAGGCAAGTCTGACCGTAGCGACTGGAGCCTCCCAGGAGAGGACCCAAAAGGCGAACAACAAGGCAGGGGTGGCAGTACCAGTAACGTCTCCTCCTCCGACCAGTCGAGCTGTCTGGCTTTCGGGTCATAACTCGAGCCTCTGGCGGTCATTCGGGACGAACTGGGCACGCCTCTCGACGAGGCGCAGCTGCCGGAGAGCACCTCGAGGCTGGAAAACCTGCGAGAACCGGGGAAGATGTCCGAACACCTCGAACCTTGAACGTGGCTCCTCCTCGGAACCGTGGTGTCCTGACCCAGACCCAGACCCCCGACGTCACGATCTTCTTCATCCCGAGTCGCTCGTTGACGGTCCCGGGGACAGGTGAGGGCCCCCGGAGGCCGTAAGTAGCCAGAAAAAGCTTCCGCCGTGGGTGTTCTGCATGTAGACGAGGCCTGGGAACGTACACCACCGCCGCCTCCCTCACCCCCCTCCCTCTGTCAGGGAAGAGGGGAGGAGGAAGAGGCTGGAGGAGGGGAGGAGGGGCGAAGTTGGTGTTGAGGAGGGACCGACCGTCCCGGCATTCCTATAGTCCTACCATGAAATGTTCTTAGAACCCAGAAATGTTCGAAGAGCAAAAAAACAATTTTCTTATAACATAAACCAGATATGATGAAACAAGACAGGCTCCGCCAGAAATGTTCTAAGAGCATTTCGTGGAAACCACAAAAGGTTCTTAGACCAGTGTTGGGTGGGACTGCAGGTACGCCAGGACACTTCGTCACGCTTGGTGGTGGTGGCGTACACGTCGCCGCGCCGTCTGCCCTCGACGCGCCCAGGGTAGACGACGCCGGCACCGGGCAAGCCGCCCACGGCGAACCTTGCGCCCGAGACGGCGCTTGCCCGACGCGGGCGTTGGCAGAACTGGGCTTGGGGGGGCCTGGCTTAGTGATCTGTACCCGGGACGCCCCCCCCCGACGGGCCAGGCCCGTCGAGCGGTCGGGCCGCTCCACCGAGCGGTCGGGACTCTCTGCCCCCCCCCCCGTGGAGACACCATGGAGACTGCACCGGGGACTCCGGTGGAGACCGTACCGGGGACGCCCCCCCCCCCCCCCCCGCCGGGCCGCTCCGACCGAGCGGTCGGGACTCTCTGCACGTCCCGTTCCACGAACCGGAACTGCCGTCGCCCGATGCAACACCAGCTATCCCAGACCCCCGACGTAATGATTTTTTCATCACGTCGACCCCCAGAGGTCCCGACCGTTTCCCCATGACCGGCTTTGCATCCTGAGTCGTTTTTTGACGCTCCGGAGGCCCGGTGAGGGCCCCTAAAGGCCGACAGTTAAGAAAAACCTTCCGTCAATTTTTTTTATTTACTCGAGGGGGTCTGGGATGGCAGACCTGGGTCAGTGATCCTGGCCAAGTCAAGGGCCCCGGGGCCCTGCCCCTGCCAACAACCGGGCCCCCTCACCTGGGGTCCTGGCTGTACCCGGCTGGTGGCCGAGGCGCCCTCCCCAAGACGCACAAGACCGCACAGACGGCGCGGCGACAGACCCTTCGCCACCCGCAGCTGGTGGGACGTCGGGGGCTCTGGCCGCCGCCGCCGCAGCCCCGAGAGGGCCCGAGAGCCACGCCCCCTCCCGTGGGCGCCGGGGGGCTGGCGTTACGTCGGGCCTGTCCCTACAGGGGGGATTTGGGGCGACCTGATTAAAGATACCCCAAACATCCCCTTCAAAATGCTTAAACTTTCTCCGACGGAAGGACCCCACATGAGAATCCTCTGGGCGAATCTGGAAAAAGCCCTCACCGTCGTCCTCGTGGTTGGTGAGGCGTCCTGGCTGTCTCTTCTGCGTATATTTCTCTTCGCCCTGGCGCGGGCCCTCCCCCCGCTCCCTACGTTGCCCCCGACCGCGCCCTCCTGGTTTGGCTCCGGACATTCAGAAAGTGGCCAGGGAGTGGTGTTCTGGGAACGCGAAGAACACGAAGTGGCCTACAGTTGGCTCCGGGCATTCAACATGTGGCCCAGGAATGGTGTTCTGGGAGCACGAAGAACACGAAGTGGCCTACAAAGCTCCGGGCATTCAAAATGTGGCCTGGGAATGGCGCTCTGGCAGCGCGAGAGCCCAGAAGTGGCGACAGTTACAAGAATTGGATGACCCGCTCGGATTAATAACATGATCCGCGGGCCCCGTAGGGAGGGGGCTCCCGCTTGAGACTTCCTCGCAATTCACTCACAAATGTGGCCTGGGAATGGCGTTCTGGCAGCGCGAGAGCCCAAAAGTGGCGACAGTTCAGGAATTGGATGACCCGCTCGGATTAGTAACATGATCCGCGGGCCCCATAGGGAGGAGGCTCCCGCTTGAGACTTCCTCGCAATTCACTCACAAATGTGGCCTGGGACTGGCGTTCTGGCAGCGCGAAAGCCCAAAAGTAGCGACAGTTACAGGAATTTGATGACCCGCTCGGATTAGTAACATGATCCGCGGGCCCCATAGGGAGGGGGCTCCCGCCTGAGACTTCCTCATAATTCACTCACAGACGAGGCCCAAGGCGAGTGAGTGAGTGAGTGAGTGAGTGAGTGACTGACTGACTGACTGACTGACTGGTGATGATGATGATCATCATCACGCTCTCTCACGCGCACACTCATCATCATCATCATCATATATGAGTGCTGAGTGAGTGAGTGAGTGAGTGAGTGAGTGAGTGAGTGAGAGAGTGAGTGTGTGAGGGATGAGTGAGTGAGTGAGTGAGGAATGAGCGACGATGATGGTGGGTTCCTGTTCCTGCGCGGGGTGTCCAGAGAAAACAAGAAACCCACTTTGGATGTGGGGAAATAGTCAAAAAAACTGGTCCCAAAACTATTTTTGAAACTATTTTTGAACATTCCTCCCGTAGAGGGACAGGCCCGACTAACAGCTGGTGGGACGTCGGGGGCTCTGGCCGCCGCCGCCGCAGCCCCGAGGGGGCCCGAGAGCCACCCCCTTCCCGTGGGCGCTTGGGGGGCTGGCGGCGCCTGCTGGGCCCGCAGGCCCTGCTGGTCCAGCGACACCACCTGCACGGCGCGCCGCAGCTCCTCGTGCTCCCGCCGGACCTGCGGGGGCATGCGGGCTGCGAGCAGGAAGGGGTCTGCGACCACAGAGGCGTGTGCGATCCAACTGGGGCATCTGCCTCCGGCACCGGGGCCTGAAACCTATGGGACCAGCCATCTACTCAAAGATGCCCCCATCCAAACGAGGCGGCCCCTCCCCGCCAAAAGCACGCCGTCGCAAATTAAGCTCCCTCTGGCCTGCGGGCCGCAGCCCCTGACCCAGACCGAGGTGGAAATAAATGCCAGATGACGCAGCGACCTTACGCGGTGGCTTACGCGGGTCGCCAGCGCGGAACGCTGCATTGGAGACGAGGGCGCTTACGCGCGACCTTGCACGGGTAGCATACGCGCCAATGTAGGTGCAGACGGCACCGCTCTTTCATGTGCGCCGCTCATGTAGCAATCAATCGAATCTTGCATGTTTCCTTAGTCGTTGTTTTGCCCAGAGCGCTCACAGTGCTCAAGGCACCCAGGTTCCCCTCGACTGTCGGGTAGTTTTAGGTCGGGCATGCCCCCCTACAGGCGGATTAGGGGGGAAGGACGAGTAGGACGAAGAGGAGAAGGAGGAGGAGAAGGAGGAGGTGGATGATGATGAGGAGGAGGAGGAGGACACCCTCCCCCTCCAACTGATGGTGGAGGTGGTGGAAAACAAGCCATCAGTGCTGAAACATGGAGAGGGCGCCGTGGGATGTGGGGAGATGTCATGGGTCATAGACTATCGGTGTCGTGTCTCCAACTTTCACGTGTAGTGAGCCGTCGACCAGTCCAGGAAGCACATGCAACGTGCTCCGCATTAGCGACAGATGGGGGCTCTCACGCACACCTAAGAATATGTCGGGCATGCCACCCGACAGGCGACTTCTGGACGAAAAATCAAAAATACCCCAAAATGATTCAAACACTCAAGCACAGTCGAAACATCGTCCCCAGACTATCTTTAGCATATGCTTGAAAATTCATCCTGTGAAAGGACATGCCCGACTCAAACCTGGGGCGCTCCAGGCCCAGCTCGAACCAGAAGATGCAGGGAAGCCTACGGCGATCTCCCGTCCACGGCTCCGCCTCTCTCGTGCCTCGAGGCGCCCGCCAACGAGCCAACGAACAGGAGGACGAGGCTCCCGGCCCCCTCCTCCTGGTCTTCGGAGAGGGAGCGAAGGCCGAGGGTTCCGTGGGCCTCTCTGGGCATGTTGGGACGTCCTGAGGCGCCCTCGCCGCCGCGGCTGGAACCGCGTCGAGCTTCTCGCCGAGGGCGCGCCCCTGGACGAGCCTAACGGAAGGGGAACTGGGGCACACACAAAAAAAGAATCACAAATTTCCAGATTCCCGATATTTCCCCATTCTTTCCTCGGTTTGCGTCTTCCCCCCCCCTCTTCCCATATGTTCCCATATTTTGTCTTGGGGATCGACGATTCATTGTGTGTCTGTGTGTTTCTTGCCCTCCTGACTATAACGGCCTGTGCTTCATGGCCTTCCCGTGGTCCGCACCCGCCCCGCGCCGTGGGGAGCACACAAGCACGCCGGAACACGTCTGCCAGCCATTCTCGCCAGGGATGAAAAGCACCTGCCCCGATAGGGGCGGGGTCGAGGCCTCCGGGGCCCGCTCGTGGCAGGGAAACCTCGGCGGCGGGGGCCCGGCCCTGCCTCGCGGCGGGCAGAGTTTTTGGGGGAGTCCAGGCTGCCGGAGGGGGCGGGGGCGGGAGGGGGAGGGAGGGCGGGGGCCTGAGGCCCTGCCTCGCGGCGGGCAGAGTCTGGGGAAGCCAGGCTGCCGGAGGGGCGGGGGGCGGGAGGGGAGAGCAATGCAAAACAGAGCCGACGGAGGGCGGAGGACCAGCGGGCGAGAGGCGGTGCAGGAGGCCCGGCGCGTGGAAACAGCCGCAGGGCGCTCCCAGACGGCCCACGAGGCCGTCGAGGCCCCAAGGGGGCCCAATGAGGCCCCCCAGATGGCCCCCGCGGGATAGACACACGGCTTGTCCTCAGCTGATGTAATGCGTGTTGGGTTCTCGCCTTTTCGAGCTTCCGACGCTCCAAGACGGCTCAAGAGGCCCTCAAGACTCCCCGAAGACGGCCGAAGAGGCTCCCAAGAGAGCTCCAAGACGGCCCAAGAGGCGCCCAAGACTGCTCAAGAGGGCCCCAGGACGGCCCCAAGAAGGGGCTAAGAGTGGGAGCACGAACCCAGAATTCGAGGCTTCTGCACCAAGAGGCCCCCAGCAGGCCCTCTCGCCTTCTCGAGTGGCTGCCACCCAGAACACTGCGCTGGCACGGTGGCGGAATTGCTGGAGGCAGCTCGATAACATTGATCGAAAACTCACATGCTCGCTTGACTGAAACGGCGGATCTTCCACTGTATTTCCTCTTCCTCCTCATCCTCACGTTCGTCCCCCTCCTCATTTTCCTCGAGCATCCTCGGCATGATTCTCCGCCTCCTCCGCCCCGTCAGTCCAGCACAGGACGGCCGCATCATATTCGAGCCAGGGTCTGCACAAGCTACTCCAGAGCTTCTGCCTGGAGGCGTCCCCCCCCCCCCACCTTCGCTCCGCTGCGCGCGGACACGGTGATGAGGGCAGCTCGCTCTGGCATCGCTTCCGGGTGAGCTCGGCGCCGAGACGTGTGCCTGCCTGCCGGGCCCCTGCGCCCGGCGCAGCAGCACGACGGGCGTGCGTGCCCTTCGCCGGCTGCCGAAGCAGTTGATGGGCCTGTTTTCCACCACCACCACAAGTTGGGGGGGGGAGGGGGTCCTCCTCCTCCTCCTCCTCCTCCTCCTCCTCCTCCTCCTCCTCCTCCTCTTCTTCCCGATGCATCGGAGCGCTCGTCCGAGCGCACCACAACTAAGGCCGCGGCTAGCATTCTGCAGTAATAGCCGACATCTGCCAAGAGCCTTCTGAGGGCACGCAGCCTCACGAATCCCACCCGGCCTTCGGGCGCGGGCAGCTTCGCGGAGCAGCTCTTCCAGAGCACCCCCTCCACCCCACCCCGCCTGGGCGGCTCCACGAGGGGGGCGCGACGCCAGGCACGTCCCCACCACGGCCTCTCGGGTGGCCTCGATCAGAGGTGGCCGGACGGTCATTGACTGTCCCTGGGTGCGTGGCTGAAGTGGGATTCCGCGATGCGGATTATTGTTGTCGTTGATGCTGCTGCTGGTATTGTTGTTGCTGCTGTTGTTGTTGCTGTTGTTGGCGTTATTGTTATTGTTGTTATTGCTGTTGTTGGTGGTGTTGTTGCTGCTGTTGTTGTTGTTGCTGTTGTTGTTGTTGTTGATGTTGCTGTTGCTGTTGCTGTTGCTGTTGCTGTTGCTGTTGCTGTTGTTGTTGTTGTTGTTGTTGTTGTTGTTGTTGTTGTTGAACATTATTACTTCTAAAGAATAATTATTGTTGGGACCCCTGGTGCACGACCCCCCCGCCGCGCCTAGGCCGCAGCCTCATTTTCATCATTTTCGTGAGGAAGTCTCAGGCAAAACGGGGGAGTCCGGATCCGGTTGTGTTGTTACGATCGGTTTTCCCTTGCAAAAAAAAAAAAGCTAAAGTGGACATTTCTTGTTCTAACATAACCAAACTTCAAGAATCCCTTGCAAAAAAAAGGTAAAGTGGACATTCGCGCGCGCAAGACGAAATCCTTCCAAAACCTTAGTTTTCGTAGCGATTTTAACATAAAAACATCAAAAAACCAATGGTTTTTCAAACAAAATGTCAAAATTTCATCCCGCGCGCTCTTGCGGATTCGTAGGAAACCCAACACTTTTTAAACATTTCTGTCAAACGGGCTTTTGCGAGCAACTTTTTCGAACTTCTGCAACAACGGTTGCGCACCTGCCAGGGCCATCATCCCTGTCAAATAATACCATGCGGGACACATTCGTTTTTTCTTCGCGCGCGCACGCCGTCGTCGTCGGCCGCGGGGCCCTGAATAGTAGCCACGGTCGTCCGCATGCCACGAAGTGAAGTGTCCGAACGTCATAGGGCGGGAAGCTGGGTGTGGGTGGTGGCGAAGAGTCGTTTGGAAATTTGGTAGAGCTTGAACCGGCCCCCCCACAAAGTGGGGGTATTGCCCGCCTCCTATGAAAACCCTGGCACTGGTGAGAACGGTGTGTCCCCACGTGCTAGTAATTGTTGTTGTTGTTGTTGTTGTTGTTGTTGTTGTTGTTGTTGTTGTTGTTGTTGTTGTTGTTGTTGTTGTTTGGCGTCGTTCTCCCGAGACCCGGCACGCGATCCACCCGCGACCCACCCCGCGACCCACCCCGTGCCCCGCCCGCGACCAACCCGCGACCCACCCTGCGCCCGGCCCGCGACCCACCCGCGACCCACCCGCGACCCAAGCTGCGACCCAGCCACATTGATTCAACAACAAAAAATCGGCGCCTGCGGCGGGATCGATGCATAGCTTGAAAAACTCTGCGCGACTCGCAGACTGCCGACGTCCCCGCAGCCCCCTCACTCTAATCCGCAACTGCGGGGTGCTACGTGTCATCCCGCGCAGTCCAAGATGGCCTCCAGGAGCGCGCAAGACGACCCAAGTTGCCGCAGGCAGAGACGGCAAGAAATTGTGCCATAAGAAGTCGAGGGGCACGTCCTTCATCGACTCTAACGTTCGCACGGTACCGAGGGGCTCTATGGCCCCATCGGGAGATCAGAAATGATCGTGGCACCCGTTGGCAGGCGAGGTTCTTGGATAATTCAGCTGCCTGCTGTAGCCCCAAGAAGATGGCCTCCAGCATGGGTCCAAGAGGCCCCAGGATGGCTCCCAGGGTCCCGCAGGTGTGCCATGGATGGGGGATGCCCAGGCGGACCCCAGCTCGGGCTCCACGCGTGCCCCAGGCCGGCCAGGCGAGCGTCAGGCGGCAAGTGGCAAGACGCAGGAGGCAGGAGCCCAAGAGGCCCAGAGGCCCAGAGGCCGAGAGGCAGCGAGGCAGCGAGGCAGCGGGGCAGAGAGGCAGAGGAGCGAAGCGGCAGAGAGGCCAGGGCAGGAGAGGCGCGAAAGGCGCCCGGCGGTGCGGGGCAACCGACCGGGGGGGGGCAGCCGGCGAGGCGATGTGCCCTGCCCGAGACACGAAGAGCGGCCCAGGGGCCCCTCCGCGCCCCAAGTGGGCCCGCACGGGAGGCGTGCGGCCCTCGCTCTCGCGACCCTGCCGGCGGCCTCTCGGAGACCCCCTCGGAGGCTGCCAGCGCCCACGACAGGCAGGAGGGGGAGGAGGGGCCAGCGCAAACCCAAGGCGCACCCGGGATGCTGCAAGGATCCTCCCTCCAAAGCCCCTCCTCCTAGGGCCGTACAGGAGAAGCTGGCCTCCTTGCGGGAAGTGCCCCCCGGAAGACGCCCGGCGACACGCCAGGCCTGCCCCGCCGATACGCTTGGGGGTGCGGCAGAGGGGAGAATTCTTTTTTAAGGCGCAGGAGAGGGAGGCGCCTCCGACACGGCCGCTTCGGACTCGACACGGTCGCGCTGTACTCGGAGCGGCGAGGGACAGTCGGGCATGGACAAAACCCCCTTGAGCAAAACGTGGTTTGGTGAAAACGACATCAGGCCCGAACCTGCCGTGCGCCAGCCTGGGAAATGACGGCCGCGACGCCCTCTCGAGAACCGAAGACGGACAATCCACGAATCGACGTGTCAGGGTGGGGGTTCTGCCCACCCCCGAGACAGGCTGGGCGCCCCCGCCTTCGCCGGGCACGCTCGGCGCTGTATGCCCGCTAGCGGCGAGGGACGGGCTGGGTGCTCCCGCAACGCTCGAGACAGCGGGGCGGCACGGCCAGAGCGCCGGGCGCGGCATCTCCCTCTACCGCTCGGTCGCCTCGGGGAGGACTTTTGGCAGCTCCCGCGTGGGCTCCGGGAACGGGACCCGCGTCGTCCCCGCGAAGAGCACGGGCCGGAAGCGCTCGGGGACCTCGTCGCCCATGACGGGGCTGTTCTGATAGCGCCCGACGTTCGCGTCCAGGCCCTGCGTCCGGGACAAAACGACGGCGCAGACCTTTGAGGACGGGTGCGGCCACGACCTGAAGGAGCGGGGAGGAGGGGGGGATAGAGGGAGGAGGAGGAGGAGGAGGAGGAGGAGGAGGAGGAGGAGGAGGAGGAGGAGGAGGAGGAGGAGGAGGGGAGGAGAGAGAGGAGAGGAGGAGGAGGGAGGTAGGAGGAGGAGGGAGGAGGAGGGAGGGAGGGGAGGAGGAAGAGGAGGAGGAGGAGGGGAGGGAGAGGGGGGAAGGAGGAGGACGAGGGGGGAAGGGAAGTTGGAGGGGAGAAAGGACGGGAGGGTAGGAGGAAGGGGGAGGAGGAGGAGGAAAGGGGGTGGGGAGGAGAGAGGAGGAGAGAGAGGAGGAGGAGGAGGGAGGAAGGAGGCGGAGGAGGAGGAGAAGGAAGAGGAGGAGACAGGAGGAGGAGGAGGGAGAAGGGGGAGGTGAGGAAGGGAGAGAGAGGCGATGAGAGAGGAGGAGGAGGAGGGGAGGGCGGTTGGAGGAGTAGGGAGGATTAGTAAGGATGAGGAGGATGTATTAGGAGGATGGAGGAGGAGGAGGAGGATTACAGGGAGGTTCTTCATAGGAGGAGGAGGAGGAGGAGGAGGAGGAGGATTTTTCAAACTCCGCACCATGCCCAGGAGGTGACACCTGGGAGAAGCCAGATAAATCTGGCACAAAAAGGCGGTGGCTGACGCGAACGACGGGCACCCCAAGGACCGGAGTCAGTCAGAGCCACCAGACTCCGCAGACCTAACGCGAGCATCCTTCATCAGAGGGGGGGCATCATCCTCCTCTTGGAGGAGGCGCAGCCTGCCTGACCTCTGCTGCTCGGTGGGGCTACTCTCCAACGCATTGGCAAGAGACGGCCTGGTGTGGGCGAACAGGAAGCGAGCAGCCTCCTCTCCCACCGCAAAAGAATCCGAATTCCTCCTCCCCTCCAGACCAGACGGAACCAAGGGTACGGGTGGCCTCGGGGTCTGGGGGGAGGAACTCTGAGCAGGAGACGGATCTGGCCGAGAGACTTGCACGAGACGGCCCCCACCACCCGACTCAAACGACGCCTCAACCACACCAACACTTTGGTCCTCCGCCTCCTGCTCAATATCATCCAGGTTAAACACTTGGCACGTCACCCCCGCAAGCTTGGGGTGCAGCCCACGGCTGAGCGACCGCAACACTGCAGAAGAATAGTTACTGAGCTTGCCTTTGACCTCTGGCCTACAATCGGCCCGAAGCTTCTTAAACTGACCACCGCAAGTGTACCCGAAACATCTCATGCACAGGAATAGCATGGTTTCGTTGGAGCATTCCAGACAAATCACCCGATGACCACGGTCCTGGAAACCGAGAGCCACAGACGGCAAAACACCCGAGCACCTGCCTGCGGGGGGTCTGGATTGCTGACGCTTGAACTGAAGGCACGCTTGGCAACGCCACAAAGTGCGGCACCAGTGCCACTGGTGGGCGACGGAATTAGGCTCCACCTTGGCTGCAGGCTCTGACTGCCTGTGCCAGGGCACATTGGTCAGATCCAGTTTTGGCCAGAGGGGGAAGAGGGAGTAGGCGAGCTTACACACCTTCCTAGCTGCAGCCGCGAGGCGCGAGACCTCTTGCAGCTCCGATGGCGAGGGCTGTGGGTGGGAAACAGCGCCCTGCCTAGCAGCCTGGTCAGCTGCATCATTCCCTCTCTTGCAGAAGAGTTCATAATCCGTTAGCTCGTCGCTGTCCTTGACATGCGCACGAACCTTCACAACACGAGAAAAAAAGAGAATTCCTCTTCAGAAACATGCCAGCATATGGTCTCTTATAATGAGTCTGCCTGACACCGGGCTGAGCAAACTGCTTGACCACATTGCTGCAATCACTGTAGCCCACGGATGGGCCAACAAGAAACTCATTTGAGGCACCGTACGCGCCAAACTCTCCAGCCTGGGACGCGTGCGGGTGGTGGGCCCAGATCGGGCCCCACATGGAACAAACATGCACGAGGTCATCGTTGAAAACAGCCAAACCCCAACCAGCCCTGTTTAATGCAGAAACATCGCTCTTGGTCTGGGACCCGTAAAAAAAACACATGCCCTGAGATCTCAGTACTGGTCGAGGTCGAATCCGCCCAAGACACTGGAATGGGGGACTCCTTGGCGGGCGGCGGCAGCTTGTCACCTGGATGCGGGAAACACGCCTTGGTAAAGAGCTGGAAATCCACCTGATCAGGCTGGGCCTCCAGAGCATTCTGCACGAACTGAGGGTCAGCGATCTCCAATCTACGATCTTCGACGACTGGGCATTGATACAACCGATGCTGGTTCGTATCAGGAGCGCTTTTGCGCAGCTCACAGAGGAGATCGTCACCTTCTAAGGCGTAGCCTGAAGCCTGCGCGCGCGTCTTCGTCCACAGCCCGTCACAGGCAAAACACTTGAGAGAGCCTTTCTGCAAAGGCGTAAGCCTCCTGGACCTGAGCTGCTGCTTGACGACGTCGAAACATGACCTGCCTTCGAACCCCAGCTTTTGTCCATAATACTTCTCCAAGGACCGCAAGACCCCTTGGTGCAGATGCCTCTTGATGAGTTTTGGGGAGGTGGTGGTGAGACTGATTGCCACCCCAGTGTCCGTGACCAGGGTCGTGAAGTCGGCCATGGACCAACCAATCCTCTCAAAGGAAAGACGAGCAGCTGACAAAGGACCTGAGCAACTGCGCCACGTAGCGTTGCCTGCAGCAAACGCGGAGGTCCGCGCCTCTCTCAGCTGGCTGAAAAGGGACCGCAAACTCGAACTCACGCAGCTGATTAGTCCAAATTTCTTTAGCATCTCTGACCACAGGAGAGACATATGGGAACCAACAAGGATCTGATTCGAGGGTGGTGAGGGTGGCAAGCGAGCGAGACCCCGAACTTGGCTTAACAACCCTCCCAAAGGCTCTCCTGAGGTTTCCCAGTTCATAATCGGATACTCCGTGAACTTCGCTGCCGTAGGTAGCGGCAGCCAAGCCGCCATAACAAACAATCATCTTGGCATGCCTTCCCAAAACAGCCCTGGCCCTGGCGATCCGTTTGACCCGAGTCTTCAGAACCTTATTCCTTTGCTGATGTTTAGGGCCCTGTTTGGGAAGCCTGCGCGGACGACCGACGGCGTCGTCTACGCCAAGATTGACAAACGTTGGGACTGAGCTACCACTCAAGCCTCCAAAGAACTTGCGCAGCTCCTAACCGAGCTTCGGGGGCGAGGAGATGAGGGCGGCCTTGTCCTCCGAGATCCTGCTGCGCAACTCGGTCCTTAAAATGCCCGCAAGCATTACCGCATCATCCTTGATGTGCCCTGTTACATACCTACCTGAACCTACAGCCGATAAACCATAGTCGCCAATGTAAACAGATAGGTACAGCTGCTTAGGAAGAACCAACATATCCAGGGCAGGGATCAGAAAGATTATGACACATGTTGTAGCTATAGAGCAGCCGGCTATAACACCCAAAGTAGCATAGTGCGGACCATCCACCAGATTGGAAAGCGAACCAAACCTTGGCCCACGATGGGCACTGACAGCCAACCTGATCAGACAACGAGGGCAACCCAGCATGGCCGCCATAGCCAGGAGAGCATCTGAGGGGATCCAGAGCATCGTAGAGCTTGTAGAGGTCCCAGAGCACACTAACAGCTACGTCTCCCTTCCTGACTCCTAGCTCTGACCTCACTGCCTGACGCCAGACGACGTCACTGGACCCGAAGAAGGCAGAGGCAGCAAGATATGATCTGGCGTTCTTGGCCTCCCAGGAGCTGCAAGCATTCCTGCGGGCCCTTCCCCAGATCCTATACGCTGCACTGAATAACCCTATGGGGCGATATCCACCCAAGGGCTTCTCCAGCAGAAACAGAACGGTGGCTCTAATTTGTCTCGGCAGCAAAGACGTAGACTCCATGATATTATAGAGGCTGGAGAGCACAAGAGGAAGAGGCTCCGAAAGGGGACAAATATGCTTGCGGTGAAAACCGCCGAAACCAACAGCCGAAAACTTGCAATACCTCCTAGAAATATCTCTGAGCGCCTCAGGAGACAATAAATCCAAGGGACCCTGGTACTCGATCGGCGTATCCTCGGGCTGCTCCTGGAAACTTTCCCAAAGATTGGCGAAGTTCAAGGCCTCCGAAGCGAGTAAGCTGCACGGGTCGGCTAAGACCTTGCCGTGAGATGACAGGGTGGTCGTAGGCTCCCAGGGGACCTGCTCCTTAGTCCAGGAATGCGCACGCCTGCCGCCAGCACCGATGCCGTCCAGCAGCCAGGCTCGCCAAGAACGCTGTGCAGCGACTTTAGCCTGACCAGCATGCTTCTCGAGAGACGCGGAAAGAGCAGCCCCCAGCTCCTCCAGGTACTCCAGACGCTTCTCCTGGATATCCTGGTAACCACAGGAGCCCAAGAGAACCTGAAACTTCTGAATCTCACTCTGGCAGTCCTGTAACTTATCCTTAACATTCTCTGGAGGATCCAAGATAGCCTGAATATACGGCTTGCAGGCCTGATAGCCTGCCCCAGCAGCTAGCACAGAGCGAAGCCCAGCGACCGCCTTGCACAGCCAGCGGAAGCCGACGAGCCCAGGCTGCCTGACCTCGCGACGGCGCCGATCCGAGTCGAAAATGTTGACCCAGATGAGCTTCGGCGGTCTACCTCGCAGGCCAAGTGACTGCAACTGGACGAAGCGCGAAGAGGCCAACTCCACTTCAGCCGCATCTGCCCAGAGATGATACAAGGTATCCACATGACGTTGCATGCCTGAACGTTTGGCACGCTTCTGTACTAAATCCAAACCGTGTCGGGCGCAATCCAGCACAACTTCAGTAGACGGAGGCTCACATACAGGCCCAATGGGAACCTCGACCTGGATCTTGGGGATCTTCGCAAACGACAAGGCGTATAACGAAGCCACATCTGGATAGAAGGTGATAGTAGACGGATAGTGCGTCTTGATGTCTGGCCCATGGTCGACCACCACCTGAGGGATAGCCTTTGTGAGCCCCGATGAAACCACAAAGTAATCATGCATACTGAGCTGACCCCCAGAGCCCAGGCAAGTCCCAGGAACATCTGGATATACGATGTTGGACGACAGCTTGGAAGCAAACATGCTAGACATGAGCGTGTCTGGCAACATGTTGAAATCAGCCCCCAGCACGAAGGGCTTGTCGGAAACTTCGATCGCACTGCCCGCGTCCGCATGCAACTGGAGATTGCGATCTGAAAGCCCTTCTGAATCATGAAGATGTAAGTTGAGAAGCAGAACAGTGTGACCTCCTGGAATCTGCACACACCCCTGGATGGCCCTGCCAGGAACCAAAATCGAACCTCCTTCAGGAGTATGCAAACCCAGGGCCTGCTTCACCAGAATGGCGACGCCTCCAGAGGCGCCACCTCCAGGAGACGAGGGAGCGGGCGCAAAGGGCCCATGCCACCCATTAGACGAGGCCCATTTAGATGCTTCTCCTATGGATTCGCTATCCCGCAGCCTGTGCTCTTGTACAAGGGCCACATGCGACGAAGTAGACCCAATCCAGGACTTGATCGAAGACCAGGCCGTACAATTCACAGTATCTACTGACAGCGCAAAATTGGGAGATTCGGGCATGGTGGGGATGGCTAAAAACTTATTACCAAAACTGGGCCCTGGGGGCCTACGTGAAACATAGCATTGTCCCCCCTGCTCGCGCTTATTCCTCGGGTTCGCTCGCAGGGGGGGGACCCTTTGCTGGTCCAAACAACGAGCTCGCTCACGCACATCGACCTTACTCGGTGGCGTCGCGGGCTGCTGCCCGTCCAAGCTTGGGCCCTCCGGTGCAGAGTCGGAGGAAACTCCTTCTCCCGCCGCGGGCGGGCTTCCAGCCCCTCCCGCAGCAGGCGGCGCAAGCTCAGGCGGGCCTCTTCCAACGACTCCAACGGCAGCGGCGGGCTCGGAAACCTTCCGCTTCTTCTGGGGCCTCTTGAGGTGGTCAGCGTGGGCCGCCTTGATAGCGTCGACCTTCTTGATGCAATCGCCGAAGAGGGAAGTGACCATCCGCTGGAGGCCCGTCTCCAACTCCTCGGTTTGTTTGTAAATGGTCTTCTGATCCTGCTCTGAGACGACGTAGTCCTCCAGGTCGGTGGAAAGACCTGATATGCCGAACTTGATACCATTGCCGCCCATAATGCTGCGCAGCTGCAGCACAGGAATAGCAGGGGCACCAGCTTGAGCCTTGTGCGTCTCTACATGAAGTCGGCCGGCAAGCTTGTTGTGTAACTCATCATGTTCTGCACGCTCCGCTCGAAGTTCACTGCATTCTTCCTTCTTGTTGACCACACCCTGCTCCAATTTGTCCAGTACGTCCAATTCCTTAGCAAGCTTGTGCTCCAGGGCTTGTACCTGACGGCAAGCAAGATTGATTTGCTGCTGGAGAGGATGGACTGGAACAAAGGCTTTCTTCTGGGCATCAACCTTATCCTGGTACTGCTTTGCCAGGGCTGTGTCTCCCAGCTTGTTCGACAAGGACACCATCTGCTCCAGCTCTGAAGCCAGGCCGCCAGCACCGCCAGCGACTGGGCCAGGAGGAAGGGGTTGAGGTTGGCCAGCTGCATTCCCAGCGTGACGGGTGGGAGGCTCATACTGACCGCGAATCGTGCTGCAGTGCTTACAGAACCAGAAATGCGGCTTGTTCTTCGCATAGCGGCACTTGGGATTGAGGCGCACCCACTTGCCAGCAGGATGAGGGTGGCCGCCACCTCCACCTGCATTCGCCCAGGCGCGGTCCCCGCCAGCCGCCGCAGCTGCGCGGGGAGCCCGCCAAGGAGACGTGCCAGGCATTGCTTCGAACCTAGAATCGTTCAAGCCGGGAGGCGAACCAACTTGGCCCGCTGACACCCAGCTGCTCTGAA
>CAUYUJ010021762.1:127500-133956 GCA_963575745.1 Prorocentrum cordatum | reverse complement strand
CGCGATCCACCTGCGACCCACCCACATTGTTTTAACGAGAAAACCGACGCCTGCGGCGGGCTCGTTGTATAATCTGTAAATATTGGGCACACGCGGAGGGCTTCCTCCGAGCCTCGCAGACTGCCGACGTCCCCGCCGCACCCTCACTCTTATCCGCAACGGCGGGGTGCTACGCCAATTGCTGGAGGTCCTTGCGGATTTCTTGGGTTCCACTGGCGCGATCTAAGAAATCGCGCGGAGCTCCGAAAGTTTATGGTTATGCCGCTTGATGTCCCTCGAGAAGCACATGGGGGAAACGGAGTCCGACGCCCCCCAAACCCGCCCTTGTCGCTGAATTCTAGAATTTTCCAGCCGCGACCCGCGAGATCGGCCGCTATCGATTATGCTTCAAATTTCAGGATCTGTCGCGACCGATCTCCTACCAAATCGGTCGCGGCCGACCAGTCGCGATCGGTCGCGACCGAGCGAGAGTGCCGATCGGTCGCTGCCGATCGCGATCGGGATCTGGTATCCAATGATCTGGGCGGGGAGAATCCGCACATCACCGGCGCGTGGCCCTCCGTGTGCCCACGCGGGTGTTTCGGGGGTGCCATGCCCGCACCGTGGCTGCTGGCCCCCCCCCTGGGTGTACTGCGACGCCGACCCGCAGCTGCTGCCAAGGGCCACCCGTCACTCTGGCCGCGCCCGCGCGCCCGCCGCAGCCTCGCTGTGTGAGTGTGCACTCGCGCCCTGCTCCCTTCTCCGCGGCCGTCCTCCTTCCCCCTCCTCCTGCACGCGAGCTAATATCGCGATGCCGTGTCCCGGTCTCGCCCCGACGCGCGCGCGGATCGCCCGCGACCCGCGCTGCGGATCGCAAGAAGTGTGCCGGCGGGGGGCCGAGCCGCTGCTGCCCCGAGCGGCCGCGCGCGGGCAGGGGGGGCGGGGTCCGCATCCGCGGCCTCGCGGGCCAGGGGCCCCCCAGGGCCGCGGCACCGCGGGCACCGGGGCGTTTCTCCGCGGATGCCCCGCGCGGGACGCACCCCTGCGACCGCACATCAGCCGCGGACTCGCGCGCTCCCCGGAGCCCAGGCCGCGGGCGGGGCGCGGACGCGGAGGTGTCCGCGGCCCGTGGAGGGCAGACGGGCGGGACGCCGAGCAGGAGCCGCGGGAGGGCCGGGCCGGAGAGATGGGGGCGCCACACTGCCAGGCTGCGCCTGCGGGCGTTCCCGCGCAATGCGCGCGATGGGTCGCATCAGCTGGGCCGGGGAGCCGCGGGCCGACATGGTTCCGCGCGTTTGGGGGAGAGGGAGGGAGGGAGGGAGGGAGGGAGGAGGAGGAGTTAGAGAAAAAATGCAAAGGCGAGGAGGGAGAGAAAGGCAAAGGCAGGAGGGAGAGAGGAGTGCATCCCCCCGAGCAAGATGGCCCAGCATCCTGCAGCACGCGTGGGCTGGTGGGCAAGGATGCCCGCGGCTCCTGTCAAGATCCGCCGCGGGAAACTCACCGCGGTCAGCCCAAATGGCACTGTTGGTACCACCGCGGGCTGTGCCGCGGGCATGGACTGAACGCCTAGCGAGTAGGCGGTGGAGGAGAGGAGGAGAGGCGGAGGCGGAGGAGGAGGAGGAGGAGGAGGAGGGAGAGGAGGAGGAGGAGAGGAGGAGGAGGAGGAGGAGGAGGCGGAGGAGCAGGAGGGTTCCCCGAAGCGGGCCACGGACCGCGCCCTGGCAGCTCGCACCTGCACGGGGTGCACGCGCGGGCTTCGCACCGCCGCGCAGCTTGAGCCTCGAGGGTTGCCGGCTGCGGCAGCGTGTGCGAGACGCGACGACGGCGGCACGCTCCAAATCCAAGATCGCAGGCTATTGTTCTCCCCCCATCCCCGAGTTCTGCCGGAAAAGTTTGGCCGCTCAGAAAAGGCGGGGAATCTTGGGATACACCCCGAGGGGGCTATTCGGACGTACCCCTATCGAGGATGGACGCCCCCCCTCGTATATCCCAGGGTTGGGCCCCAAATTTTTCATCCTCTCGAAAACCTCACGAAACCTGGGATAGGGGTCGGCGCATCCCCTGTTACAAGAGAGGTGTCGCGGCTGAAGGGGCAACCCTCCAGAGCATCGAGCGCGGCTGGTGCTCTGACCGAGACTGGAGGGGCGGTCACCGATAGTGGCAGTAGGAATCGAGAAACTTGTGCTGCGCCGCAGCGCGGCGGAGGCAGTCCGCACGCGCGCTCGAGCGGCCGGGAGAAGGCAAACGCTGATTGTCCGGCGGCAAAAAGGTTGTGGATGCCACGACAATGGACACCCTAACAATCCGATCATTGAGTTTAATATTAAAACAATGCCGGAAAACTGTTCTAAGCAGGTGTGAAACATGCATTTAAGATTTAAAACATGTGTAACACATGTTTTAGACATCTGGAAATGGTTTGGCAACATGCTTCCTCTCCATCGATCGTCCGCCAGAACAGCAAGGGGGAGAAAGGGAGCAGGCGGGCGACCGCGAGGGAGGGAATGAAGACACGACCAAAGAGCATACGCAGAGCTTCTCGGAGGTCCGCCCGGAGTTCTTGGATCGGCGCACGAGGCGCCGCCAGGAGGGCGCGGCGCCGACCGAGAAGCCAGCGTCGAGCTCGGGGAGCGTGTTTCTGCAGCTTGGCTGGTTGGTTTTCGGAGAAGAGAGAACGGAAGAGAGAGGACTCAACAAGTCACAGCGCCAGCCAAAGATGACGAGGCTACCTGCAAACCTTCAGACCTCGTGAGGCTCGCCGTCAGCCCATACGCAACGCGCGAATATGGCACGAGCACTCTGCAAGACCAAGGAGCACAGCGAGCTGACCAAGGCGACACGCCGTCACCCTTGAAGGGAGGCGGAGAGGGAAGAGAGGACGAGGGCGAGAGGAGGAGAGTGGAGAGCAAAGGCCTTGTCAGCGGTGCTGACACGTGTCTGCCGCTCGCTGGGGCGTCGCACACGCGCAGGCTGCGAGCCGTGCTTGCTCCCCGTCGCGCACAGCTTGCCTCGGTCTGCCAGCGCGCTCCTCGGCGCTCCAGTGGACTGCGCGTCTGCACCGGCAAACTGCCTTGGGCTCCTCTCCTGGCCTGCCCTGCATGCAGCCCTGCCGTGCTTCGGCCTCCCCTTCTGTTGGGACACCCGAAATGGGTACCGAAAGAATGGGCACAATGCCCAACCACAAATGTTGTTCCAAACCAACAGCGGCCGCTGCTGGTCAGGCGGCCGTCTGTCTCGAATGGACACAGGCCGCGGCGGCGCGGGCAGCGAGTCCTGTTCAAGATGAACAGGAGCTGCTGTTGGACATTGTACCCAGTCTTTCCGTGCCCATCTCGTTCGTGCAGATTCTGTGCAGCCCCCCCCCTCCTTCTGCTCGGAGTGCTCCTCCGCCTCTTCCACCTTCACCCGCCGCGCCAGGGACTGGCCCTGCTCGTGCCCTGCTCCCCCGACGCCGACCTGCCGCCTGCCGCGACCGCGCCCTGCCGCGCCGCACTCGCCCCCCCTCTCCCTCCACGCAGCGCGCCGCGAGGCCCGGCTGCTTCTGGACAATCCACAGGATGCACCGCACCAGCTCCTTGTGGTACATCGATCCACCGCTCCCCTTCGGAGGCTCGATTGTCGAGAAAAGCTGGTGCTCAACCCATGTTTTCCTTCCGTCCACCCTCCGAGTAGTCAACCCGCACAGTGTAGGGATGACCGCCTTCCCAAGGGCACCCTTGCATCCTTGCCTCTTCGGTCATCATGAGGCCGTCCTCAATCACTTTCGATGGCCAGACTCGCTCGAAGAGTCTCGGCATGGGCGTCCAAAACCCGTGCATCCTCAGCTCGCATCCTTACTATACGGATTGACTGTATCCAGCGCGGCCCCTTCATCCGGTTGCCTCATCCTGCCTCAGCTCCTTCCCATTATCGCTGCCTCCTTGCGTGAAGCCGCCATCCTCCCAGAATTCCCCGCCTCCTCCCTGTGGTCCTCCCTCCCCCGGCCTCACAGCCTGCCATCCTGGCCCTCTGCACCGCCCAGCCCGTCCTGCGTTCCATCCCTGTCCTCGCCGGGCAGAGAGGCTCGCCGTGGCTCGGGCGTCCCTTCCGCGCACATGCTCCGACCGCGTGCGTGCCTTCTTCTCGCAGGGTGACCCCAGACCCTCCTCGACGGCCCTGGCCGAGAGAAACACCACACACCTTCGAGCGACGCCCAGGCGGAGGAGCGCGGACATTCCCCGGCGGGCCCCGGGAGAGAGGCGGCCGGCGGCGGCCTCGGGAGGCCCGAGCACGAGCGCCCGCGGCCCCGAAGGAGAGCTGCGCCGCTCGAGCCACAGAGGCTTCGGCGCCCCTCTCCTCGACCGCCACTTCCAATAAAACGTGGTTTAGTGAAAACGACCTGAGGCCCAAACCTGGCGGGCGCAAGCCTGGAAAATGACGGCCACGGCGCCCTCTCGAGAACCGAAAACGGGCAAGAACCCCAGCAGCTCCGGCCCCAGCAACTCCGGCCCCGGCAGCTCCGACCCCATCTTCTGAGCATTCTCTCAGGGTGGAGGGCTCAGGGTGAAGTCCAGGTGGGCTTTTGTATCACCTCGAGAAGCAATCCGTCTTGTGCCATACCTCTTGCAGATTCAAGCCTCGAGAACTCATCGAAACGGCATTTCAGATTTCACCCTTTGCCCTCCACCCAAAGAAAATGCTCGGGTCTTGTAAGCCTAGAATGGGCCTAGAACAGTACCTCCGGAATTTTCGAAGGCACGGGTCGCGAAACACAGGACACAAGGGGTACCCTTACTTTACCAGGGTCGACCTGCTGATCAGCCTCCACCGTCACGCGCCACACCCAGAGATCCGGCTGCTCCAATTTTTTCGATGCGTGGGCCCCGGAAGTCCGGACCACTTCCACGGGGCCGGATTTTCGTTCCGAACTCTGTTTTGACGCTCCGAGGCCCAGCGAGGGCCCCCAGAGGCCCAAAACTGCCGAGATCCTGCCCCTCCAATTTTTAGAAGCGTCGGATCTCTTGGGACGAGGCAGGGACAGGGACAATACAGCCCGGCTGCTGAAACAAGGAACGGTCAATAAGGAACGAAGCCGCTTTTTGACCCCAAAGGCGCCTGCGTGCACGAGGAGGGCTAGATGAACAGTCATGGAAGGACCTGAGGAACATCGAGTCCCTTCTGAACCCACACTGATCCTCACTGCAGCGTCTTGACTGTATCGAATCGGGACAAATCGAGGATCTCCGAGATGCGGCGGTTCTGGAGGATGCATTGGGCGCCGCGGGCCTTCTCGGGGAGATCTGGGGGCGATCTGAGGGCGCTCTGGAGCGCTCTGGAGCGATTGATTTCTGTCCTGATCCTCGAGCAGGAGATCGACTGCAACATTGATTTGAACCGTACACAGAATGTTCGTAGATCGACCAAGATTATACGCATCTATGCTGGATCCGACGGAGACTTAGATTTGGGAAGACCAAGTCGATAGTCGATCTCAGACTCGAAGTCCCTCCCGACGACCCTCGAGGGAGAGGTCCAGCGCGACATCCCAGCGAGATCCGCCGCGGCTCTAGTCGGGGCGGCGTCGGCCGGGGTGGATATCAGCGGCGCCTGGCGATCCCAGACCAACCTGCCCTCCGGTCCACCGCGCTGCCCTCTCCCCACCCGGCGCAGAGAATGGCGACAGAAGGGGCACTGGCGCACCCCGAGAGACTTGTAGAGAGAGGGAGAGAGAGAGAGAGAGAGAGACAGAGAGAGAAAAAAAATTAGCCTGGCGAAGAACCCAACCATATGCAGTTGTCAGTACCGCAGCTGCGGGTTTCATCTTCAATGGAACTCCCCATAGGATTACGGAACGTGTGAGGGGTGTGCCGAGATGGGTGCCACTAGGGCATTCGGCGAAGCTCCCTATGGGGACATGAAACACGCGCGGGGCGTGCCGACATGGGTGGCGGAAACGCATGTGCGGGCCGCCACTGGGGCCTCCAGTGGAGCTCCCTATGGGTCCCCGAAACATGATGCTGCTGCGGGGGGGGGGCGGGATGGGTGGCGGAGACGCATGTAAGCGCCGCTACTGGGGCCTTCGGTGGAGCTCCCTATGGGGCCACGAAGCGCGTGAGGGGTGTCCTGGGATGTGTGGCGGGGACGCATGTGAGCGCCGCCACTGGGGCCTTCGGTGCAGCTCTCTATGGGGCCACGAAACGTGTGAGGGGTGTGCCGAATTGGGTGCGGGTGGTGACGCATGCGGGCGGCAGCACTGGGGCCTTCGGTGGAGCTCCCCATGGGGCCACGAAACCTGTTGTTGTGAGGGGCGTGCCGGGATGGGTGGCGGGGACGCATGTGAGCGCGGCCGCTGGGGCCTTCGGTGGAGCTCCCTATGGGGCCACGAAACGTGTGAGGGGTGTGCCGAATTGGGTGGGTGTGGGTGACGCATGTGAGCGCCGCCACTGGGGCCTCCGGTGGATGATGGGGCCACGAAACTGTCAGGGATGTGCCGAAATG
>CAUYUJ010021762.1:67500-125000 GCA_963575745.1 Prorocentrum cordatum | reverse complement strand
GGCGACGTTCGCATGAGTCCGCCCTGCCCAGCGCAGCGTTCCGCTGCCCCATAGGGAGCTCCACCGAAGGCCGCAGTGGCGACGTTCGCGCGCGTCTCCCCGCTCATCTCGGCGCATTCCACTCGCGCGCTTCGCGGCCCCGTAGGGCGCTCCACCGGAGGCCCCGCCATATTTCGGCGCACCCCTCACGCGTTTCGCGGCCCAGGTGGGCGCGCCTGAGGACCCGGTGGCAGCGCCCGCATGGCCCCGCCCCATTTCAGCGCACCTTCTACACGATTCGTGGCCCACTGAGAAGATCCACCGAAGGCGATGCCCACAACGGCGACGCCCACAACTGCAAATGGTCGGGCCCCTTGCCAAGATGATTTTGTGAGTTGGGCCAACTCGATTTTGAAACCCATGCAAAACCCAATGTGCGTTGAAAAATGGCGACATTCGTGCCCGACGACGGGCGCGCATGCACGTCGCCCCGTTGATTTACCCAGCATCCTAACCGAGGTTCTTGTTCTCTGGGCGTCGTGCGCACCGCTTGTCCCCATCCCCCTCTCGCCTTCTCCATTCGCGCAAACACTCCACGCGTAATCGGCATCATCATCATCATCAGCAGCATCATCATCAGCATCAACGTCGTCATCGCCATTGTCACCATCACCTCCTCAGCACCAGCCTCCTCCTCATCATCACTCACAAAACCATCATCATGCATTCAGTCACGTACACCTCCGTCATCAGTCACGCACTCACCGCGCACGATGAATCTCCAACCCGCTCATTTAATTATCAATATCACCACGGTCATGAAAACCATTCCCGCTCATTACCACCATCTCGCCATCCCCATCACGACTTTCACAGCATCACCCCCATAGCCACCATCGTCGCACACACACGCACGCACACACGCGCCCATCTCAGGGGAGTCTCGAAATGGAGCCCCGTTTGTGAGCGAAACGCGAGGAACTCCCAAGCGGGGCCCCCCTCCCCACGGGGCCCGCAAATATGCTGCTGACCCGAGCGGGTCACCCCAATCCTTCAACTGTCGTCACTTTCGGACCCCTGCGCTTTGAATCTGGACAAAGTCTCTCGCGCGGGAGCTGGCGCGTCGCTGCGGCCGCGCCAGAGCACGCAGGCTCACGCGCGGAGCGGCCAGCCAGTCTGGCGCGACCGACGCGGTCGCGGTGGCGCTGACCGCTGGGAATTTCCCAGAGCGTCTCACAGGCCGCGCTGACGCCGGGCACATCAGTGCGAGCTGGTGACTCGGGCGCGCGCGGTATCACGTCGACGTCGAAAACGGCAGACACGACGGCGACTGCAGCGATGCTAGTGGCGATGATGACAGTGTCGACGGCGCGGGGCATGACGGCTCCGATGCGGATCGCGCCAATGACGATCGGTGATGCGGCTGTTGGAGAGATTTCGACACGACATACGCGCGTGGTCGACACGCGCGAGTGGCCCGCGAGGTAACAATTGACAAAGATGGCCCTCCCCCTCCCCATCTCGCGCGGAGGGGCCCGCGAATGCTTTCGACGCGCGCGCGAGAGCCACGTTTGGTAGCACTGGATGAAAATATTGGACCGGCGTTGGCTTTCTCATGAAATCGCCAGAGCGAAAGCGCAATCTTTGTTTTGAACATTCTGGTCCCGAAACCAAGAGTTGCTGTAGGTGTTCGGGCCATGGATTTGTAATGCGCTTTCGAGGCACTCGATTTCGAAATCTTTACGCAACCCAGAGATTTTGAGTGATTCCAGCATGCGCGCGGGACGACTCGCGCGCGTGCACTTCGACCCCATTTTCGGAAACTGGTCCATGCGACAGCACGCGCGCGGGGGCGGTCGAATGATTTCGACGTGCGAGCGCGAGAGGCACGATTGGTCGCATTTGATGATAATGATGAACGACCGATGGTTTTCTTCGGCGTTCGCAAGAGCGCGAGCGCAAGCTGTTTTGAACATCCTGTTGCGAAACCGTGGTTGGTTGTAAGTTTTCGGGGCGCTCGATTTCGAAAACCCTCAACGAAGACACAGGTTTTCGCAGCATTCAGGGATCCGCGCGCGACGACGGGAGCCCGTGCACATCGCCCCGCTCTATGTTTTGCAATGGCTTCTTGAACAGACACTTTTGAAGATGAAGGAGTACGCGCGCATGGTGTTTTCTGGTCAGGGATGAAAGGGGGGGGTGATTCTGGCGCGGCTGGGGCCATATGACTTCACATTCGGACGGGGCGATGGGGCATAATCTATCATAAATTGCGCGCCCCCAGGGGGGGCTGATAATCCCAGGGGGCGGGGGGGGAGATCCGAATTCCTTATCGAAAAAACAATGTTTGAAAATTAATGGAATTCTCACTTGGGAATCGTCAGCTCCACTGCTCGCGCAATCACCCCATCCACCACCCACAGTTTGTTTTGCACAACCCATGCGGCGGCGATTGCGACGCAAGCCCAGCGCTGGCTTGCGCGTCGCTGCGGCCGCGCTACCGCGCGCAGTCTCGCGCGAAGGGCGGCCAGCTAGTCTGGCGCGACGGACGCCGCCGCGGTGCCGCTGACCGCTAAGCGTTTACCAGCGCGTCTCGCAGGCCGCGCTGACGCGTGGGCACATCAGTGCGAGTCGGTGACGCGGGCTGCCGCGCTATCGTGGCGACGTCGGCAACGGTAGACGCGATCAAGATTGCAGCGATGCTATCGGCAATGGCGACGGTGACGGCGGCACGGCCAATGGCGGCGCCGGTGCAGATCACGCCGACGACGATGATGGTGTCCTCGCGTCGGCGACGAAATTCTTGGAAAGATTTCGACATGCGCGCGCGACCGACGCGCGCGAGTGGCCCGCATGGCGTCGGCATCATTGTTCCTGTGCTGCCTCGGGACAAATGAGGGCCCGCTCGGAGACAGAAGAAAACAACAATGACAAATAATGGGATCGAAATCCGAGAGTCTGGATCCAAGAGCGACCCCTCACGGTCAGAACGCCCTTCCGGACTGCGGTCGTCGGGTGACGCATTGCGTTGAGCCGGAATGGCTGCGGTGTGTGTGTGCGTGTTTGTGCACATGTGTGTGTTTTTTGGTGTGTGTGTGTGTGTGTGTCTGTGTCTGTGTGTGTGTGTGTGTCTGTGTGTGTGTGTGTGCGTGCGCGTGTGTGCGTGCGCGTGTGTGTGTGTGTGCATGTGTGTGTGCGTGCGCGCGCGTGTGTGTGTGTGTGTGTGCATGTGTGTGTGTGTGTTGCACGCCCGCGCGCTCACCAGCCCCGACCTTACTCTGCCTCGACGCTGCGCGCGAGGCCGCGACCGCCAAAAAGTGTGCGCGTGTGTGTCTGAGCGTGCGCGTGCGCGTGCGCTTGTGCGCTTGTGCGTGTGTGTGTGTGTATGTGTGTGCGTGCGTGCGTGCGTGCGTGGGTGTTTGTGTGTGTGCACTGCATGGTATTGTTTCCCCTTGCCGTGCAGTGCATTGCGTTGCGTCGCTTGGCTTTGAACTGCCTTGCATGACTTTGCATTTCGTGTTTGTTTTTGTTTGCACTGCCTGCGCATAGCTTTGCATCACACAGATTGCACCACATGGGTTGCACAGCATAGATTGCGCCACATTGATTGCACCACCTAGATTGCGCCGCACATACTGCAAGAAACCACTGTTTGAGGCCCACGCTAACTAACGTTGTTTTCATGATGTTGTACAATCTGGATGCTTTCGTTGTTCTATAATATTGTTCCCGCTGCAGCGTGGACATCACTTTCGGATCGGCGCTGTGCTCTCCCGTCCCAGCGCGAACCACGTTTGTGGATCCGAGCCCTCTTTCGTCGTCGTCGCCCCCCTCAATTCCACTCCTCCACCTTCCCCTGATCCTCTCGCTCCTCCTACCCCTTCCACCCTAGGTCCTGCTGCTGTTCGTCCTCGTCCTCCTCTTTCCTCATCCACCTCCTCTTTCTCCTGCTCATCCTCCTGCTCACCCGCCACCTACTCCTCCTCCGATGTGCCATGTGCGTAGATCCCCCTTTTCGATTGCACATAGCACGATCCCAGAGCTTCCCCCCGGAATATTTTAACGATTTATGTCTTGGAATTTGACTTAAAAACTTATTTTATTCCCATCCGACATAAAATATACCCCCAACCAAAAAGTCCACGTCCATGCGCTTAGAACCGCGTGCGGCGGAATATTTTATTCCCGAGGCGCCGCTCCGGAATATTTTATTCCCGATGCATAAGCCATATGTAGATGTATATGTACGATGCACATATACAGTGTGCAATCCTTGTATGTGTATGTATATATGCATCATATATACATATATATATATATATATATATATACAGTCCCATATGTGAATGCGCATATATATATATATATATATATACGTATCGTACGCCGCCGTTCTCTGAAGCGAACAGGGGCTTCTCGTAACGAAACGGGGCCCCGCTACCAAAAAATCTGATGGGCCAGCCGTGACGTGCCTACGGGCCTGACGCGGCGGCTATAGCTCCGCTACCATATAGGCGACCTACGGGCCTCGGGCTTACCGATCGAGCCGAAAATGGCTACGAGGAGGAGGAGGAGGAGGAGGGGGAGGAGGAGGAGGAGGAGGAGGAGGAGGAGGGAGAGGAGGAGGAGGGGGAGGAGGACGACGACGAGGACACGGACGAGGATGAGGATGAGGAGGACGAGGATATGTGAGCGTGGAAGGACCGAAGGAGGGGGACGGGAGGAGTCGCGAGGAGGGGGACCCAGTGGAGGGAGAGGGGGGAGGGGGAAGGGAGGGAGGACAGGTTCCGAAACTTAAGCTTTGGACGATTTTCAATCGCATCGGACTGCAGTGCTTTCGTAGCGTTGCGAACGTATGCGAGCAACACGCGGCAGTAGCAGAAGTGGAACGATGAAGAAGGATCGTAGTCGTCTCCTACCCTTCTTGGGATCCTCCATTTCCTTCTCATCTCTCCTCCTCTCCTCCTCTCTCCTCCCTCTCCTCCTCGAATTTCATGTTCAAATGGCATTGGGACGAGAAGAGGGGATAGAAGCACCGTCAACTGAACTCGTTCAGCCTGTAACGCTGCATAAGCAAGCAGCTTAAAGTAGTTGGAAACGCGGATCTGGCCAATTTCACTGCGTTGCCAATCTCATTTTCGTCCCCGTACGCCCAATAAGACCTCGGGCTGTCGTGCAGGGCCGTCTGATCTTCACAGCAATGAAGGAATAGATGGTGTTTGGGGTAGTACCTCCAAAATGTATTGCTTAAATCTTCCTGCATACTTCGCAAGTGGAGCACTCGATATGCAACCAGGTGCTGACGAGCATACGTTGCTAAGAGAGGGGGGGATGTATCGTGGTCCCAGTGCTTCAGATCGGCCGTCTCGTAAACCCGACACAAAGCATCAACGCAAGTGTAGCGAATCTCTGCGTGCGCTGCGCGCGGGCCATCCCGCTTGAAACAGTGCTGAAGCAAACTGCGGACAACGAGCAACATCCGACGCCCTTCAGCGGCCTGCCGCAAGGGATCAAACAAACACGCGCGATGGGGAGGGCGGGTGGGGCAGTGGAGGGAGGTGGGGGGGGGGCATGGGGAGCGGAGAGGGAGAGGTTGATGGGATATGGGGAGGGGGCAGGGTGGGAGGGGAGGGACTCTCGCACGCGAGTTTGATCCCATGCCTTGAGCTTCATCTTTGGCGTCGCTGTTGCAGAAGCCCTAATCATGGTCACTGTGAGGTTGTTGAGCGGCGGGTCGATTTCGAGATGGTGGGCCATCCACTTGACCATGCCAACAAGTTTACCGCAGGTTTCAACCCAACATGTGAACGTACCGCCTAGCTCCAGGAACAACTCCCATACAACGTTACCTAAACAGTATTGTAAAATACCTAGGCATGCACAGTGCATCAAGTCTGCAACCACCATCTCAAGCTTGAAACCAGGCACCGAAAAAAGGCCGGAAAGGTGCTTCTTGGATTGGAGCACATCGTTCAGGAAATCGCTGTGGGAAATCAAAGTCTTGCGCCATGGGGCATCGCCCCCTATTTCTGTCATGTGTCGACGAATGCACCCACATCTAAAACACATGCGGTTGTCCAAGCTTCCTCGGCCACTGCCCCACCCCTGTAATCCCAAACCTTGTTTCAGCCACTGCCAATCGCCCCTGCACTGAATCACCATCCCCCTCACAGCTAGACTCTCTCCGATCCTTCTAGCACGGGCGCGGTCGCCGATGCGTGTGGACTTAGCAAAATCGACTCCATCATGGCGCTGAGCAGGTAGCCGTCCGCACAGCCAGACGGAAACGCTCCAGCGCAGCACGTCCCAGACAACCGACGGAGGGAGAGGGAGTGATAAAGACAGATCGGAGGGCGAAACATGATGCATGAAAGCTGAACGCATACACACTGGACTGATCGAATGGGCATGCATACACATGAGAACTGGAAGAAAAAGGGAGCCTGAAACGTATGCCGACCACTGCACCCACACTGGCAGACAAACTTCTTGGGAAACGCCACGAACCACCATCGCTTGTTCGTTGGTCCAGAGATCGTGTTCCAAAGAAGGAGGTACACGGAGTCGCGAAGGGCGTACGGGGCGCTGTCGCCCCAGATGCCAACGGCAGCCCACTGCTTGCTGGCGTCGGCCCCAAGCTCCTCCAGAGTCTTGGCTAGCATGGTGCGGGAGCCAACCTGATCAGCATCGAACTCACAAATTGCATCTTCAGAGCCAGGAGGCGTGATGGCACTGAGGACCTCATGCGGCAACAGACAATGAATCTTCCCCTTCTTGATCCTCCCTGTATCTGGATCCCAGAACTGCGCATCTGCCTCATACACCTCTGGCAGGCGAGCAGTCTTGCTCAGCCGACGGCACAGATCCCTGGCAGCCGCATGAAGCATTGACAGAAAAACGCTACCACCGCATTTTTGTTTGAGGAATGCCGAATTTCTGAACAAAAATGTTTGGAACACGGGTCCAGTTTTGGCGTTGCCAGGGCATCCAAGGAAGGAACGTTTGGAACAAAAATGTCCTGTGAGCGTTTCTCGTCAATTTGCCACATGCAGTTGCTGTTGGTGCCAGGCTGCAAGACGATCCAGGATGGTCTTGCTGGCACGCTTGAATACCTCGGACGAGCTCTGGTGCGGACAGCTGCCCTCGATTAAACATCTGGGTCATCCACTTCTCAGTGTGAGACCTCTTGGGCGTCTTAAAGGGCGATGGTGCGTGTAACCAGGGAGCCTGGTACTTGAACGCATTGGTACCCCCATCCCCCCAAACACAAATTATAAAACAAAATTGGGTTGAACAGGCCAAGCGCACCTCTGCACCTTGGTACTTGCACCATCACCCTCAGGAGCAAGCCCCAGTCGTTGCCTCACGCCGCGTTTCATCCCCACGCGGAGGGAGGCACCCCCATCGGCTAAATTGCCCGCACCCCGAGCGGCCAAATAGCCTCGAGCAGAAAAACAACTGCACGAGTATATACTGTTCCTTCCCCCCCCCCTAAAATGAACCGCAGGTGCTAAACCGAACGCACCCCCAAAGCACGTCCAGCACTCGCTGTAAGCACAGGCCCCTCACCCCAGGGAGGCTCAGGCTCAGCTCTGGTTCCCCATCTTCTTGACGTCGTTCCAGGTCTTGGAGAGGAACCTGGCTGGTGGCTCATCCTCTCCTCCTTCCCCTCCTCCCTCCAGCCCTCCCCAGGCTCCCTCCCCTCCTCCTCCCCTGGGGAAGGGAAAGGGAGCGAGGGGGAGAGAGGGGGGGAGAGAGAAGGGGAGAGAGAGAGAGAGAGAGAGAGAGAGAGAGGGAGAGAGAGAGAGAGAGAGAGAGAGAGCGAGAGAGGAAGAGGAAGCTAAAGTGGCAGGCGTCAGGGAGCCTGTCGTACGCCTCGGTGAACTTCTTCTTCGCCGTCTCCAGGGTCTGCTTGCACTCCTCAACCTCGCGACGCGGACGAGGAGGAGGAGGGCAAGGATGAGGACGAGGCGGAGGAGGACAGGGAGGAAGTGGAGGACAGGGAGGACGACTAGGACGAGGAGGGGGATGAGGAGGACGAGCAGGAGAAGGAGGATGAGTAGGAGGGAGGGAGGGAGGGAGGAGGAGGAGAGTGGATGGGGGATGAGCGGAGCAGAAGCAGTATGAGCGGCAGCGCCAGCCTCCTCGACGCTCCACTGCTTATTCGAGGCGTCGCCCTTGATGCGGTACAGGGTGTCCTTGAGCTCATCCAGGTTCTTGTGCTGCTCCTCGACCTGACGTCTGCCCTCCTCGTCCTCCTCCTCCTCCTCCCTTTTCCCTTCCTTCTCCTTCTCCTCCTCCTCATCCTCCTCCTCCTTTTCCTCCTCCCCCTCTCTCAATCCCACCCTCCCTCCTCCCCCGCCCTCCTCCTCCTCTGCCTCCTCATCCTCCCTCCCTCCTCTCCCTCACCGTCCTTCAGCTTCTCTTACTCCTCCTCCCCCTACTCCTCCGCAGTCTCTTCCTCCCCTCCTCCTTCCATCCCCTCCCCTCAGCTCTCCCTCCGGTTTTCCTATCTGATATTCATCATGTTGCTGCTGCTGCTGCAATGACCTGGGTGTCCAAGAAGTTGCTGAGCGCGTCTGGGTACTGGCGCTCCTTGAGCCCCTCTTTGATCCACTTCACCTTGCCAAGCTCGTGGGACACGTTGATCGTGACCTTCTCGACCTCGTTGATCGCTTTGTTCTTCTCCGCAACCCGCGCCTTCTTCGCCTTCTTCTCCTTCTCCTCGGGGGTCTCCTCGGGCGGATCGGGGGGGTCCTCCTCGCCCGTCTTCGGCTCGGGCTTGTCCAGCAACGCGGCGGCGGCATCCCTTCAGGCGAGTAGGGTGGGTTCGAGGAGCAGGAGGAGGATGAGGAGGAGCAGGAGGAGGAGGAGGAGGAGGAGGAGGACTCCAGCTAGGGGGGGTCCTCTCCTCCTCCTCCTCCTCCTCCTCCTCCTCCTCCTCCTCCTCATCCTCATCCTCTCCTCATCCTCATCCTCATCTTCCTCCTCATCCTCCTCCTCCTCCTTCTCCTCCTCCTCCTCCTCCTCCTCCTCCTCTCTTCCATTCGGGCCTCTTGCGACTCTTGCCCAGCTGCAGCTTCGACTGGCCGTTCTTGGAATCCAGCATCGCCTGCGATCTCTCTCTCTCTCTCTCTCTCTCTCTCCTCCTTCTGCTCCGGTTTTTTGTTGTTCCCCTCTCGTCCCTCCCCTCCCGTCTCGTCCTTCCTCCACCACTCCCCCGTTCGCCTGGCGTATCTGCTTGTACTGGTCTCCCGTCATCTCTGCGTCCTTCACCTCCACCTTGGATTTGTCATCCGTGCGCTCGAGCTTCTCGAGGATGGTCCACGAGAACTTATACTGAAGGATGTCCTTGGCTCGCATGCTCTTATACTCGTGGGGTCTATCCTCCAAGTCGCCCGACTCGACCAGGATCTTCGCGTGCTCGGGATCATTAAGGTATTTAGGTCCTGCCAGTTGCGACTGCGTTACCCAAACGACCTTCTCCTTGTCTTCGTCGCGCTTCGTGATCTCCGTCGACCCGCTCGCGCCGCAGGAGCCGCAGGACGGGTCAACGAGGAACCTGGGCTCGGCGGGGGTGGGAAGGGTGGATGATGAGGAGGAAAAGAAGGATGGGGGGGAGGATGAGGAAGGAGAAGGAGGATGAGGAGGGAGCAGGAGGAGAGGGAGGAGGAGGGAAAGGATACGAGAGGATGGGAGGGGCTTCCATGCCCTTAGAACTGCGCCGCCCACGTTCGGCGGTCCTCGTCCTTCTTCAGCTCAGTGAACTGCTTGGCCTTGCGAGTACAAGGGCGGCCAGAGGAGAGGGAGGAGGAGGAGGAAGCAAATAATTTTAAGAGAGATCGAAACTGGGATGCCTTGTCCTTGTCGGTGATGCTGAGGGAGTACCTCAACGCGCCGTACACGTCGCGCCTGAGGGCAGCAGGTAAGCCCTTGAAGTCCTGTCAAGGAGGACGGTCATTTAAGGTATAAGCGCATCTTGGAGCCAACGTGTCTTCAGGCTCTTTAGGATCCTACTTCCCATGGGGCACCTGCTGGGGGGGCCGTCATCTACCCTAAATGACCGTCCTCAGGCGTCACGTCCGTGAGCGCCTTGTTCACCTCCTCCAAGGCTTTCTTGGCCTTCTCGATGGCCTATACTAGTAGAGCGAGCGCGAGAGATAGTGAGGAGGCGGAGGGGCAGGGAAGTAGGAGGAGGGTGAAGCCTTCGGCGTTTTCGGCGCGGTCTGGCCCTTCTTCGCCATGGCTCGCGCGGCGGTGTCTGAAGCGGAACCAAAAGTGCGTCTTGGCTCCTGGAGCGGGCGGCGGGGCAGCTGGAACAGCCCGGAAAAGTCCCGGTACCGGAACTTCGGCAGACCAGGGAAACCAACGACAGGAAATGTCTGAAAAAATGTCTGAAAAAATGTCTGAAAAGTTCACCGAACCCTGTGTTTTCACAGCTAAAATCACTTTCAGACATTTTTCCGCCATTTCAAATGTCTGAAAAAATGTCTGAAAAATGTCTGAAACTCTCGAAAACCTATAAAAAATCAATAAAAATCAACGATTCTGCCATTTACAAAATGTCTGAAAAAATGTCTGAAAAGTTAACCGAACCCTGTGTTTTCACAGCTAAACTCACTTTCCGCAATTTTTTTCAGCCATTTCAAATGTCTGAAAAAATGACGGATTTCGGTGCGACTCTTCCCCGCGAGGCGCAGCGCGCCTCAAATCCACGGCCCCCGTGCCCGCCACAGGCGAGCTCTAATCTAAAAATAGGGCCCTGGGAAACTATTGGGTGGCGGTGCCATCCTAGCGGAACTTCGGGAAGGGGTGACGAACGAATCTCTCAGGGCTCTGGCTTGAGGAAGCTGAAGTGCGCCTGCGGGCGAGCTTGCCTGCGCGCACGACGGTCTCGTCGAACTCGGAGGTCGAGGCTCTCTTCGGGATGTTATCTGGGGCCTTCGAACTCAAGTCGGGCTCGCGGCATGGTGATGGGCTGAAGTCGGGCTGGCGGTCAGGTAGAGGAGACTCTGGATCACCATCAGCGCCATCTTTCTGCAGATGGGGGGGGGCGTTTATCGGGGAGAACGAGAAATGTTCTTTCGGGATCGCAGAGCGAGGAGGAGGATGAGCATGAGGATGGGGAGGAGGGCGAGGAGGAGGTTTAAGAGTGAATGAGGAAGAGGGAGAGGACTAGGGTGGGATGGAATTAAGAAGAGGAGGAGCAACAGCAGCAGCATAACGAGGAGCAGCAGGAAGAGGAAGGGGAGGGGGGGCAGAGAAGTGGATTTGGGGATGGAGGAGGGGAGAGCGCGGAGGAGCAGGGAAAGACCAGAGGGTTAGGGAAGGAAGGACGAGGCCGAGCCTCGCTGTCGTCTTCCCCGACGGGCAGCGCCGACACCGCTCTCTCGCACTCCGCGGCCGTGGGGTTGGGCTCGAGGTAGGCCGACAGGAACGTTCCTGGTGGCAGGGGCCGCGGGTGGATCTCCGACGCCACTGGGGCCTTGGGGAATCTGAGGAGGACGGGGAAGTGGAGGGGGAAGGGGAGGAGGGGGAGAGTAGGATGGTTATAAGGGGTGGGACGGCGACGACGACGGGGCAAGCCTCGTCCGTGTCACTCAGCTCGTGCACCTCGTTGGGCATCACGCGCATGAGTCGAGGGGCTCCCACTGGATGACCTCCAGCTTCCAGTCCGAGCATTTCTTCGTGGTCGAAGTGGGGAGGCAACCAAGGCCCCTGGGGATGAGGTAGGAGGAACAGGAGGGGAGGGGGGAGGAGGGAAAGGAGGAGGAGGAGGAGGAGACGGCAGAGGAGGAGGATGAGGAGGAACTTACGAGGAGGCGGAGGATGAGGAAGAAGATGATTCGGCCTGGGACTCGTCGATGGATTCGTCGACGGCCGCGGCTGCGCTGGCAGCCGAGGCCTTGGACTGGCACGGAGAGCGGGGGAGGGAGGTGGAAGGGGGGGCGGGAGAGGGAGGGGGAGTGAGAGAGGGGGGGGGAGGGACGGGACAGGGGGGGAGAGAGGGAGGGGGGGAGGAGCGGGATAGGGAGTGGGAGGGGGATGGGGGTTGGCAGAACAGGTTTGGGATACAAGGGAGGGTTGGAATGAGGACGTGAAGGTGAGGGGATGAGAGGGTATGTGAAGGAGGGGGTGCGGATCGAGTTTTTTTTTTTTGCAGTCGCCTCCTCGTCCAGCGCAGCGTTCACCCTGAGCTCCTGGTCCGTCACCTCCTGCCCGCTCTGGTCCACGTTGCAGCCGAAGCACATCGAGTCATAGTACGTGCTGTACACGTTGTTGCACAAGTTGCATTTCCACTGCCCCTGTAGAAGGCGGCGTCAAAATGAGGGGCGAAGAGAACCCCCCCTCGCCGCAACAAAAACCAACAAAACAATATCCTCTGGCATCCCGTCAGTCGTGGTGCGCCACGTTCCCGCTAGGTTGGCGCCAACAATCTCGCAATCGGGGATGTCGTCGTCAGGCATCTTGCCTGATCGACTGGAGCCCAAATCCCCACCACGCACCGTTCCTCCGCCGACTCCTAACCACCAACCCACAACACAAAATACAATTTCAGAGAGCGGAGTCGACGTAGGAACGAGTCGTTGGGGGGCGGTTCGGAGATCGGACGAGCCTGCAACCAGAAGCAACTCGACCGATCGCAATGGCGCGCGCGGCCGAGGGGGGGCTGCCGACTAGTCTGATTCCTCCCCTACAGACTTGAGGCAAAACGCCACTGGGGAACGACACCTCACAGAAAGACGCCTCCCATACTTGAGGCGGAAAGCTCCCAGGGAATGAAACCAATCCTCTAAGACAAACTTGAAATATGGGGCCACGGCAACAATTGAATTTGCAGCAAACGCTGCATGCATGGAGGGGTGGTCGGAAGTTCCTGAATGGAGAGTGGGATGGGAGGGGATGGAGGCGGTTGCAGGCGGGGTTGAAATAGGGACGGGAATGCAGTTTTTGTTTCCCCCCAACCTCGCCCTAATCAGCCCACTCCCCCACCCCCACCTCCTGCCACCTCCTGCCCCTCCTCCTGCCCCTCCTCCTGTCCTCCTCCTCCTCCGTCTCCTCCCACCCCCTGCCCCCCTTCCCCAACTCATCCGTCCACTGCCAGATCGGGGTGAGGGCAACTTCTGTTTTGTGCGGTGCACAGCCAGCAGGGGCGGGTGAAGCGGGATCAAGTTCGATCCCCCCCCCCCTTCGGTTCCCCCGACGGGGCGTTCAGGCCCAGCTCAATGGGCGTCCCTGAAGAGCTTGGCCTTGTCCCGAATCTCCTGCACGAGCTCGGGCTCGAGGTCCTGGCTGGAGGGGGAGTGGGGTGAGAGAGGCAGGGGGGAGATCGAAGCGCTCCTTGATCTTCGTGTTCGCGGGGATCTTCAGGTCGTCGACGCTCCGCCTCATCATCTCGGCGACGTGCTTGGCCACGGCCTGGGGCGGGGCGGAGAGAGAAGGATGAGGAAAAAGGTGGAGGAGACGAGGAGGGACTGGCCTCGATCGAGCGGTCCACGGCGCTCGAGCGCGTGACGGACGAAATCTGCATTTTGTCCTTGGTGTTCGTCTGGAGGAAGACAACGTACGAATCACCGTGGCCCTTCGCGCACACAAACGTCGGGGGTACCTCGCCTGCTTTAGTCTTCTTTTTCTTGGGCTCTGCAGGTGGCGCCTCGTCGCTGTCATCAGGTTTCTCCTCAGCTTTCTCATCGGCAGGTTTCTCCTCGGCTTTCTCCTCAGCTTTCTTGGCAGGTTTCTCCTCAGCTTTCTCCTCAGCCTTTTTGACAGGTTTCTCCGCAGCCTTCTCCTCAGCTTTCTTGGCAGGCTTCTCCTCAGCCTCGGCGCCAGCTGGTCGTTTCTTGGCAGGTGGTTCGTCATCGCTGGCTTCTGGCGCCTCCTCTGCCTCCTCATCTTCGTTATCATCGTCCGCACTGGTCGCAGCTGGTTTTTTCGAGGCAGCCTTTCCCTTTGCTTTCGCCTTCCCCTTCGCCTTCCCCTTTGCTTTCGGCTTTGCTTTCGGCTTTGCGGGCGCATCTGGGGCGGGCTCCATCAATACCCCATCTTTTAAGTGGTCATTCATCACCTCGAGCTCCTTCTCTTCGCCATCGGGGTACACCGCGATGATGAACCCCCTGGGGAAACAGTACGGGTACAGTCGGGGCACGGCCAGAAGGAACGCTAAATAAGGAACGAAGGGGCTTTTATGGCCACGGCGGACCTCGAGCACGAGCAGGTTCCCCAACGCTGGCCCAAGGAACGGCCCAGAAATAGAAGCCCCTCCCGAGCCAAAGGTGTTCCTTATTTCAGTGCGCTGACTGTAGGAAGAGGAGGAGGGTCGAGGATGAAGAGGAGGGTCGAGGATACGTAAGGGGGATTCGAGGATAAGAGGATGAGGATGCGGAGTAGACGAGGAGGAGGATGAGTAAGGAGGCAGACTATAGAGGGACGAAGGGGGGGACGAGGGGGAGTGAGAAGAGGGATGAGGAGAACGAGGATGAGGATGAGGAGGAGGATATGGTGTGGAGGAGCAGGGGCCCAGGAAGGAGGGAGGAGGAGAAGGGGGAGGCGATCACTCCTAGGGCCGTGCTTCAGCGTGCCGTTTTTGCTGTGGCCGTCCGCATAGAGCGCGACCGCCTGGAAGGGCGAATGGGAGGGGGAGGCGAGGAAGAGTGAGGAGAGAGGGTGGATGGAGGAGCGAGGACTCGGAGGAGGATGAGGAGGAGGAGAAGGAGGAGGAGGAGCAGCAGCAAGGACAAGAGCAGGAGGAGGGAGGAGGGAGAGGACCTGCTGCCCGTTGAACCATCGAGCGACAATGTGCTTGGAGTCTGGGTCGTCGTCGGTGTCGACGTCGTCGTCGATCGAGTGCTCGTCGGCCGAGTCGTTGCGGAACGCCGCGAACGGGTTCTTGATGACGACCGCGGCAGGCCTGGCAGTAGGAAGGAGATAGGCAGATGAGCAGTGGAGGGGGCGAGGAGGAGGAAGACAAGGACGACGACGGTGGAGGAGGGGAGCTCATAGGCACGAGTGGCACGAGTAGGAGTAGGGAGGATAAGAGGAGGTCGGTTGTTTTGGAATTGGCTCCTCTCCCCTCCCCCCTCTCCCAAAAAAAATAATAAAAAAAACAAAAATCTCCCCTCTCCCCTCTCCTCTTCCTCCCCCCTTAGCTCTTAAACTCTCCTTTCCCTCCTCCTTATCCTCCTCATCCTCCCATATTTCCTCGATCCGCCTCGGCGAATGCCTTCCGCTGAGGCTCCCCACTTCGGCGGCGGCCGTCTCGACGTTGTTGGATCCGTGGTGGCGGTGGATAATCTTGAAGATCGCGATCAGTTTCGCTGGCACGTGCTTGTCTGGCTCGCTGTTCGTTTGGACCTGGTCGTAGCGTTGGCGCACGTGGCTGCACATCACGCGGTAGCTGTAGGCGATGCGCTCCAGTGCCGTCGAGGAGGGGGGGGGAGGAATTCGGAGGAGGGGGTGGCGGAGGGCGCGGGAGGAATGAGGATGGGGGATCACGGGGAGGACGAGGAGAGGGGAGGAGGAGGAGGAGGAGAGGAGGAGGAGGAGGGAGGAGGAGGAGGAGGAGGAGGAGGAAAGGGGGGAGGGGGCACGGAGGGCGGAGAAGGAAGGGGGGGGGAGGAGGAGGAGGAGGAGGAGGAGGAGGAGGAGAGGAGGAGGAGGAGGAGGAGGAGGAGGAGGAGGAGGAGGGAGGGGGGGGACGGAAGGAATTGAGGATTGAGGGGGATGAGGACAGTTGTCGGCCCCGCCTCCGTCTCCGAGCTCTTGAGCCTGAAGGCGCACAGGTGAAGTTTGTCCGCCAACTTCTTAGAGTCCTTCTCGTCCTGAGCGAGAGGAGGTTGCGGACAAGCTAGGAGGGGGGAGGAGGAGGGGGAGGAGAAGGAGGAGGAGGAGGAGGAGGAGGAGGAGGAGAAGGAGGAGGAGGAGGAGGAGGAGGAGGAGGAGGACGAGGAGGACGAGAAGGAGGAGGAGGAGGAGGAGGAGGAGGAGGAAGGAAGGAGGAGGAGGAGGAGGAGGAGGAGGAGGAGGAGGAGGAGGAGAGAGGGGGAGGAACATCCTGCATCCCCTTTTTGACGGCGGCCAACATGTCCTCCTGCGTGAAATACGCGCCCCTCGGGTCGAGGGTGAAGAGTTTCTCCAGCGACTCGCTGGCCTTCTCGAGGTAGGCCTGGGGAGGGGCGAAGGCAGCCAAAAAGAGAGGGCGAATGCGAGGAGAACGATTGGATATGGGGGAGGTTCGAGGGGGAGGAGTCGGAGGTGGAGGCTGAGGGGGAGGAGGACGAGGACGAAGAAAGCGAGAAGGGGCGAGGAGAGGAGGTGGGGCCCTTTTAGATTGAAATCCTGGTCAGCTCCGCCCTTGAGCTTCATGTCCTGCGGACTGTAGTGGCCCTCGAGGGCCGCCTCGAGCGTCGGTGCGATGCAGGCCAGCAACTCATCAGCCGCTGACTCGGGCCCTGTGGGGGCCCAGCACTTGACCCTGCCCATCTTGAGCAGATCGCGGCTCTGCTGAACGAAAACGACGACGCAAACCGCCCCCAGAGGAGGAGGAGGAGGATGAGGAAGAGGAGGGCGAGGAAGAAGGAGCGGAGGAGGATGAGTTTTTTTTTTCCTTATGACCGACGGGCCTAAAATCATCGAGCTGCCCCGCAGGTGATGTGCGAACACACCCCCGCGGAGCACGGTAGGCACCTACACCTACGAGTCTACGTACTATACATCATATTATATATAATGATCTCATTATATAATAACACCATATAGGCAATACTAACACATGTTGCCGATTATCTTATGTCACCACGATTACCCGGAATATTTTATTCTTTAATGTCTGTTTTTCCAACTTAAATCTTTAAATATTCCTGTTATAATTCCAATGTGGTCATGTTCGATGAAAACATGATTTCCGGAAAAAACAATTCTTCCCGGAAAAACGTATTCGCTGGAATATTTTTATGCTCGGAGGAAGCTCTGGGATGGTATCTGTTCTTGGAGTTCCAAGTCTGTCTGCTTTCATTCGCGCCCGCGGGCATACAAAACAAAAACAGCGCCGGACGTCAGACATGGCGCGACCGCACCTAGCTTGTCCTCCTCCTCCTCCGCCCACCTCAGACTCTACCTCCACCTCCTCAACTCCCTGGGACTTCGGCGAGCGCCGCCCTCGGGCCTGCTTCGTCCGGGCTCCGCGTCCTCACCTGGATAAAGGGAAATTAGGACACACACATAAATACACACAAATAAAAATAGTCCCCATATTTTCCCATATTTTCTGGGTTTTTGTCTTCCCCCCCACTTCCCATATTTTCCCATATTTTCTGGGAAATCGAGGATTAATTGTGTCTGTGTGTTTTTTCCTCTCCTGACTGGAGCCCGCCAGAGACGCGAATCTGGGCGGACCCAAGCGCTGGCGACGCGCCGGGCCACCGAAGCCTCGAGGGCAGTGCTGACCTTCTGCCACAGGCCACAGGCCAAAGCAAGCGCAGACGCCTGCGCTCTTCTCCTCTTCCTCCCCCCTCCTCCTCCTCCTCCTGCTCCACCTCTTCCTGCTCCTCCTTCTGCTGGGGCCGATGCCACTCGACCCTGAGCCCCCCCGCCAATCGTTGGGCCGGTGCAGGGGCAAGAGGACATCGAAGAGGAGGCTCCGGTGCTCCTGCAAGCGCGTCCAAGAGTGGAAGGGGCTGGAAGGCTGGGAAGCGAGATGCAGCCAGGAGGACGCCAGCAAGGGGAGGAGGATGGAGGGGAGGGGGAGGGGGAGGGGCAGGAGGAAGACACACGAGGGGGGAGGAGGAGGAGGAGGAGGAGGAGGAGGAGGAGGCGGAGGAGGAGGAGGAGGAGGAGGAGGAGCTCCGCCGAGGAGGAGGAACTGTTCCACCTCCTCGTCCTCACTGTCCTCCGTGCTCCTTCCTCCTCCACATTCCTTCCTTTCCCCTCCTTGTTACCTCCTTCCTTTCCCCTCCTTGCTACCTCCTTGCTACCTCCTTCCCCCTCCTTGCTACCTCGTTGCTTCCTCCCTCCTTTCCCCTCCTTGCTACATTCCCCTCCTGTGCTACCTCCTTTCTCCCTCGTTCCTGCATCCCTCTTGGGCTTATAAGCGCTATCTCTCATGCAGCCGTGCATTTCGGCTGAGCGGGCCGCCGGTCGATTGGCAGAGAGGTTCTGACCTTGCATGATATTGGAATTTTGATGTTTCAACAGGTGCGCGGATGGGGGGCTGCCCACCAAAATGGGGATGCACGTAATAACCCGCAGTTGCGGATAAGAGCGAGGGGGCGGCGGAGCGACGAGGACGTCGGCAGTTTGCGTGGCTCTGAAGAAGCCCGCCGCAGGCGCCGATCTTTTATCACATCTCGCAACGAGCCTGCCGCAGGCGCCGAATTTTCGTCAAAGAAATGTGGGTGGCTCGCGGGTGGGTCGCGGGCGGGTCGTGGGGCGGGTCGTGGGGTGGGTCGTGTGGTTGGTCGCGGGATGGGTCGCGGGCGAAGACGACGGCAACAACGACAATCATCTTAAGACTTGTCGCTCTTATCCGTTCACGTGTGATTCCTCACATATATCCCGACTCCTCCATACCCGCCCTCTTTGTTTTCGATAGTACCCGCCCTGGGGGTAGATCTTCTTTACCTGCCTCGCCCCAAAGCAGGGGAAGGGAGGGAGGAAGAAGGAACAAGGAGGAGGGAGAGGGAAGAAGCGCGAGAAGGATGAGCGCGAGAGTGAGGTTAGGAAGAAGCGCGAGAGTGAGGTTAGGAACAGGAGCACAAGCAGCAGAACCAGACGAGCGGGTCGGGCGGGCGGACCCTATGTAACGAGCGGGTCGGGCAGGTGGGCCCAGACGGCCAGGTCGAGCGGGCGGGTCGCTGAAGCGTGAGCCCTGCCCTGCATGAATCGCGAGGAGGTGTCTAGCGACAGCGCGATTCCCAAGTATGTCGTTGGGACGTCCACAATCGGGAGCGCGACTCCTGAGCGTCGTGGGCACGGCGCCCCAAAAACTTGCGAGGAAGTCCCACGCGAGAGCGCGATTCCTGGGTACACCCTGCGAAATGCTTAAGAAATCATGGGTTAAGAAATTCATAGTCTCAGAACTTGAATAAAAACCCCAAAAATCCATGAAAATCTTAGGAGTTGCATTGAAACATTAAGAATAATCGAGACCCTGGCCGAAATTTAAGTTTTCTAAAGCATCGCCTAAGGTGTACATTGTGAGGACGTCCCGCGCGAGGGCGCGATTGTGGAATAGATGGTGGGAACGTCTCCAGCGGGAGCCGCTGTCTGAGTCGGTGGGCCAGGGTCGCAGTCTGAGGCCCAAGACTTTCTTCTTGTGAAGGACAGGGTGCGAGCCCCAGGAGGAGGAGGAGGAGGAGGAGGAGGAGGAGAGCCCCAGGAGGAGCACTCTGTTCGAAAAGCACAATGTGGGCGCAGGGCAGGAGGATCAGAGATCCTGATTCTCACGAGAAGGGATAACCACAAGAGCAAACCTCACTTTTAAGACTGCTGGCTCTGATCTGCCCGCGTTCTATGCAGCACGTAATGATGTCCCGAACCCTCGCTACCCGCCCGCTTCGTCTTCGATCGTACCCCCCTTGTGGGTATATCCTCCTTACCTGCTACGCTTGGTTGGCGCAGCCCCCAAGAACAGGGGAACGGATGGAGGAGGAAGGGACAAAGGGGGGGAGAAGGATGGAACGAGAGAAATTAGCAGGAAGGGCTAGGAGCAGAAAACAAGTGGCAGAACCAGACGGGCAGAACGGGCGGGTAGATCCTCACGGGCAGGTCGGGAAGGCAGGCCCAAGCGGCCAGGTCGAGCAGACGAGCTGCTGAAGCGAGAGATCTGCATGAATCGCGAGGAAGTGTCGAGCGGCGGTGCGACTCACAAGTAATTCGTCAAGACTTCCAGAGCGAGAGCGAGATTCCTGCGAAGAAGCACCACGCGAGAACGAGATTCTTAGAGAAGTTGCGAGGACGTCCCGCGCGAGAACACCATCTTGAAATGACTGGTGAGAAGGTATCAGGCGGGAGCTGATGTTGTGATCCAGGGGGCAGGGGCCCAATCTGAGCCCCAAACCTTGCTTTTATAATAACAAAATGGGTGCGAGCCCCTGGCGGAGCCGCTTAGTTGAAGCACGGTGGGCGTTGGGCGAGGGAGATCAACAACAATTACATCTAGAACGCAAAATCAACCCGCACCGAGGAAGCCCACTTCAGCCACGCGCCCAGGGACAATGAATGACACTTCAGCTCCCTCACCCTGACATGCATATGTGTATCTGTATGTATGTATGTATGTATATATATATATATATATAACTTTGGTGCTGGGGGGTATCAGGGCGAACGGTATCAAAATGGGGATCTCACATTGGGGCACTGCAAACTCGTCTCAAATGTTCCAAGAACTTCACGGGCGGGTGATTTAGATTGGGTGCACGGATGGATAACGGGTTGCTTTCAAAATTGAGCGTGGGCCTCAGCGTACCGCACTCGTCTTACGCAATCCCACATTTACATGTATGGGAAAAGCTGGGGATGGTGACGCCTGGGGGCTGGGACGTGGTTCGCGCGTGGCGCCGGAACGCGGTGGGGGCAAGAGCCGGCTGCCCCAGCCGCGCGACACACTCTGGGCCAAAGTGCTGGATCGCCTGGCACTCGATCCACCGAGTCCAGGCGTCTAGGCCGCTGGCGGAAAGCGCCACAGAACGCGGGGCCCGCTTCTCCCTCCTCCTCCCCCTCCTCCTCCTCCTCCTCCTCCTCCTCCTCCTCCGCCTCCTCCTCCGCCTCCTCCTCCTCCGCCTCCGCATCCGCCTCCTGCTCCTGCTCCTCCTCCTCCTCCTCCTCCTCCTGCTCATCCTTTTCCCTCCTCCTCCTCCTCCTCCTCTCCACCTCCTTCTCTTCCTCCCCCTCCTCCTCCTGCTCCTCCTTCTCCCTCCTCCTCCCTCCTCCCTCCTCCTCCCCCGTCCCTCCCCCCCACCGCGCGCCTGTCGGCTGCCTGCGCTTCCAACGGCACCCCCCGACTCCCAGTCCGACGCGCGCTCCGGCCGCCCGTCACAGTACTGAGCCGCCACCCCACAGCAACTTCTCGCATCCGCCGGCAGTGTGGAACCGATCGCACCGCCGCTGAAGCCATGCAGCAGCGCCGGCATCAAGGAGGAAGGGAAGGTCGAAGGAGGGTCAACAAAGGGAGAAAGGCGAGCGATGATACGATAATGCCCAGGTTGGTATCGTCTACCGGGGACACGACCAACGTCGGACAGCTCTCTAAAGACCGCTCCTCTTAACTTCAACGAGTAGGGACCCCGCGTCCAGTTGATTGGTTATGAACAGATGGGGCATGCGGGCTCGGAGTGATTTGCTTTCTCGCCTTGTCGTTTCTGCTGGGCCTCTGGGGCCTCAGGATGGCTGCAATTGCCCAAGAGTGCCCAAAAAGGGGCCCATAAATGCTCCTAGACGGCCTTCACAGCGCCCATGAGCACCCCAAGGCGTCTCCAGAGAGGCGGTGTTAATCGGCGCCGCCACTTGTTTATAGATGTCCTCCAAGCTGGTCCAAAGAGAGCCGAGAAGGCCTCTGTGCGGGGCGTAGGAAAGCTCCATTGGCCTTCGAAATATCCTCAACACGCAAGTATTGCTTCAACAAGCCTGCAAGAGACTCCCAGATCGAACAGCCTACGACGATCTGAATGGTCTCCTGGATCTGCTCAGACTGACACTGGGCTTCGGTGTGAAGGCGTCCCCCCCGTCCTTCGTCCTCTGCGCGCTCCTCTGTCCTTTCCTGTCTGGTGGGCGGCCGTGATAGCTCCCCCACGGCACCGACATTGGAGGCTCTCACTGCCGCCGACCAAAAAGTTCCGACGCTTCCCTGACGAAGGCAACCTGCCTGTGGAGTGTTTCTGGACGGGATGGTGATGCACAAGAAGCGTCAATCACGTACTTACATCCACCTCTTTTCCCAACAACTCGCCTGGACCTCGTTCCTGGACGAACCGATGGGCAGGAAACAAGGGCGCGCCACACTCTCCCGCCTCCTCCTCTTCCTCATCCTCCCTCCTCTTCCTGCTGCTCATCCTTCTCCTCCATCGAAAGTACGTCCTTCGAACTTGCTTATTGTACAACAAAAAACTTGAACGCATCTGTAACGGCAACTCTTGGGTGGTGTGGGGCATGCCAAGGCGGGGCTGCGCTGCGATCGCTGTAGTACGCGCGCGGACACCAACATGTGGGTAAGGGGTCCAAGCCCTCCGCCCGCGTACCCTCGCTACCGTTACCCAGGGAGGGGGTCAGGTAAGGACCGTCACGCGCCAGAGGATGGAAACACACAGTGCCTTCCCTACCCATCCCGTTCCCAACACCCCACATCGGCGTCAGCAAATGATGCTTGGATACATGTTCCGTAAGATTATTCCTCTTTCCTCTGGCCCGCTGCCCCGTTGACCTCTTATTCCCTGTCCCCCTCACCTTCCTCCGCCGTTTCCTCCTCCTTTCTCTATCCTCCTCTCCTTCATACTCATCCTCATCTGTCTCCTCCAATATTCATCCTCCTTGCATGTTCATCTTCCCAATACTTCACCTAAAGATGCATGAGTGTCTCGCCCCTGGATCTGTATGGTTCACTCCCTGGTCAAAGCAACTCGCCTGGGCATCGTCCTGGAGGTGGTGATGAGGATACGCGAAGCTAATATACTTGTTTTGTTTACAGCCGCGGGCGGAAGCGCCAGCGGCGGCGAGTAACGGTCGGGCTGCGGCCGAAACTAATTGGCCGGACGCGCGCGCGGGCCGCGGCCGGCGCCGGGCGGCGGGTGCAAGGGCGCTGCAGCCCAGGGAGTCTGACGGCGGAGCCAGCACCCAGGGAGCAGTAATTACGCTGCCAAAGTGGCGCGATGCAATACCCCCAACGTGTCAGAGGCCATAGTAAGCAGTACGCCCTGAGACACCATTTGAACAGTAGGGAGTCTCCAACCTCGGCGCGGGAATGGCGCACAAGGGATCCCAGGGTGCCTGCCATGCACAAGCATCGACCGAGAGACACGCAAGCTGTCGCCAGACGGCATCCCGTAAGGAGAGGTTGGACTCTGACAGCGCCAGCGAACCGTCGCAGCTTCAGAGTACGCACCCACGCAGCCCAAAGGCGCGAAGTTCGTGGTGTCAGAAACCGAACGAAGCACGTCAGGCCCAGGAGACAACCGCGAATGGATGCGAACGCAAGCGGCCATCAAGTGACATGATGTGACGCTATGCGGAAGGTACAACTGTCCCAATCCTCTACCAGGCACAAGTCGCAAGCGACGTCAACCGAGATAAGAACAGGGACGCGTACCAGGGAGCATCTAACGTGACCAGCATAAACAGAGCCGCCTATCCTGGTACCCTGGCGTACCAGAGTGAAGTGTAGACGATGGCGCTCTGGAAAGCTGTGCTGCCGCTTACCAGCTGCAGCCCAAGCAACAGCCAGTGGTCACAAAGAAGCCCAGGGAGTTGACCGCTCATCCGGGTGGAGCGGGGGAGCGACGATGGAATGATGCCCGTCCAGGCAACCGCAACTGGCGGCCAGCAAAGGAAGCAGGCGTACGCACTAGGCACAGGTGTGGGCTCAGTCTTCTGACCACCCGCTGCCGCACTGTGGCCGGTGCGCGCAGGTGGGTGCGCAACTGCGCCCCTGCGTCCGGGCGCGGCAATGTCCTTCGGGTGGGCATCCCCAGTCATCGTGTCGGAGGGGTGCCTCAACGGCCCGGAAGTGCACCGTCTGGTCATAGTTGAAAACGCGCTGTCGGGAAGCCACCCGCCCACGGTCGCTCCCAGGGGGGCGCAGAGAAGAGCAGCTGATGGTCGCTGTACCTTAGAGAAACCCAGGGAGCGTGAGTGCGGTTCTGGACAGTGACGAGGCGAAGCCATCTCTGCGTCGGTCACAGAGCCGCGAGGCCGGGGGGCGAAGTCCGACAGGGCCAGAGGCGAAAACAACTACAGCGGGGCCAGGGGCCAACTATGGCCTGCACGCAACACGCCCCAGCGCTGTCATGCAGACGGCATTGCTGGTAAACACACTTGGGTCCAAAGGCAGGAAGTGAGTGTACCAGAGAGGGCGGCGGAAGGCCGCCACGCGAGTATATGAAACTTGAAGAGCAGCTGAAGGCCGCTGCACCTTAGAGAAACCCAGGGAGCTTCTTGAATGCGGTTCTGGACTGAGACGAGGTGACGCCATCTGCGTCGGTCACAGAACCGCGAGGCCGGGGGAAGAAGTCCGACAGGGCCAGATGTGAAAACAACTACAGCGGGGCCAGGGGCCATCTATGGCCTGCACGCGACACGCCCCCGTGCTGTCATGCAGACGGCATTGCTGGTAAAACACACTTGGCTCCAAAGGCAGGAAGTGAGTGCACCAGGGAAGGCGGCGGAAGGCCGCCACGCGAGCATATGAAACTTGAAGAGCAGCTGAAGGCCGCTGTACCTTAGAGAAACCCAGGGAGCTTTGTGAGTGCGGTTCTGGACTGAGACGAGGTGACGCCATCTGCGTCGGTCACAGAGCCGCGAGGCCGGGGGGCGAAGTCCGACAGGGCCAGAGGCGAAAACAACTACAGCGGGGCCAGGGGCCAACTATGGCCTGCACGCAACACGCCCCAGCGCTGTCATGCAGACGGTATTGCTGGTAAAACACACTTGGGTCCAAAGGCAGGAAGTGAGTGTACCAGAGAGGGCGGCCGAAGGTCGCCACGCGAGCATATGAAACTTGAAGAGCAGCTGAAGGCCGCTGTACCTTAGAGAAACCCAGGGAGCTTTGTGAGTGCGGTTCTGGACTGAGACGAGGCGACGCCATCTGCGTCGGTCACAGAGCCGCGAGGCCGGGGGACGAAGTCCGACAGGGCCAGAGGTGAAAACAACTACAGCGGGGCCAGGGGGCAACTATGGCATGCACGCGACACGCCCCCGTGCTGCCATGCAGACGGTATTGCCGGTAAACACACTTGGGTCCAAAGGCAGGAAGTGCGTGTACCAGGGAGGGCGGCGGAAGGCCGCCACACGAGTATATGAAACGTAACCCAGGGAGGCAGCTGAAGGCTGCACAGAGTGTGGAAATCGGACGCTGCACCTGAAACTCTTGAGGATGGGGGGGGGGCTCAGTCGCCCCACCGCTGCCTCTTCTCGCCACGATCATCTGGCCTGCCGCCGCCACGCTTGCCTCCTGACTGCCACTGGTCGTCGTGCCAGCCAGAGCTCCAGCCACTCTGCCAGTTGTCCCAGGCGTCCCAGGAGCTCCTTGCCCGGTCGTACCAGCTGTTCTGTTGGTGGTTGCCCTTGCCCGTGCCGTCGGTCCAGGTGTGGCGCATATATTCGGCCCGCACAGTTGCCCAGTCGATGCGGAAGTTGTACTTCTTGTCCATCGCGTAGGCATCGTATCCACAGTGCTTCCAGTCATCCGAGAACTTGTTGATGTTCGCGCCCGTGTGCAGCTTCGGGTCCGACTTGGGATCCTTGGACCCAGGGACCCGGATGCCTTTTGTGTAGGCCGACCAAAGGGCACAGAATACTCCACCCAAGTCCACTTGGTGTCTGGTGATGCGCTTGGCGGGCGTCTCTCCGCGGCGCTCCAAGTCCACGGAGCCCAACCAGGCCTTGTACATGGGGCCTCCGTGGGCGTCGGTCAGCTGGTTGAGAGCGTGTCGTTCCGCTGCGCCAGAGTAGGCAAGCCTGCGGTCTGGTGTCTGTGGATTGCGTAGTGGGGGGCGGTGGTCCTGTGCTGTGCCTCTCTCTCGCGCGGCTTCGTCTGGCTGCACCACCCCAGGCGTCCAACGGGTCGTCGTCGGAGCTGGGTTCCATGCTCTCTGCCGTTGGGCTTTGCTGTGGCGGCTTGGCGCCAGGGCCATCATCTTCCGCGCCCGTGGCCGTGTCCGCACAGTCATCAGGGGGAGGAGGCTCTTGGGGGCTTCCATAGTCGGCTGAATCCGCTCGTTCAGTGGCAGGAGTTTCGTCTTCGTCGTCCTCCTCTTTGGCAGCTAGGCCAGGCGCCTTCGCGTCTCCAGCACACATGTCGGCGTCTTTCGTACCCGGGGAGTTGTCTGCACCAAACGCTGTGGAGCTGTCTCCCTCGGGTCTTGCTGGAGCTTCGGGCTTGCCCAGCCACTGTGCCTGAGGGCGCCCTGCCGCGTTGCCGGGCCTGTTCTCGCTCATGGCCTGCACATGCGACTCCGCCAGGGAGGCGATGGTTGTCGAGGCCAGGGCATCGGCACTGAGGCTGAGCAGGAACCTCGTCAGCGCGCCCATCTCGTGTCTGACTGGGTTGAAGCCACTCGCCGGGGCGAGGGTCGAGACGTGCCGCTCCCAGGCCTCTTTGTGTTTCTCGCCGTTGGTGAGGTGGGAGACGACTCGCGCGGCGGCCAGCCGCTTGCCTTCCCAAGGCTGGTTGGGCGGGGAGCAATCCCTCGGGATGTCGTCGCCGTACGCCGCCTTGAGAAACATCGTCAACCGACTGCCTGGCCACGAGGCTTCTTCGTTTTTCTGGGATGTTCTCATCGCAGTGGCCGTGACAGAACTGCCGCCAAATGTAGTCCAGTCCAGGGTGGAAGTCCCGGAGGTAGGTCACGAGGAGCTGCTGAACGACCACGTCTCCGTTGCCAGACCCACTCCTGGGGTCGTCTGACCTGAGCGCGGGGTTGGTGGCCTCCCTGCAGTCCAGGAGCGGCCCCTGAGGGACTGGCAGCTCAGGCAGGAGCTCCATGAGCTGCGAGAGAGTCCTGGGGGCCTGCTCGGCCATGGGGGCGGCTGCTCCCGAGGCGCTGGACCCAGGGAGGTTTGCCGCTCCTGTCTTGGTGAAGCGATCTGAGGCCTTGGCGTCAGCGCCCATCCAATGAAGGGTGTTGAGAATGTCCACTGGGGCCTCCGCTACGATCTGGCTATTGAGCGTTGGCAGGACAAGGGCCTCGGCTGGATACAGTGCCCTGTAGTCTCTCCCAATGATGTGGTCCAGAGTCGCGGGCCCGATGTTCCAGATGGGGGCCAGGCACCGCCGGCAGCACCACGTGGCATTCCAGTCGCGCTCCCACCAGGCTATGGCTCGCCGCTCGCTGGGAGGCAGCCCTGCATGCTCGGGCACACCCACTCCTTCCTTTGGCTTCCATATGAAGCAGCCCAGGGGAGGTGCTCCAGCATTCCAGACTAAGAGCGGTGCCCCTGGGGGGCATGTGTCGCACCGAGCAGAGTAGACCTTGTTCCCCGCAACTTTGAGGCCGAACCGCTCATCCCTGACCCGGAGGAGGATGGGAAGCGTCACGAATATTGAAACGATGAGCGCTACTTGGGAAGGACCCCTTCATAACGCCCACGCGCAACCTCGCTTCGCTTACGAAAGCGACACGAATCGACACCGATGTTCCGACAGGGGGCGTTTCATGCTACTTCGGTCTCGCCCTCCAATCTCGGCGGTGGGCAAGCCTCCCTTCAGCAAACCTCCCCTTAATGAAAACGGCCTGGGACCGAAACCGACGGCCGCGAAGCCCTCTCGCGAACCGAAAACGGCCAATTCAACAATCGACGTGTCAGGGTAGGAGGTCTAGCCACCCCGACAATCCCGCATCTCCGCCGCACAGCCGCTAAGGCGCGAAATGGAGTGGTGGGCAGAAAACTCCCGGCCCCCGATTTCTGGGAGCCGGGACCAGGGACCAGTAGGCCTTGACGGCGAGCAGGCTGCACGACGCCTAATTAGCCGCCCTCGCGCGAAGCGCGGGAAAGTGGTCAAAGGCGAGGAAGAAGAATCTGGCCACGCAGAGCCCAGCCGGAGTCAAAAAGCATGGGAAGACCCAGAGACAATTAAAAAGTCAGACCAACTCTCAACCTAACCAGCCCGATTCCGAGTCCGGCGAGGGGAGGGCGCTCTTGGGCGCGGATGGGCCGCGCCGCGTGGCTCTTCCTGACACGTCGGGAGCGCGGTTTGGAATCCACGAACTACAATCAAGGGGCCCAGGGACACAAACCAATACACATACACACATCCAAAGATTTCCCAATAGTGTCCACATAGTTTCTATGATCGTCTCCTCCCCCTTCCAATATATTTCCTATGTTTTCTGGGAAGTCGGCATTTCATTGTGTCTGTGTGTCTTGTCCCTCCTGAGAAGTACCATCATGGCGCAGGATGGTCCCGGGGCTTCGCGATGAAGCCCTCTGAGGGGCCCCCTGGGCCATCTTCGAGGCCCGGGTGGTCGGCAAAATCTCGCCGAACTCACTGAAGCCTGGTCTTTATGCGATGAGGTCAGAACGCCTGGCTGTTCGGACTCAAGCGTGTCCAACTGAGTATTGTTTAAACGATCCCCATCCCCAGCGGCGTGGCCTGGGCCCCACTGGCCGATTTACCCCCCTAGATGGGGATATAGGTCGTTCCCTTCGGGTTTGAAGGGGTGTATCCCCAGCTGGGGGGGGTAATTTGGTGGGGGTATCGAAGGGGATGGAGATGGGGATGGGGATCGGATAAACGATACCGAACAACACTGCCAGAGAGGTCCACGGGATAGCCCCAAGACGGCTGCCGAGACCCGCAAGCGGACCGAGGAAAGCTGGCCCCCGAGGCCGCCGGCAGGTCCCCAGGAAGCCTCTGAGATGCTCCCAAGGCGCCCTGAGAGAGTTCCAGAAAGCCCCAAGCATGCATGCACGAGACCCCCGCCGAGGGGCCCTCAAGATGTCCCGAGAGGACGCCCAGGAGGCCTCTACGAGGCCCCTTGCCCCAGGACGGGCTCCATGAGGCAACAATCACCACACCTTCCCGAAACTTGTCAATGGCGTTCGCGTCCTGGCCACTTCTTGAAGTGGCCAGCAGCGCACCTCTGCTGGTCGAATTGTTCATTCATGGGGTGGTCTGCGAACCTCAGTAGGGCTCCCGAGACGCCTGCCCTTCCACTGCCCTTGCGGATCGGCGACCTCACATCAGCGCGACGGAGGTGGTAACGACCCAGGCGGCCCACTGCAAAAGACTTCGGGTGCCGCGGCAGAGTCGATGAGCAAAACAAGCTCGACTCGTCAAATCACTGCCTGCATGTCGAACGCAGGCAGCTGTTCGAGCAAATGCCGCGGGCGTTACAGTGAACGTCCCATGCGGCTTAGTGAACACCGCAGGGACAGAACAGTAGAACAGAAAAGGGGCCAGGTGTGCGGTACCAGTACATCTCACGCAGGTGGTACCGGGACGAATTTGGGAACACTTCAGAGGTTTCACTGAACCCGAACTTGGGTGCACAGAGGGGCCCTCATGGAGGAGGAGGAGGAGGAGGAGGAGGAGGAGGAGGAGGAGGAGGAGGCTAGGCTGGCAGCACCAAGCGCAAGAATCGGTGCGGTATGCGCCCGGAGGCCGAAACATGTGGACGCAACTCGCCGCCGCGGCGTTGTGCTTGCTGCGACGCTTTGGCCTTGCGGCTGGGGAGCAAGCGGCTTCGCCAGACCTGCCCGGGCGACAAACGCGGCGCGCAGAAGGCAATGCTCCTTCTGCAAGCTCGCGGGGGGTCCACGGGGACAGTGCTTTGGTAAAGCAGTGCAGTGGCGTCTCTTGCGCCTGTGCGCTCCTAGCTTCTGACAGCCCAAACCGACCCAAGAGGCCCCCAAGACCGCCAAAGAAGACCCGTGAGGGCCTCAAGAGCGCCGAAAAAGTTCAAAAAGGAGCCCCAAGGCAGCCCCAAGAGAACCCCAAAGGGTGCCTCCCCAGTGCCCCCCCGCCAGCACCCATCGGTCGGAAGAAGTGGGTACGAACATGAAGTAGGAAGGCGTTGACAGTAGATCGGGTTTCCTCCCGCCCGCTAAAGATGTAAGAAGAGGGAAAATCACTTGATGATTGAAGTAAGAAAGCGCCTGAAGTGGATCGGAATCTGCGAATCTAGAAACACCTACCTTCTACGACTGTCGTGTAGCTGCCCCAACGGCTGGGGGAACACACATTACCTCAGCGTGGCCGCACTTTCGCTCACCACCTCGCAGCACAGGTGTTTCCAAAGGCAAGGCGGGCGGCAGTTCACCGTAGGCGTCCTTGACTCCGCATTAGAATATCAATCGAACGGTCAGCACCGTCACGTGAAATAACCTCCCTGAAAATCGTTGCTTCTCACCCTGCGCTCCGGTGTCAAAGGGCTCTCGAAGCCGCGGATGATTGGCATCAATACCTGGCGCGGGGGAGGGCAAGCAGGGACTGCAACGAAGCCGGATGCTGGACCGTACACCGTTTCGGCTACGCTCAGGGTCGGGCCCTCATCAGGAGCGTGCCCATGAAAAGACCATGTTGCCACTAACCTGGGACCTGCGCGGACGCACGTGCCACAAGACACACATACACATATATACATACATGTGTGCGCAAATCCGCCGACCCTGTCGGCGTGTGTGAGGGGCTTTTCCATTCGAGCCGTCATCTCCGTCATTCTTTGTAATCGTCGTCTCTGTCGTTCCCTTTCCCTGGTACCCCTCTTCCCCTGGGCTCCTCCCCGCTCCCCTCGCCCTTTCCCAGGGCCTCCTCCTCAAGCGCGCTAGCCAAACCGACCTTCAGCAACGTCGTAATTGATTCGAAGGGAAGCCCCTTCCCTTTAATCTCTCCCCCGCCGGGTGGGGGAGGGAGGGTCTTTCCCAGGGCCTCCTCCTCAAGCGCGCCAGCCAAACCGACCTTGAGCAACGTCGTAATTGAGTCGAAGGGAAGCCCCTTCCCTTTCCCTCCCCCGACGGGAGGGGGAGGGGGGGTCCCGGGGGGGGTCCCGGGGGAGTCCCGGGGAAGTCCCGGGTCAGATACGACGCCCCCCCCGTAAGTACTCCACGTAAGGATTCTTTCTTGTTTCAGGCCGCGCCCGAGCCGCCCGAGCCGCCCCCGAGCCGCGCCCGAGGAGGAGAGCGCCTCAGAGAGCCCCCCTCTGTTCCCCCTGTCCACACGGGGGGGAGCCCCCCCTTTCCTCCCCCTGTCCTTCCTGTCCACAGGAAGAGAGCGCCCCGCGCCCCGCGCCTTTCCCCCCTCTCCCCCGTCCCCCCTCTGTTCCCCCTGTCCACAGCCCCCTCTGTTCCCCCTGTCCACACGGGGGGGAGCCTTCCCTTTCCTCCCCCTGTCCTTCCTTTCCACAGGAAGAAAGCGCCCCGCGCCCCGCGCCTTTCCCCCCTCCCCCGTACCTTCGGATTTCCAGCGTCACATCCTTCCAAGGACCCTGCAACTCCTCCTCTCTTCTCCTTCTCAGCCTCCTCCTCCTTCTAGTCATCCTCCTCCTCCTCCTTCTCCTCCTCCTCCTCCTCCTCCTCCTCCTCCTCTACCCCGGAACCCGAGAGCCTGACAACTCTGGACCCCACCCCCTGATTCCAGGACCCGGCCCCAGGACCTTCTCTTCCTTTTCCCCAGGACCCGAACCCCAAGCCCCAGGGCGCGCTAGCCAAACCGACCTTGAGCAACGTCGTAATTGATTCGAAGGGAAGCCCCTTCCCTTTAATCCCTCCCCCGCCGGGAGGGGGAGGGGAGGTCTTTCCCAGGGCTTCCAAGACGCACCTGGGAGGCCACCGAGGTCGCCAAGATGGCCCAAGATGCCTCCAAGACGACCTCCAAAGTTCCGGTGAAGTCCCAAGAGCGCTTGAAAAGGACCCCAAAGATAGCCTCAAGACGGCAGCAGCAGACGGAACACCACCACCAGCAACACCGTCACCATCGCCAGGAACGACCGAACCACCAGCAGCACCCGCGACACCAGCAGCAAGAGAACCACCAAGACCATCATCATGGCCAACAGCAACGGCAGGAAGAAAACGACCACCAGCAAAAGTACACCTCCCTCCCCCACCTTCTCGTCCTTCTCCCCTCTCCCCAAAACCATCCCACAGCCCGTGCATCTTGCCTCTTGCTGCGCATTGCGAACAGGGTCGGCGGCACCGGCCGTAAGGCCTTCGCAATATATAAACACGACACACGCACTCCAGAACACTGACGTGTACGGAACACTTCAACCTTTGTAATGCAGATTGATGCTCGAAATTGGCTCGTCCTAGCCAAGGCAGCAACTGCCATCGATCTTTTTTTGGGGGGGGGGATTCAGCACGCCTGTAGCTTAAGACCAGCAGCTGCGAGGGCAACCACCTGATTGGAGCATGCTTCGGCACGATCAACCACGTGAGACGACGTCGCACTTGTCGCGAGATACGTGTCGACGAAATCAACATATTCACGGGTATCGCGGTGTGCAGGCAAATGTGCTTTGACACGCTGTACAAAGCAAATGCCAATTCAATATGTTGGCAAATGACCCATGCGTCCAAGGATGGAAAGAAAGACGCCCAACCGGGGAGAGATGACGCACTGGTGCGGGAACTGAGTAAACTGGTGCGGGAACTGAGTAGCCATTTTGGCTCAAGACCTGGTTCAAGACCTGGCTCAAGACCTGGCTCAAGACCCCTCAAGACCCCTCAAAGACCCGTGTCCGGGACGCCTTCGAGACCCGTGCCCGGGAACCTATCGTTCATTTCGTAGCCCCGATGGCGTCCTCCAGCGCCGATGGCACACGTGTCCCTTTGAACCTTGAGGCTGAGCTGACGAAAGTCCTGAGCGATGTCGGAGTCCAGTCCCCACCTCCAGGGCCTCGGAGCACTCGCCTTGCAGGTACTCCTGTCCGCGACGTGCTCACCATGAACCCGTGGGAGAAGATGAAGTTCGCCCGCACGGGACAAGGACCCCACTCGCCACTGCTTGGCGAGGGAGCCGAACGAGAGCATGCAGAGGCGACTTACTACCGCATGGATGAGGACGAGGAGAAGGAGGAGGACAAGGAAGACTACATATCCGCGCAGGAGCCGGTGACCATGGCAGCCATGGCGACACTCCTCCAACAGCAGCTCGCGCCAGTCACTTCGGCCGTGTCGCAGCTGCAAAAGAAGTGTGCCAAGATGGACACCAACATCACAGACCTGAGCACCGCGCTGTTCGAGCGCCTGGAGACCCTGGAGAAGCGCATCACCGTAACCGACGTGAGGGTGGAGAAGCTCGAGTCGATGTACGAAGACCTGCAGAAACACCAGGGCATGGACGACGACCGCTTCGAGAATAAGATCCGTGAATGCATTCAGAAATATGTGCATGAGACCCCTGCCCAACCTACCTCGAGGTCTCCACCGGGGGGGTACACGGACGGGCGGGCCTTGACGGCGGTCATGGGGAACCTTGACGGGCTCACTAACCTGGAGGACGCGATGACCTGGACCAAGGACAAGCTGCAGACCTTGGGCGCCCCTCTGCCCACGAAGATCTACAGCAAGGGCGAGTTCAAGGGGATCCTCTTCGCGGAGTTCGTTTCTTCGGCTGAGCGGGATCTTGCTGTTGAGCTACTCCGACGTGCGGGCCTACACAGTGGCCAGAAGCGTGTCTGGGCCAGCCAGGATAGGTTCCCAGCAGATCGCGCTGCCAGAAACTATTGCTTCGGACTCAAGCGCCTTCTCAAGACGGAGTGGACCGTCCCGTACGCCATCTCCATCACGGAGGAGGCCACGTATATCATGACGGTAGGCGGAGAACATGCTCTGACAGTGCATGTGTCTTCAGACGGCGTTGTCCACGAGTGGCAGAGGGAGTGGGCTACGTGGAAGGAGCTGCACGACCACGCCGCCGTCAAAGAGCTGGGGAACACGTGCAACGACCTGCTGGCCCGGGCGTCCGCCGGCATGAAGGGGGCAAAGAGCATGAAGGGCACCAAGGGCGAGGCCAAGGGGGGGCGAGGGCCCAGCAACCATTGACTCGCAGCTCACGGCCACGACGTTTCACCCGCAGTCGGCAATACTGCTTCTATGAACTATCGGTTAAAGAATTTGGATTGCATGTCTAGTGTATCGGCGTCCGCAATTGGCTCAGCTGCAGCACATTGCCATACGACTTTTTCAACAAACTTGCACGCAACGAATACAAACACAAACACCACAACACGGAATTCAAGATGGACAGCTTTACCTGGAGAGGGTGTTTCAGACTTCCGAGGTGGGCGGTTGCGCCCTTGCGCTACGGACGTCGCCGTTGGCTCTTGGAACATCGAGGGGCTTACAGAGACGAAGCTGGAGGAACTACAAATTCTGATGGGGAGGCTGGGAATGGATGTTTTGGCACTCCAGGAGACACACAAATACGAGTCAACATATACTGTGACCAACAGGGGCTACTTATTAGTGCTATCTGGAGATCCTGACGATCAAGATACAGCAGAGGTGGGTTTTTTTATTTTCGCTACGCATTCGCGAGAGCATCATTGGATTCCGGATGATATCCTCCAGGGTCGCCTTCGCCAATGTACGGGTGCGAGGAGGAAAACTACCCATCTTCAGCATATACGCGCCCCACAGCGGCAAGCCAGTGGCAGAGAGATGCGAATTCTACCATGCTCTGGATGTGATGGTTCGTAACGTGTCCGCGCACGGAGGCAAGCTATTGCTGGGGGATTTCAATGCGAGACTTCATAAACGTTTTCCTTATGAGGAGGAGTATGTGGGCCCGTACATCTTTGGCAACCCCGCTGCGGAGTTCAATCCGGAGTCGAACAGGAGCTTCTGGCTGGAGCTGTGCATGTCCCGCGACTTGGCGGTCAGCAACACGTTCTTCGAGCACCGGCCGGAGGAGCAAGTCACATGCTACAATGTCGGGTCCCGGCCATCAGATCCAGCCATGCCGGAGCATTTCGGCCAGATCGACTTCTTGTTGGCCTCGCGCCAGCTTCAAGAACACGTTCGAGACGTTTATTCTGTGCGGGGTGCCGCTCTGGCATCACATCACTTCCTCTTGCAATGCTACGTGTGCATGGACATTCCGAAAGTTGCCCGGCAGCGCGCTGCCCGCCTGGATGTCGCAGCGCTCTCGCGTGGCCCACTGGCATCGGCATTCCAGCGTGCTTTCGTGGATCACATGGGAAACAGGGACCCCTTGGAGGGCACGATAGACCAGCTCAACACCACCATGGTGGACGCTTTCGCCGACGCTGCGCGGAAATGTCTGCCAGAAGTTGTGGGCACCAAGAACAGGCCATGGGTCAGTGCGGCTACTCTACAGTTGATTGCTTTGCGGGGAGATGCACGACAGAGTGGCGACTACGAGGCTGAGAAGCGATTGCACGGCAGGATCAAAGCTGCTGTGAAAGCTGACCGTAGCAAATGGCTGGACGAAATGCTGGCCTCTGGTGATTGGACAGAGATCAGGAAGCTCAGGAAAGGCCCACAAAAGCAGCAAGGACGCATGCGGGATTCGCGAGGGCATCAAGTGGACAGTGACGAGAGGGCCGAAACTTTGGCGGAATACTTCTCCAAGGTTGAATGGGCTGTGCGGCCGACGACCGTCGTCGACGACCCTTCTCCCCTCGGCCCAGCGCTGCCCGTCGAATGCGGCCGAATCAGCCCGGAGGAGGTGCGCGAGGCAGCCCGCCAGCTCAAACGGAAGAAAGCGCCAGGCAGTGACGACATCCCGGCGGAGTTTTGGAAGACGATTTGCATGCCAGACACCCCAGCGGTGGAATGGGCTACAGCATTGTGCAACAGGTGCATGGATGAGCAGTCCGTTCCCGCAGCGTGGCACGAAGCGCTCGTCGCCGCGGTCTTTAAGAAGGGCGACGTTGCGGACTGTGCCAACTACAGGCCTATATCCCTGCTACCGATTGGGCACAAGCTGTATGCCATGATCTTGCTTGCTCGGCTAAAGGGCGCGGGAGCAGAGCGTCGAATCTGGGACACGCAGTACGGCTTCAGAAGTGGCCGCGGCACGGCGGACGCTTTATTTGTCGCCCGAAGGATGATCGAAGCTACGTGGGATTCCCGCTCCGGCCAGGTGGTCTTCTTAGCATTGGACTGGGCAAAGGCCTTCGACAGTGTATCGCCAGAGGGTTTATTGCAAGCTCTACGGCGATTTGGCGTACCCACACAATTTTCCGAATGCGTCAGGGTGATTTACACAAACCGGTCGTTCAGGGTGCGTGAGGCCGGAGCTGTGTCCGAGTCTTGGACGCAAGAGTACGGCATCTCGCTCGGGTGCCCTTTGTCGCCGTTCCTGTTCTCCATCGTGATGACCGCCCTGATGCGCGACGCCACGGATGCTTTCAAGCGGCAGGGCTTCACTCAGGAGGAGCATCTTCCTGTCAGCGAGTTGATTTACGCGGACGACACGCTCGTGGTTGGCACCAACGGTGAGTTCGTGAGCGCGCTCATGATGTGCATCCAGGAGACGGGGAAGCACTACTGCCTGGCATTCAATTGGAGCAAGATAGAAACTATGCCAATTCGGTGCCAGACCACGTTGACGAGACCGGGCGGCACAGCAGTGCCGTGCAAGGAGAGCATGGTCTATCTGGGCGGCCTCCTGACTGCCAGCGGAGGAAGCGGCCCCGAGCTGAGCAGACGCTTGGGCATGGCAGCGGCAGACTTCAGTACGCTATGCCGTGTTTGGAAGCATTGTAAGATACCGTTGTCAAAGAAGGTGCGCATATTTGAAGCATGCGTCGTATCCAAACTCATGTACTGTTTGCACACCGTGTGGCTCAACAAGGCCGAGAACAACAAGTTGAACGCATTCCGGTGCCTGCGAAAAGTTGCCGACATAGGGCATTCGTACGTGAGCCACATCACCAACGAGACCGTGCTTGGTACATGCGGGTGCAAAAAGTTGAGCTCTCTGCTGGCGTACAGACAACTGGTCCTGATGGGAGACGTTGCCCGGCAACCGGACGGCAGTGCAGTGAGGCGCTGCGTTTTCACGCCCGGGGGTTTTGACCTAGCCCGCCCGCGTGGCCCCCGCAAGCGCGGCCGGCCCAGAAATACATGGAACCGCTGCGTGTACGACCTCGCATGCCAGGCAGCAGGTGGACCAGCACCTCTGCAAGACTTGTGGCAAGGTTCCGCACACGCGTGGCGCGCAGCTGCCAGGCGCCTCTGCTTCTGAGCACCGGTATGAGCCCGAGTGCCACTACTGCCAATGCACCCTGGACGTGCACGGCTCGCTCTCTCTCTCTCTCTCTAACAAACAAGTCGGGATAAACTAAAGAAGAGCATGGGACGACTCGCAGGCCCACAATTCTGAGTTGGCAGCTCGGTTACAAGCTGCGAAGGCACCTAATTACCAGAATGGCTGGCAACATGCTTCGGCACGATCAGCCAAGTGAGACGACGTCGCATTTGTCGCGAGATGTCTTCTCACGGGAATAATCAATCGCAAATCGGTGTGCAAGTACATGTTCCTGCGGTTTCGAGCCCTCTTGGGGGCCTCTTGCGGCCCTTTTCATCTGTGTCGGCGCTGCTGTTCCCCATTGCTGCCCCCCCCAACTTCCACATCACCCGCAGGATGGTCGTATAGGTAGATATACCCTGGTAGAGACGCATCGCTTGGCGCATACCCGCCTGGTAAGTAATCCAAGGGTGCCCACACAAAGCGTAGCGAAATTCCTCGCTGCCCTTGGAGTGAAAAGAGTGAACAACAGGACATGACATTGATATTTTCCGACGGAGACGCATCAGCCTGGCGCGCACTTATCTGGTCGATTGCCCAAGGATGTGCGCGCAAGGTGGAGAGACCAGCTCTTGGAAGTGAAGAAATGCATCAGATTCACTTGGCTGGCCGCAGGCGGACCACCTGCAAGCCAGCATTGCAGCCTGACGCGCCTTGGCGCGAGCGGCACACATACTGCGAGCTCAACGGGCCGCTTTGACAACGTCCTTAACGCCAATAGCACAAACTTTCGGAAATCCGCGCATAACCTTGCCTGAGTACCCGAGTACCCTCCGGCCTCATCTAGAAACTAAAGCGACCCACGTCTGCCATGCAGGTGCCTGCCTAGCGAATCGGATGACATGCAAGTATGCCCCCGCCCGCCTTTTTTTCCCTCAACGACATCCTGGCCCGGTCTTTGCCGAGACAGGAGCGCGCTGGCAAATCCAGCTTGGGACAGGAACTTGTATTTTTTAAGCGGGCAAGTAAGCGTGTGTTTCCCTTGCAAGCGTACATATAATCCTTCGGGGGGTCGGACTGCTCCAAGAGGCCCGCAAGAAGCCCCCCCGCAAGATCCCAACGGACATCTCCGAACACACCGGTTTTTCGAGTCGCGCCCAGCCCCATAACCCGGAGCCTCATCTCAGTGTCCCCCTCCTCCTCCTCCTCTTCCTCCTCCTCCTACACTTCCTCCTCGTTCCCCTCCTCCTCTTCCTGCCCCGCTTCAGCTCATCCTCACCGATGCTTCTCCCCCGCATTTTCCGCCTCACCCCCCATCCCTTGGGTCATCGGCGTGTGAGATGCTTCCCCCTCCCCAAACCCCTCCCCCGGGAACCCGGTCCGGTCGATTTGGAGGGGGGGGGGTGCCCACCACGAGCGACTCACGACGCTCTTCCGGGCCCCAAAGGGCCCAAATACGGGCCAAGAAGGCCCCAAGAGGCCTCCCAGACGTTCCAAGAGGGCCCCGAGACGCCGAAAAATCGTTCGAAGACGCTCAAAATGGCTTCCAGACGCCCCAAGATGCCTCCAAGACGCCCCAAGAGGCTTCCAAGAGGCCTCCCAAGAGGCCCCAAAAGGCGAGAATCGTTGATTCTCATTGGTTTTTTCAATGTTTTTGGCTTTCTCACCTTTTCGGGCTTCCGACGCTCGAAGACGGCCCAAGAGGCCCCCAAGACCGCCCCAAGACGGCCCAAGAGGCCTCCAAGACGGCCCAAGCAGGCCCAACACGGCCCAAGAGGACCCCAAGACGGCCCAAAAGAGCCTCAAGACAGCCCAAGACGGCCCAAAGAGAGCCCCAAGGCCAGCCCAAGAGGGGCCCAAGAGGGAGACCACGAAGCGAAAAAAACAGATTTCCGCCCCAAAAGGCCCCCAGGAGGCCCCAAGAAACCCCCAAGAGGCCCCAAGAGGCCCCCAAGAGGCCCAAAAAAGGCCACAATAAGCCCCAAAACAGCTCCCCAGGTGCCTCCAAACTGCCTCCAGCAGGCCCGCGAGAGGCTTCTCACGAGATCCCAACGAATATCTGAGAGGCCTCTGAACCACAACTCAGGCACGGTGGCGGGATGGGCCGACTACTGGGAGGAGGAGCAAAGACGACGACGATAGGAATGCGGGGGATAAAGTCGGGCCATGACGCCCCCAAGACGTCCAAGATTGCCTCAACAAAAAAAACAAGGGGTCGGCGGTGTGGCGTAAGCCTAAATAATCAGATTATCAAATGCAGGACTTGGTCCGTCAAGTGCTGCGTCGGCCTGATGACAGAGTTGCTTATAAGACTAACGCAAAATGGTAGTCACAGCCTATGCACTTCGTGCCATATTGATTCCCTCTCAAGGGGCTGCCACAGCGTGGACAGCCGTAGAATTGGTAAAGCAAGTCTGCCATAAAATGAAGGTGACATTGTGGAGAAAGCTGCCTAGTTGACATGAGACAGCACCCGCTGAGCACGAGATACGTTGCGTACATTCTGACGAGTAGACCTTTCAATATCATCCCTGCCTCGTATAAGATCGTTTATAGTCGCCGCATCGATATCGACAACATCAGGTGCAAAAGGTCCATTTCCACTGGCTTGATCCTTGAACATCTTCACGAACATGGCAACGTGTAGCATTGCCAAACCATACGCGAGCACTGCATACGGAGGGAAGCTACTTGGAAACTTACCTTCAAGATCGCCCGTGAACAATGTCTTCACGATAGTTTTCCAACCACCCACGCCTGCAAAGAGCCCATCACATAAGAACAAACACCCTGCTATCAGAATGACCAAGGTGAAAGGGAAACGAAGGCGACGACGAGAACACAGTTCGTTCAAAAACACAATAAACAGCGTCAAACATGCAATGCTGTTGACAATGAGGGTGACAAGCGATGCGAAATACCAGAAGTCGGTTTCCACTGTACCTGCGAACTTGTTGTAACATGGAATCACCAGTGCAACCATCTGCTCTTGTGCATATATATGCCGACTCCCAACCACCAGAGATAAAAAAGAAAGCCTGAAATGTCCATGATGCAATCACAAGCAATCAAGCCCATCCAAATGAAACTACCGAGATCGATCGCATAAAGGATACCCACCCTCAGCAACTCACCCTGAATGTCCAAGTCAGCACACTCGGCACCAGGCTCAGTAGATGATGCCATTGAAAATCCGACCAACTTTGAAAGAAGCTCTGCTGCCATTGCAAAAAGTTGATTCTGCAAGCAACACCACGAAAATGAACAGCTACCGCCCGAATCCAGGCCTGGGCTGCTTCAGCCAAGATGGTTTGAGCCGAAATGGCTACGGTCAACTGCCATCGATCTTTTGGGCAAACTACTCTGCCCCAGCAGGGCCCTGGACTCCTCTCGAAAGCCTGAGCTTCGACTTGTGCGATTTCCCCTCATGTGGCTGCTCAGAAAATAATGCGAGGCCCTGCCAGGCAACCATGCCAACAAGGTCATGCCCGTCACGCCCTTTCGAGTCCGTCCCTGGGACAGCTGATTTGTCAAAATTTGTCTTCGGACGGTCCCAGGGCGCGGGAGGAATCATATAGGATAAATCGTAAGAGCTGATAACCATCAAACCGCCCCATATCTGGGCCTCCAGGAGCTCAAAGGAAGCCCAACACATATCAACAGCATGTGAGCATGTCGAAAAATATCCAAACGAAGAACCCAACCATAAGATATTGTTCGTAGCGCGTTGTGGGTGCCGCTTTCGGTGGGGCTTCGTATGGGGCCACGAAACGCTGCCCTGGGTGGGGGAACCGCATGCGAGAGCAGCCACTGGGGCCGTCGGTAGAGCTCCCGAGGGGCCACGAAACGCTACCCTGGGTGGGGGAACCGCATGCGAGAGCAGCCACTGGGGCCTTCTGTGGAGCTCCCCATTGGGCCACGAAGCGCTGCCCTGGGTGGGGGAACCGCATGCGAGCGCAGCCACTGGGGCCTTCGGTAGAGCTCCCCATGGGGCCACGAAACGCTGCCATGGGTGGGGGAATCGCATACGAGAGCAGCCGCTGTGGCCTTCGGTGGAGCTCCCTATGGGGCCACGAAACGATGACCTGGGTGGGGGAATCGCATACGAGAGCAGCCACTGGGGCCTTCGGTGGAGCTCCGTATGGGACCACGAAGCAGGGGCAGCGGGAGGAGGAGACGCGGGGCACCGTCTCTTCAAAACGAGGACCCAGCAACACAGGTTGGTTGGGAGCAACTTCACAACAACGCCTCAAGGTGAGGACTACGAAGACGACACCGAGGACGAGCACGACGACGATCACGATGGCTCGGGTGCAGCTCAGGGGGGGGAGGACAAAGTAGGAGCCAATGATACCTCCTAAACCGCCACCGCAGAAAGGGATGGAAAAAAGATAGGGGAAGATAGAGTTGAGGAATAGACACACGGAGAAGGAACGCAATGGACCCCGCATCGGGCCATGGGTTGAACAGGACCGATCAGCAACCCATCACACCTACGATAAGATATAGCACGTACGACCTGCAGTTTGCGCGTAGAAGTACGCGGAGTATGGACGACCCACCCCCGAATGGGACACCCGCCTTGTCCTCGCGCGACCCCTAGCGGCGATAATACAGATACTTCAGTTGTTCTGACAAGCTGAGGCAAGATAGTTTGCGAGATCTGCTGAAGTGTACTTGCTGCTGCTACGTGGGATTGAACGGCTAGGAATGCACACTAAGCGGACCAATGCGAGAGGTTCAAAATTTCGAGGTGTACGAAGGGGACAGACGAACGGAAAATGTCCTCGGGTCCAAGCTCCTGACATCGTCTTGTTCGCAACGTGACCCCTGGAGGTCTCGATCCCTTCTCCGCGAGGGCTGGCTAATCCCGAACTGTTGTTTGAACAGCCTCTGGGGGCCGTCATTCCCAACCCTTCAGCATTGGGTCCTCGTTTCGAATAGAGCGCTGATGGCGCGTCTCCTTCCTCCCTCTTCCCGCCTCCTCCCTCCTCCTGCTTCCTGCATGCGTCTTTCCAGCCCCGTGAAGCTCCAAACTGGTAACTGACGCTATTTTCGCGGCCTCCCGGGAGGCCCCGCCCAGTGGGGTCCTACGCAGACCCAATCGAGTCCTCGCACTCGCTGCGGGCCTGTGAACTGCGCACCGGCGGGGTCTGGGGTCTGTGAACTGGTAAGCCGTCGCCATTTTCGTGAGCTCCTGGGAGGCCCAGCGGAGTGGGATTGTACTCAGACCCAATCGAAACCTCGCCCTCACTGCGGGCCTGCGAACTGCGGAACGGTCGCCACGTGCGTGGGCTCCTGGGAGGCCCAGCGCAGTGGGGTACTACGCGCACCCAATGAAGAGGTCGTCATCCCTGAGGGGTCTGCGAACTGGGCAGCTGTCGCCATTTTCGTGGGCCCCTGGGAGGCCTAGCGGAGTGGGGTGCTACGCGCACCCAATGAAGAGCTCGTCATCCCTGGTCGCCACGTTCGTGGGCTCCTGGGAGGCCCAGCGGAGTGGGGTCCTACACGCACCCTCGAGAGCTCGCGGATCCCTGGGGTGCTGCCACCTGCGCAAGTGGAGCCACTCTCGTGGGTGTCTTGGGGGCCCGGCGCAATGGTGTCAAACGCCCAGCCGGACTAGAACTCGCGGTTCCCTAGGGTTATGATGTGACGCGCCTCCTAGAGTGCGTACATGCTGAAAGAATTCGTTTTGACTTTGGCATGGTTCCCATATAAGTTTATGATGTCAGCCAATATAACTAAAATTTAACCGTGGAAGTAACACATACGATCCCATATCATGACTCGCGCAGCCTTAAATAATGATGGGTTGCTGCACTTCGCCGAAACCACACACGTCCCAGCAAGCATGCGTAGCATTCTACACGCAAGCGTTATGATGAGATGTACCACTGGATTTGTTTATGTTGCGAGCTGTTATTCACGCGGCGCACAAGTTTGAAAGTTGTTTTTTCGAATGTATGGTTTCCTGGATCGCGTTGCAGGGCCTTTTGCCCTTGAGCAGAAAGGTGCGTGGGTCGTGCTTGTAGTTCCCATTGACAGAATCACACGCTGGCGTATGCCAGGATGGCTGTGCGGGTGCGTCGCACGCAGGGGCGGTCGAGGGAACGCGAGGGGAGGGGGGGGGGGAGGGGCGGGGGGAGGGGGGGGGAGGAGAAGGAACGGGAAGTGATAGGAGGGACCTGGGAGAGGCGGAGGAGGGAGATGGGGGGGGGGGGCGGAAAACGTGAAACGGGGAGGATGAGCTTAAACAACATGAGGAGGCCAACGATCAGGGGGAAGTTCATGTGTCGGAAGGGTTGGAAACAAACTAATAGGGGAATGATGGGATTGGGGAAGAGGAACATCATTGAGAGACGGACGTCGAGGAAAGGGAACGATTTGTTTTTGCGCTACCATCGGGACCCATCGAGCCCCAGGCGACTGGTCAAAACGACCAAGGGCCGAACGTGGGGCCCAAAAGCCGATACAACTGGACGATGGACCGAAAACACGACACCACCAAGGGCAACGCAGACGAGCTCCTCCTCCGCCTCCTCCTCTTCCTCCCCTCCTCCTCCTCCTCCGCCTCCTCCCCCTCTCCTCCTCCTCCTCCTCCTCCTCCTCCTCTCTCCTCGTCCTCCTCCTCCTCCTCCTCTCCTCCTCCTCCCTCATCCTCCTCCCCCCCCTCCCCCTCGCCCTCTTCCTGCGCGCCCTGCGAGATACTACGTCTAAGCCGATATCTCGCGTGGGCTCCTCGCAAAGAGGGTGTCCGACGCACGCGCCGACGGCGACTTGCTTTTTGCTATGTTTTGACAGGGCCTGGGGCAGCAACACCCTCGCAATCCAAGAAACGTCCTGCATCGCACGAAACATCGGACAACATGACTAACGAGACACACCGCTACCAAGCCTAGCCACTGTCGGCAAAACATAGCTCGCACTGTGGGCAGCCCGACCACGGCACGTCCCCGAAGTGTCAAACACTCTATGTGTTGAAGGTGTCAGGCGTCTACTTTGTCATCGCCAATGCATCTTTGACTTTCCGAACCATCGGTTCGGGCAGCACCGCTGCCCAATCAGGGATCTCGGGGCGAACCGCCTGGATCTCTGCCCTCGCGCCAGCCCTGCGCTTCTCGACATCCTCAATCACAAGGTGGACCAGCAGACGCGCCTGCAACTTCGTTATCTTAGCGCCCTGGAGGGCGGCGGTGGCCTCGCCGACGGACTCCTTGTCCTCCGCCTTGGACGCGAGCCCCGCAATGCATTTGTAGCTCTCCAGCGCCCGGGGGGGGCTAGCGGCGCAGAGAGAGGGAACACGAGACATGATGGAGCACAACGTTGGAAGGAATGACTAACCGAGCAGAAATGGATGGCACAATGAGCAAGCGACTCCGAAAGTCTGGCTGGTTGCGATTCACGCAAATAAATGAGGGAATGCGAAGGATATGGGGGTGGCAGAAAGCCCGCGCCTTGAGCGCACTCGCAATGCCAGTCACCAGGTCCTTCGGGTTCACGCCGCTGATGGTGGCCGTCGCACGCTTGTCCAAGTCCTGGAAGGTCGACCCCTTGAAGCCGTGCAACCAGCTCTTCCCGTCCTTGTCCTTGGACCCCTTGGCAATGGTTACAAGCTCCTCGGCGTGGTGCTTCAGCTCCTGCAGGCGCGTCTCCACGTATTCATCTTGCATCTCTTTAAGGAAGACTTCGCTCTTGTCTTTGAGGGGCCCGATGGAGCCAGCGATGGCGTCGGCGCAACCAGCGCCGATCGAGTCCAACTGCTGGATGGCCCTGTGGATCTTGACCGTAGTCGCCAATCCATCCTTCACTGCTTCGGCAATCTGGCTCGGCTCCGTGAGGCCGTCCTTCTTGAGCTCGTGGAGGTGAATGGACAGCTCCATGGATTTCTTGATGGCTGACGTCTTCTTCGCCATGTCGCCGTCCCCGGACACGAACGCAAGATTCTCCACGATCGCCGGCTGCTTACCGAAGTCCATGACGTTGACAGGAGAAGTAAAAGCTCCAAACAGCTCGTCGTGGAATGCCTTGATCATCAAAAGGCCGACGCGCTTTGCAGTGCTCGCAATATCTCCATATGGTTCCACCTGCATGCCCCGAAGCTTCTGCGACAGCTTGATGCCAATCTCAACGTCCATGCTCTTGAGGTTCACTGCGTCGTCCACGACACTGTTGGAGGCGAAGGTGTTGAACTCGTCCCTCGTTTTGCCGAGAAGCTTGGATTGGTTCGTCTTTGCCAACGCCTCCACCGATTCCACGTGAATCGAGGCCAGCACTGCATCCATCGGGCGCAGCACCACAGCCTCTGCCAGCGACTCAACCCACACCTTCAGCATGTCTCCAGGGCCGCCAGCCTGAATAACGTCGTTCTGCACTGCAGGCCACAGGTCAACAATAGCCTTTCCAGTATCGTGTATCAGAGTATCCGAAGCACCTTCGCGCAGCGCTTGACTAAACACTGACAGCTTGGTCGTCACTTCGTGGATATGCTGAATGGCCTTCGGGATATCGGTGGGCAACTCCTTCATCATCCTCTTGATGCGCAAGAAGTCGCTGCCATGCGTATCCATCGCTGGGATCTTCTTCACATAGTCGCAGATCCTCGTGCGCCAAAGCTGGCAGTTGTGAATCGCGCCAGCCAGCATGACGAGTATGCTCTTAGACGTCTTGTCCATGTTGCGGTGCACTTCAGAGACGGCGTCCTGTCATAGAGCAAGCGAAGACATGAATAAAGTGTTGGAGGTGTGCAAGTCATATGGCCCAAGTCAATAAAAACAAATCAAGCACCCTGCACGTCAACATAAACCAAAACATCAAAACAACCGAAAGTTTGACAGGTCGGCTTTACGGACTGCCAGGCCATGCCGAGAGGGAGGTCGAAGCTAAGGTGTACAATTGCCATGCGCGCAGGTCCTTGTGATCCATGCGCAAGTCGCCGGTACTCCCAATGGCAAGCAAGCAGTTCCAGCAAGTCTTCCACTGGTCGAGGGCCACAGCGGCCTCGGCGTCCAAGTCGACGAGGTCCACGGCCGCGAACGCGTGAACGCAGACATTGACGAAGGCAATCATTGCATCGATCTTATCCGCGCCCTTTCGGGCCATCGGTATCAGAGTCCTCTCGAACACGATCGTGTTGAACAGCCCCAACTTGCCCTCGAAGGTTTCGTCGCACGCGGCCAAAGTGGGATTCAGCGGGTCGAAGGGGCTGGTCTTGCCCTGAACTACCCATGGGCTGCATATGGTCAACAAGTCGGACCACTTCTGCTCCCTGATGCAAACTTGGATCTTCCTGGTCACCAGCGCCCCCATCACAGACGGAGGAAACTGAGCACCGTGATCGAGCAACACCTGGATGTCCTTCTCAAGCTCCCCGTCGTCCTGCATGGTGGCGATCCGCGCGACCTGCAGGTTCTCGGCAGAGGAAACGACCTTGAGTAGGTTTTGCAGAACTGGTGCCTCATTGCGATCCTCCTCCCTGCTGCTCACCGCCAGTCTGTGCGCGGCCTTCTTGGCCCCTGCGATGGTGCGGCCGTCGGCCGTGCCCCCCATGACTCGGGCCAGGGAGATCCTGGACCTCCACTTCTCCACAGATCCTCGAAGGCACAACGCGCAAAGCAGAAACATCGGAACACTTGAGTAATTCAACCGTGGGCGGGGTGGGGGGTACTTGCCATAGCAAGCCACAGGGGATCAGCCAACCAGTGCTATCGGTAAATCGGTAAATCCATCGGTAAATCCATCGGTAAATCGGAACACATTGTTGGCTGATCGGGGTAGACAAGCCTGAAGTAAGCTAGCTCAAGAATACATCTGAAACATTGTGGGTTGTTCCAAACCAAGTAGGCATGCTGTCGAAACTTTTCACTGGTACTGTCCTGCGCCAGGCGACTCCCCAAAGAACGCGCTCTGGCCCCGCGCCAGTGCACTGGGCGCAGCGCTCCCAGCGATGCTGACGGACGGGCCGAGGTCATCATCGCTGTTGACGTAGGTGTCTGGTTGCTCGCGCGCATCTGCAGAGGCTCGATGATGCAAACCATCTGCGCCTCCTGCATCAACTGACGAACCCATCGTCGCGTCGAGCATCGACTGAATAAGTGGGCAACCGTCTCCTGAGCCAAGACCTGGCGTTGGCGTGCCATCGTCATCACTGTCCTGGGGCGCACCTGCAAGATGACCACTACTGTCTGGCGCCTTCTGCACGGACTTGTCCTTCGACTTCAGAACCTTGTTATCGATGAAGTCCGCCACCGACGTAAGGAGCATCTGCCTATCCTTCTCCAAGGGGTTGCGCACGCCAGAGCTCTCCATGGTCTGATCAGTCATCGCTTTGTGGTACGCGGTCGCTTGTCCTGTCCAGGCGTAGTTATTTGTTCCCAAGGTGATGCTGGATCGAAGTGCCTTCATGTGCGTCGTGACTGAAAGGGTGCGAAAAGGCTTGTCTGGGTCCAGGAATGCATATACGACCTCGACCTCGGTCGGGCCATTCTCGCTCGGCACCTCGAGTTTGGGTAGGCTGTTCAGTGCTGCCAACGAGATCCGCTTGACGTGGGCTGCCTGCTTGAGTTCCTTCTCGGTGGCTGCGAGGCAGTCCCGCTTCAAGCGTATATCGTGGGTCACCATCTCGGTCACCACTTGTTCATCATCTGGCCCGTTGTCTCCACCGTGCATTGAATCACGAGCTTGGGCCCTGATCTTCGCTAGCTCCTCATCTTCGCCCATGGCGCAGAAGTCATCCCAGGCCATGTGGGTGAAGCACGACTTGTACACGCTCCAGCAGTCGTCGCACTTGCCCTCGATGGGGACCTTCTCCCCCTTGCCATTGGTCTTGAAGTTCGCCCACTTGACGTCCTAGGGGGTCAAGCGTACCAGGCGGCACTGCAACGCATTTGAAGACACTGGCGCTTACGCGGCTCACGCCCGCGGAGAAACCATTTGTCGCCAGGAGCTTGGGGCTGACATTTAACAGAGCCCTATTCGCCCCTAGCGACAAGGGTCCTTAGCGAGCTTGTGACATGACTCGCATTTACAGTTAGGGGCAGGAAACAGATACGAGTTGCACGCAAACGGTCCTTAGCGAGCTTGTGGAATGAGTCGCACTTGCAGGTAGGGCCGACCATCTTGGGCTTCTTCTTGGCTGGCTCCTGGCCCGCTACCTCGATAGCCCTATTCGCAGGACGAGCTCCCGATGATTTCGCCCTGCACCTCCTGACACTTCCTCCCTTGGGCACAGGTGGTGACTTCTCGTCTCCCATCTGAGACGGGGGCATCCTCGCATAGTGAGCACACTGATCACAAGACATATGCGCAATATCGAAAACGCGCGCCTACAGCCAAACGGGCTACGTACAGCAACCACTGAAAACGTGTATGTTTCACAGCGAACCGACATCGCTTCTCGCGGAGGCCTCATTGGGGGCACTGATGGGGGAGAAGGAGGGACGGGGAAAGGGGGGGGGGGGGCGATGCATTACGGAGGGTCGGCTACGGAGGATAGAAGAGGGAGGAAGGAGGAAGGCGGCAAGAGTGAGGAGGAGGGAACACGTATCATGGCTGAATTATCAGACACAGTTGTGTTCAGAATCACTCGGAAGTTGCACGCGGAGGCCGACCCGACCCTCCTGATCAAGACAAGCCCTCGTGTTCCACGAACGGTTTTCAGCCTTTTGCTTCGCCCCTTAGGGCCTAGCTTGCATCCCCCCACCTCGCCCCCTTGTCCCCATCCCCCCTCTCCCCCTCCCTCCGTTATGTGATAAGGCGTTGTGCAACTGATATGGCCCCGCCCAGCCCTCACGCCCCCCCCCCCCCCCCCCCCCCCCCCCGCCCCTCGCAGCCCCTCCCCACTTCTGAAAGCTATGCAATCCCGAATCCCCCCCCCGCCCCCTCTCTCCCCCTCCCCCCCCCCCTCACCCTCCCACCCCCCTCCCACCTCTCCCCCCCCCCCCCCTCCCCCATCTCCCCCCCCCCCTCTCCCCCCCCCTTCCCCCCCCCGCCCCCCCCCCCCCCCCCCCCCCCCCCGCCGCCCCGCGCACCCTTCACCCCCTTCAGCCACCTCAATTCCTTCAGTCCCCCCCGCAGCCCCACGCCCCTCACACCCCAACAACCCCCCACCACCTCCCCCCCCCTCTCTCTCTCTCTCTCTCTCTCTCTCTTTTCTCTCTCTCTCTCTCTCTCTCTCTCTCTCTCTCTCTCTCTCTCTTTTTTTCTATATATATGTATATTATATATATATATATATATATATATAATATAAAAAAAAAAAAAAAAAAAAAAAAAAAAAAAAAAAAAAAAAAAAAAAAAAAAAAAAAAAAAAAAAAAAAAAAAAAAAAAAAACTGCGAACCCCCTCAGCCCACCGCCATCCCCGCCCCCCCCCCCCCCCCCCCTCCCCCTCACCCCCCCCCCCCCCCCCCCCTCCCCTCAGCCCCCCTCGCCCCCCCCCCCCCCCCCCCTCCATCATCCTTTAATCCGCCCCAATCTCCCCCCCCCCCCCCCCCCCCCCCCACCACCCCCTCCCACCCCGCCCTCCGTCCTCCTGCCCTCCCTCCCCAGAAAGAAACAGCAGTGCCATGTCGTTGCGATCTGCAGCCAGCTCATGTTAAAATTGTGTTTAACAGGTCGCCCCTGCGACCACTGGGGGCCCACGAAGCCCCCCCCCCCCCCTCCCAAGTGCTATGTTATGTTTACCAAACCGTGAAACACCATATTCTAATTGCGAGGGGAGGTGTTCGGGCGCAGGTGTGTGTGTGTGTGTGTGTGTGGGGGGGTACTTAGAAAAAATCGGGGGTGGTCGTCTCGCCTGTGAAGCAGCGTGCATGCGTCAATATGTTAGGAACCATGATATGTGCATGCAACTTGCGAATTACTGTTTTCCTACCTGAGCTACTTTTGAATTACTTTGGCATTGTTGGAGTTACTTTGGAACCTATTTATGTTATTACGATATGACAGGACGGATGTGGTGACATGAGACAATATGCAACGCAGAATCGGCCAAGCGCGCGCCTTCGGGTTCATCTCGACGCCAATGACGAGACACAGCTGAGTGCCACGAGTTACGTTGGACCTATCTGCGCAAACGACGGTTGGTCGTTGACCTATATGCAGAATGTTGTCCTGGACACTGCAACCTACTTTTGGGTTACATGCATCGCACAGCGAGACAAGAAAAACAAGGTCAGCGCCAGGTGTTGGCCAGAGATGGTGCAACAAACTAACTCGGAGAACGGCGCGTTGGCAGATGCACACTCGACGGACTCAACGCACCCATGTCCCCATGCAAAGAGTCACTGCCAACGCTGAATCCATACCGCAGTCGGCCATTGGCCGCAAGCCCCGAGCCAGACGCCCATGGTTCCAACGCCCGAGCCCCCCTATCGAAGCACGCCCCCTTCGCGTGCACTGTAAGACATCCAGGGGGCGCCGCCCCCCATCACCCCTGATCAACCATCCATTCCGACCCCTTGCCCCCAACGCCCCATTGCCATATTGATCAGGCTGCTTCAAGGAACACCTCCCTGGAAGGATCCGTAAGGGGGCGGGGTGGTGCGCAATCCCCTCCGTTCATTTGTCAATCAAAACAAGGGCCCAGGCGTGCAAACCGCGAAGCGGTGCAGATATACAACACCCTCCATCTCTCTCCCCATGGGTGCTGGAATACAGAAGGAGAGGGAGGCGAGGACACTGGCGAATAGAGGAGCTGACCACACAGTGCGAGACATGCTCATTCAGTCGCTCATGGGTTCAAGCTGTAAGCACCCGCATACTGAAGCATGCCGCAGTACATGAAGAAAGCGTGCTGCTGCAGAACACAGCCCCTCGCTTCATCGCAGCGTCGAGGGCTCTGATATTCGAAGCCCGACGCTCACAAGTCAACGCATACAGACACCAAAGCGTGCAATCACCTGATGCAACCAACGAGGTCTTCAGGCTCACTCTCCTCTTCATCGCATTTGGGCCTCTCCTTGGTCAGAAGCAAGGACCCCCCGTCAACGGTGGCTGCGTGCCTCCGCTGTCCGAGTCTCAGGCCTTTACCAGCTATCGCGATGAGTGCCGTCTGGTCAGAGTGCACCTCTTTGGCCAAGGGGCCTACATGATTATGGGCAGAGGCTAACCATGCCACAATTAAGCCAACAGGCCTGCCGCCTACAACCTGGCCGCCGGCCTTCCTACCCCTACATGTCCGAGTCATCGTGCAACCGTGCATCCTACATGTCGCTTGGAAGTTACCTGACTTGTAAAATGCAATGCGGCCTCCAGCAACTTCAATCGCTGCCAGCGCTGCGCCCTGGGCGCCTCCTACAGCAAGAGCTGCGGGGTGCGGGGGCGGAGGTGGAGGCGGAGGTGCAGGCGGCGCGGGCTCAGGCGACGGCGGGTGGGGATGCGGCATGGGTTCTGGAGGTGGTGGTGGGGCAGGTGGCCCCTCAGGCTCGGCGCCTGCAACCTCGTCGTCATGGGGGCCGCCGCCGTGGGGATCATCAAGATCCTTTTCTCCGCCATCACCCACGCAAAAATCCATTGCCGAGTCAAGCAAGTCACCGACTGGATCCCCCACCGCATCCCCTACATCATCTGGCTCACCCTCATCGAACTCCTCGAGCCCCCCTGGTGCTGCAAGATCCTCCTCGCCACGAGCGTCATCGTGCCCAGCATGGTCATCATCGTCCTTCTTCGGCTTAGCCTCCCTCGGGGCGCGCGGCCCTCTGCAGCCCCTTCTCCTCGGGATGGGCCAGACCTGACCTACTTCATGGGGCAGTGGCCTCGCCGAAACCGCATCTGGCGTCAGCGTCGGCATTGGCGCCCCCGATGCCACAATGGAATGCCACTGCACTGACCATTTCAGATCCTCGGTCACCTGATTGATGTCAATGCACTCCGAAAAAACTCAGAAGATGCCTTCTGGGAACAATGGCATCACATTCAGACCACCCTCCGACAACAAAACAGGAGGGGATATTTTGTGTTTCCAGGGGGATTGCCCCAATGCCGACGTGATCTAGGGCCTAGGTCACGTCGGCATTGGGGCAAACCCATTCCCCCGCCCGCATGCTTGATTTTAAACTTGTTTATTGTGGTGGAGCCTGTAATCTGATATCACCCGCTTCCCCACGCCCATCAACAACTTGCCCTAGCTTGAGGAAGGTCGGTCTACAAGGAACGAACTACTGAGCGCCTGTGTGGAACCAGATGTCACGCTTGAGGACATCCAGATCGTCGTCGAGCTCAGGGTCGAAGTCCATTGGAACACCAGCGAGCCGTGCGACGATGAGGCCGTCGGCCAACATTGATCTCCTAGCAGATGAAGGTGGACAGGCTTGCTTGAGAGACTTCAGAAAACGATTACGCCTTGTATGCAAACGATTCCCTGGCCCGCTACAGATACAAATGCCAGCTGCCATGCAGGTCGTAACCAAAATGGCCTGGTCGGCCACGCTCGGGCACTCGGACTCTAAGATAATTTTGTGACGCTCGGCCCACTGGGCGGCGAGTGATTTGCCCAAGTTTGTTTCTGTGTTGGCGTTTGCCCATGCTACTACATGTTTGGCGGAGCCAGCAGTAGGCGGCCGACTAACAAAGCATGGTCCAGCTTCGCACGGCACAGCGGTAACAACATCTCTGGAGAGCAGTGGGAATTATTGCAGGAGCCCGTCGATCATCTCGGAACCTCTTCCAATTGCAAACTCGTCCAATGCTGCGTCGATCTGCTTGTGCCTCGCCAAATCCTGCTGGCGTTGTATCTTAGAAACTCCCCGTGAAACTCCAATTGTCCTGGTAGCTGAGAGGACTGAAGTCTCATGATGGTGAAGCTCAGGATGCGCGCCACTTCCACTCGCAATAGATCGGGTGATATGATGCGCTGCTGCTGCCCTCTCTTGCCTTGCCCTTGCCCTTTGCATCTCCCTGGTATTCAATCCAATGGGCCTTCGGCTTGTGATTTAGATGCTGCGTGCGCTGCCTTGCCGATCCCCCGAAGTCGCAGCCACTCTGCCCCCCCCCCTCTGTTTTTGATCTCTTGGCATGATGAAGCCAAAGCAGACAGGTCCGCTCTGCCAGTAGCCCCGAGCGGCTTCTCACGGATATATGCCCTCCAAGACCCCCCTGTCCTAGTAGGCGCTGCATGCCGAACCTCGCCCACGTGGCCCACCTGAGGCTGGCAAGCGCATTCGCCGCCCCCTCCCCCTACCTGACGACATAACGTTCGCAACCGTCTCGCTTACAGTTCGCTCGGATGCGAATCGGCCGATCGCATGACGACCTAACAATGCCGTCACCCAATAACAAAAAAAGCGCAACAAACTCGCCATCGGGGCCCGTTTTGCTTGAACCCCCCACTGGATGGTGTTTAGGTTTGTTTAATCCCTCCTCCGGACCTCATCCTCCTTCCTGGCTTCGGACTCCCCATGCAAAGAGCGAGTGGGCCTGTCCTTCCTGCTGGAGCGCACTTGCTGGAACAACCACTCCGCCGAACCATCCAAGAGATTCAGGCAGTGAGTTTGAACCGAACGAGCCTCCAACTGCCGCCTGACAGACGCATGGCGCGCCTCAATGCCCGCTGTGTCTAAGTTTGCCAAAAGCGCAAGTAAGCATAATTTGCGCTGCAAGACGACGTCGCTCAGGTCAGGGCGGTTGTTCGCCAAGTTGCTCCCCCAAGGCCCCTCCGCGCACTCAGGAAGTTCCGAAAGCTCCTCTGCAAGCCCGCCCCCCCGAAGTAGATTGAACACCCTGACGTGGAACATCGAGCGCGGGTGGTGCAGTAACTGATGGACCAAGCACCCTGGGCGAGATAGCATTCGGAACGCAAGGGAGTTGAACTCTACAGCCAACATGTCATTTGGAAGGCAGTTCCAGTAACACCGTGCATGCCATACAGCCTCCAGCTTATCAAAAAATGCAGACCCCAGTGTATGTTCGGCTGCAAGTAGAACCCTGTACTGCCTAGTTCCGAAGGGGGCGATCCTACTTCTTGAATTTCCTGGGCAGCGGTCGACTGCTGTTTCACCTCCCTCTCGCGCGAAGAGACCTCTAATTGGTTGCGATGTAAACCCATGATAGGTTTCAAAGAACATCGAAGCAACATGATCATGTCCAGAGGTTTCGTGGTGAGCCAGCCCCCTGCAATCCGACGATCTTTCGAATTCTGCTCTGCCCAACTCTGGTCTGGCTGACTCGCCCCGCTGTTCTTCGCGTCCGTGCTGCGATCAACGCCCCCCATCACCAGCTTCCCCCTCCTCGGCGCAATAATTCGGGTCATCAACTATGGGCAATGGCTCTTCCCGTGGATGTTTCGGGGGGGGGGGGGGGGGGGGGGGGGAGATCTTGCCCGCCAGCAGGAGGGGGGGCGCGCTCATGAACAATGATCTCGCCGCCGTTCGCCACCGCCCTCTGAAACACAGGATATGTAGCTGATGCAAGTCCGTGAACGCCCTCTAGCTTGCCCCAGAAATCCACCGCCAACTCTGCTCCCGCCCACCTGCTACGGGGCCAAACTTTTGGTCTAGAAGAAAGCAGCGCGTATGACAACCCTTGCTCGACGATCTCAGCGACGATGTCTTCGCTTATGTTGGTTGGGGCACCTGCAGGGATGAACACCTCAACTCGACCCCTCCCCCTCCTCCTCCAATCGCCTCTGGGGATACACATGGCTAAACCCTTCTTGAGTGTCTGGCGGGGCCCACTACTGAAGAACGTGTCTATGACAGCCTGGCGATACCTCCGCGAATCGTCGTCCAACTCCCCAATGCCATATACCAACCTATGCCGGATGACCTTCCGCGTGCATGTTCTGAACAGCGTCGTCGAAAAGCTCATTTGGAGGGACAAAGACGAGTGGATGAGGCAAGAAACTGTTTTGCCCATGAGGCCGTCGAACGTTTTCGCGCGCACCCCACTCGCAACGTGGATGTCACAGAAGTAATGCAACGAGCTCCACCTGCACCGCGATCTTTTGCGACAGACTTCTCGACGACCCTGTCGGAAGCAGCAGCGTCAGTAGTTACACGCCTCATCTTATCACCGAAGAGCTGGGCCGACGGCGAAACCGAACAATTATACAATACTGCTCTCTTGGTGCATGGGGCCGACGATGACGACATATATTGAAGAGGGCATATCGTATTCATCATGATGGACGTGGGCCTGCCCAGCACTTCGATGTACATCGCACAACGCTGCGATGATTGAAGCAGCTTCGTTGTCATCGCCTCGTCCCTCTCCCTCCCTACGAGACTCCGAGAGAGCTTCAGACTATGGTCTGCCATGCGAAGATCATCAGCATCACGAACACAAATAATGTCTGTCCCGTTTTTGTTTGAATCACCTCGTAGTGTAGTTTTCATCGGCGACTCGTCGTACCTCATGTGGTCAATGTGCAACCTACAAGCCCCCCTGCCAACCGTAGATACGAGCATGGTTTCGATTTGACATATCATCAACCTCTGGAGCACCACATAAGCCTCAGCGAGCTGGTGAAGCCAGACCTGAATGTTCCATCGGTTCTCGTTCAGTTTCTATTCCAATGCCGAAAATCATCTTACTGCGACATCCCGTCTGCGATCTGTCCAATGGCTGGCAACATTCAACGCCCTAGAATCATGTTTCGCTCCAGGTTCCATTGCGCACTTCATCGCAAGGCTCACGTGCACAGAAAGTCCACATGGGGGGGCCAGGCTCACCACAGACTCCCGCAACACAACGGCACCAGCAGGTACAATCAACGACACGTTCGGTTTGGGCGTTGGTGGTTTTTCGTTTGGAACCTTCGTTTCGGATGGTGATCTTCAAAGTCACGCTCATCATGTTGGTTTTCCACTTCTGTCGATACGTGTATTTTGCTTGGTCGTCCTCGTTTTTTGGGGGGAGGGGCCAAACCATACTCGCCATCAAATATATTGATAAGGTCGACCGCGTCCTCGCCCTCATCCGCCTTCTCTGCTCCCTCTGCCCCCGCCTCCTCGGCAGAAGCGGAGGCGACGAAAGCCGACCACCCTTGGCCCTCCGCCTCCGCACCTGGGGCATCGTCGGCCTCCGCCGCAGGAGCGGCGAAGGCTGCCCACATGGCCCGCTTGGCGGCGCCACGCTGGGGGGGGGGGCCCTTGGACAGAACAGTGGGCGCGGAGAGAAGCACGACAGAAACACGACTCATACCCTCCCCGTGCTCCTGTTTTCCTCTCGTTTCCTTCCTCCGTTCTCCTCGGTATCTCCTCTGTACCTCGTCCACGATTATCACTTCCTTCTCCTAGGCCCTATGCCCCGTCGCCGTTGCGTTCCCCCCAACTCCCTCTCCCCTCCACTCCTTCTTAAGCCTCCCCCCCATCATTCTCTCGTTGTCTGGCAATCGTCTCACAAGGTGCCCTATATCTCTGCGTGTTGAGGGGCGAGGCATAACGCACGAGAGGAGGTGAGGGGAACTGATGGACGATGTGGATCGGGGGGGACAAACGTAAAGTGAAAGAGAGAAAGAAGAGAGACAGAGAGAGAGAGAGAGAGGACGGAAGGGGAAGGGAGCGGCGAGAGGAGGAGAAGCGTTTGGAGGGAGCCAATGGACCACAGATGTTTGCGCAAGGCTTTCCCCGAACCTCAAAGAGGGCCGCGATGCAGCCACCGAGCTGGCCCCGAGATTGGCCTGGGACGGCCCAAGACAGGCATACTCTGTTGGACCCAACACGGGCCCAAGAAACGCGGTCCCAGTATCCCCCAGGACCCCTCTCGAGATCGCCTCGTCCCGTTCGATGTTCGAGGTCCCCCTCAGGAGTGCGTTTGTCCCGAAAGCGTTCAAGAACAGCGGGGGGCGGCGGCTTTTTCATCCACGTTTTGGAACACAGAAGATTGGCGCTTGCTGTGGCAATAACTGTTTGGGTGTTCGGCGACTTGCAACTGGCTGAAATCACTATGGTCCCCCCCGAACGCACTTCCCACCCTGTCCCCTGCCCTCTCTAACTGTCGCCTCACGGACTCATCCATGTTCTGTGTGCGATAATGTCCTCCTCCTCCTCCTCCTCCTCCTCCTCCTCCTCCTCCTCCTCCTCCTCCTCCTCCTCTTTTGCGCAACATGAAGCAACCTCGAGTTGCGAAAACTGCAAATTCAACTCTGGACCATAATCGCTATCTGGGATCCTTTGACCTATCTAAGGGGCGACGCGACGAGCGTATGATGGTTAGTTTCCACTCAACAGCACGACCTACCTGGAATATAAGTTCAAGGCTACATTGATTTTCCAGCGTGCCAATGGACTCTAGGTAGTCTCCCACATCACAACGCTAGGGGTGATACCACCTGCGCAACCGTCGCCACTGCCGTGGGCCCCTGGGACGCCCAGCGCAGTGGTGTCATACGCGTGACACCACTGCGCTGACAGATTCCAAGGCACTGCATCACTCAATATTTTTCGTGAACCGTGGAACGCGAGATTCCGCCATGTAGCATTCATAACACGTTGCGTCGCAGGCGCGCTACCATCCGCATTAAGATGTCCGCGGGTATGGTCACTTGTTGCATATAGGTCGGGTACGTCTCGGGTCAGTTCACGACGCAGAAGGGCCTGTGGAGAGTGAAGCAGATGACCTGTTCCCACCCGGGCCAACAAGCGACCCCCTGACCCCTCCAGGGAGGATTCCTGACAGCAAGTTTGAAAGGATCCAGCCGTGGCGACGGGAAGCCCCCTCGGA
>CAUYUJ010021762.1:0-62500 GCA_963575745.1 Prorocentrum cordatum | reverse complement strand
ATGACGGGGGTGCTCAAGGCAGATGGCAGCGACGCGCTGGACGGGTTCACTGCGTCTGTGCTTCACTTCAGGGTTTTATCGATGGTGTTGCTGTTTGTCTATTGTTTCTCATCTACTGGTTTCGCTGGCAAAAATATTTCAAGATGACACAAGATTGGAGGGCTGTTATCAGCCTCGCAGCTGCCGTGTATATGCTTGGGAGATTGGAACATGGAGCCTAGTGTTATTTCTCAGAGTGGGTTTCCACGACAAGTCCAAGGACGAGTTGTGACTCCCGGCGCACAGGTCACGTGCGACTCGAATGTGCAGGGCAGCCTGATCGACTACGCGGTAGTCTCCGAGGCCTCCCTGCCGTACCTCATCAAGTTGGAGGCCGTCGCTGGCGTGCCCTGGCGCCCGCGCATAGGATTGGCTCTTTCCATGCGTTCCTCTGGCATTCAGTTTCTGACACGATGGTTAGAGTGTGCTGGTAGATTGCCTCAGGTCTCCCGCCCGACTGTAAAAACGACCCCAGGATCCAAGGCCTCGGTGGCCAGGAGGAAGCAGGCGGCGCAAGCTGCCACTGTCGCGGGAAAGCGTTCTGAGAACTATCTGAGTCTCTTCGGGGACGCTTGGAATTCGCAAATTGCAGGGTCTGTTTTTGTTGATGGCCCTTCCCAGGACGAGGAAACCGACGTCCTTGGGTTGGTGGCCCCCTTTCCTGAATTTAAAGAAGAAGAGGTAGATCCGTGGGCCAATGAGCCTAGCTTTGGCGTTCCGTCCAGGTCTGATGAAAATGCTAGTGCGCTTGAGTCAATCGTTGTCAATTCGGGGGTCTGCAGCTCTGGCGTGTCTGGTAGTCAGGTGAATGATGGCCCCATCAGCCACAGGGACCCCCCCCCCCCCCCCAGCCACAAGCAGTGGATCGGTGAGCCAGGTGGAGCCTGAACCCTCGGAAGTGCCACAAGAGAAGGTTGAGCCTAGTTTTCTCATCCCTGAAGATGTGTGGGAGCAGCACAGGTCCCTGCATCAAGGGGACGTTGCCCCTCGTGCCCATGCTCACTTTCTCTACTCCGTAGCCTTTCGGCTCAATCCTGGCCACTTCCATCTCGTTAGCGCGCAGTTTTCTCAATGGGTCAACACTGTCGAGGATGTCATGTATGCTTATCATCAGGTCGTGCCATCTGAGGGCCCTCGACGGGGCACTGGATGTTCTTTCGTGGAAGAGTCAGTCAAGCAGAGCTCGCGATCTAGAGTTGCTCCGTTGAGAGATCAAGTTGCATGTTGGTGGAAACGTGTTGCATCTATCCTCTCACTGTTCGAGCGGCATCGTGGGCGAGATAATGGTCGTTATCAGTTGGGTCAGTTGCAGCAAGCAGCCAGGCACCTTGCTACCGAGAAGCCCGATGGAGTTGATAAGATTCTGTTGAGCCAAAAGGAGGTGGGGCTTCAAGTCTGGACGGGTTCGCTCCTATACTTAGCTGACACGCGCAATATGATGATTTTTAGTTTTCAACAACAGGCGGACAAGCTCTCTAAACGCGCCCTGCGACGGGCGGTGCGAGGGTCCTTGTGGGAATTTCGGTCTTGGATTACTTCTCAGGAGGACTTGGGAACGCTGCACAGGAGCATGCGAGAAGAATCACCTCCAGCCGAGGAGATTGGGCATGGCAGTACTTTTCTGGTGCACCCCAAGGATATCTTAGATCGTGAGTGCAAGGTATGGAAGGGGCTCAGGACTTCTGCAGGTCGACGTAGAGGCACTACGTGGTGGTGTTCTACGGAAGCGTCAGAGCCGAGTTATCGACGTGGAGGCTCTGTGCCATGCTTTGCCGAGGCGTCAGAGCTGAGCGGTGGGCGCTCCTCGAACCCAACCGTCTCTCAAGTCGCCAAGGTTTTGTCGGGGGCATTCCAGGCCACGTCATGTTTGGCTGGGGCGTCAGAGCCGAGCGCTGGGTGCTCCTCGAGCCCATGCGTCTCGCATGTCGCTAACGTTTTGCTGGAGGCCTTTCAGGTCATACCATGTTCGGCTGGGGCGTCAGAGCCGAGCGCTGGGTGCCCCTCGAGCCCATGCGTCTCTCACGCTGCCAAGGTTTTGTCGGATGCTTCATGTGTTGCGTCGGTTGGGTTAGAACGCATTGTTTTCGCTGGCGCTTCTCAGGATGAGCGACTTGCCGAAGCTTTTGCTGCCATCAAGGAGGCGGCGCGTGACGAGCCCATGGAGCCCATCACAGCTGATGAAGTGCGTAGTACGGTTCACCGCATGCGTACCAGGGCAGGAATAGGTGCTGATCGTCTTTCTCCGCTCGATGTGGAACGGCTACCGCAGGCAGGTCTTGAGGAGCTTGCGGGGCTGTTGAACGTAGAGAGGCATTTTTGCGGGGAAGATCTTTGGCAAGACACGGAAGTAGTATCTCTGCAGCGGCTTCTGAAGCACCTGGAGCAGTCCCCCCGCGGGCGCAGGCTTTCTGAGTTGTTTTTGACGGTAGTTGCTGGAGGGTCGTGGCCGAGGCTCCGTCGAGCTGAGGCTTCCGCTAATGTCCAAGTTTGTGTGCTTTGCCCTCGCTGCAAAAAGGCGTAAAGAGTCAGCTTCCCACCGAATATGGGAACGCGATCACAGCGTCAATCACCCTATCTATACCAAGTCGGACGAGGTGTACCTGCTAGTGGCATTTCAACCTGAGTCAGCCCCAGAGTACTGGCTCCGTGGGGCTATGCCAGCACAGTGGACTGCAGTACCCGAGCCGCCTGATGAGGAGGTTTGGTCCCAGACGGGGCTCAACGAGAGTGTGGCTGATGGAGTCCTAGGTCCAGGTGAATGTGCCAGGACAGTGCTGCTCTTTGGCGACGCTAGGAGAGGGGCTGATTCACCAGACGGGAGGTTCAGACGTATCAGACGTATCAGTCTCGGTCTCGCACAGATGGAAAGTGAAACGGACCCTCAGCTGCAAGTCTACATCTTTGGAGCTCTCTCAGGTGTTGTCCTGACGGTTGCCAGGGGTGCGCTGTATATCTTCTGGGTAGCCATGCGGGTGATGGAACAATATGTAGAGTATGTAACAGACAACCAGATGGTGCATGAAGGTTGGTGGCCTCAGAAATACCGTCATCCAACTGGAGAGCACGACGAATTGTGGGCGAAGATAGGGTTGCTGTTTCGTAACACGGGAAGGCGACCCGAGCATGTGACAGTATTATTCACGAGCTCGTATCTGGAGGCCGAGGAGGTCGTGCATCGAGCTGGATCTTCTAGGATGACGGTGGGCAATGCAGCAGCGGACACGTTGGCAGGTGAAGGTGCGACCATCGCCCGCATATCTGAAGCTGCTTGCGCAGATATTCTGGAAAAGGAGCGGGTGTTGTACCTCATCCGCATGAGGATTGTCAGGTCCCACCTCGACGCCATGGAGGCCGAGAAGACGATGCAGCAGGCCCCGCTGTACGGTCGGCACCAGAGGCGAGGAGCTCGGGGACGGAGGGAAGTGGTGGAGATCGGTGAGCCTGCCGCTGCTGCCCATGTCGACCCTCCGCCCCCCCTCCGCCTCCGAGTCAGAATATTCTGTCGGCCTTTGAGACGAGCCATGATCGATCGGAGTGTGGTAGGCGTTGTCCGTGGCGCCGCGGGTCCGCGTCGGCTGAGCGAGTATCGGTCTGGCGTAAGTCTCCGTGTTTCAGGTTAGTTGCCATTGAATGCTCCCTTCGTGCACTTCCTGAGGGGGCCACCATTCACCTCGCTGGGGGGTGTGTGGGTCCCTACCATGTTTTGAAGTTTCATGCCGTTTTTATGCTGTGGTTTTGCGCGTGTTGTGGGATGCATGGGGATCTGCAGCTTTGCGGCCTCGGGAAGGCTAGTGTCCCCCGCCCCACCGCGACGAGGAGTGAATTCCTTCATTTGATTATGTTGGGGCAATGGCCCAAAGTTTACAGTAAAGCGGAATTAGCTCGTAAAGCCCTGATGAGGTGTAGGTGATGAGTGGAAGGACTACGTCCAGGGACTCCAACTCCAACTCCAACTCCAACTCCTCCTCCTCCTCCTCCTCCTCCTCCCCCTTCCTCCTCCTGCTCCTGTTCCTGCTCCTGTTCCTGCTCCTGGTCCTCCTCCTCCTCCTCCTCCTCCCCCTCCTCCTCCCCCTGCTGCTCCTCCACCCCCTCCTCCTCCTCCTCCTCCTCCTCCTCCTCCTCCTCCTCATCATCATCATCATCATCATCATCATCATCATCATCATCATCATCATCATCATCCTCATCGTCCTCATCATCCTCCTCCTCATCCTCATCCTCATCCTCCTCCTCACCATCATAATCAGCATCATATCCAACGCATCAGCAGCATCATCATCATCATCATCATCATCATCATCATCATCATCATCATCAGCATCATCATCATCAGCATCACCATCATCAGCATCATCATCACCATCATCATCAGCATCACCATCACCAACAGCAGCATCATGAACATCATCATCAGCATCATGTTCATCATCAGCATCATTAGCATCATCATCACCATCATCAGCATCATCCTCATCATCATCAGCTTCCTCCTCCTCCTCCTGCTCCTCCTCCTTCTCCTTCTCCTCCTGCTCCTGTTCCTGCTCCTCGTCCTGGTCCTGCTCCCGCTCCTCCTCCTCCTCCTCCTCCTCCTCCTCCTCCTCCTCCTCGTCTTCTTTTTCTTCGTCGTCTTCTTCTTCCGCCTCCTCCTCCTCCTCCGCCTCCTCCTCCTTCTCCCCCTGCTCCTCTTCCTTCTCCTCCTCCTCCTCCTCCGCCTCCTCCTCCTCCTCCGCCTCCTCCTCCTCCTCCTTCTCCTACTCACCTCCACCTCCTCCTCCTCCTCATTGGCCCAAGTGGCCCAAGCCTTCATAGGCCCAAGTGGCTGCCCATCGCGGGCGGCACGGGGTGCTAGCAGCATACCGGGTGCTCACGGAATCCCCCAGACCCGGCACTTGGGCAGGGGAGGAGCGAGCTGTTTCGCGCAAGGGAGAAAAAAACAGTCCAGCGCTCCGACCATTCTTGCTTACTCTTACTCCTCCTCATGTTCGTCCCCGTCCTCCTCCTCCTCCTCCTCCTCCTCCTCCTCCCCTCCTCCTCCTTCTCCTCCTCCTCCTCCTCCCTCCTCCTCCTCCTCCTCCTCCTCCTCCCTCCTCCTCCTCCTTCTCCTCTTCCTCCTCCTCCTCCTCATCATCATCCTCCTCCTCCTCTTCTTCATCCTCTTCCTCCCCTCCTCCTCCTCCTCCTCCTCCTCCTCCTCCTCCCCCCCGTCCTCCTCCTCCTGCTGCTCCTCCTCCTCCTCCTCCGCCTCGTCTTCATCCACCTCCTCCTACTCTTCCTTCTCCTCCTCCTCCTCCTCTTCTTCTTATGTTTCGTCTTCTTCTTCGTATTCGTCTTCTTCTCTTATTCCTTCTCCTCCTCCTCCTCCTCCTCCTCCTCCTCCTCCTCCCTCCTCCTCTCCATCGTCCGCCTCCTCCTCCTCGTCCTCCTCCTCTTCCTCCTCCTCCTCCTCCTCCTCCTCCTTCTCCTCATCCCCCTTCTCCCCATCCTCCTCCTCCTCCTCCTCCTCTCCTCCTCCTCCTCCTCCTCATCGCCTCCTCATTGTCTGTCTCATCCGCCTCCCCCTCCTCCATCTCCTCATCCTCCTCCCCCTCCTCCTCCTCACAATCATCATCCTCCTCGTCGTTTTCCTCCTCTCCTCCTCCTCCGCCTCCTCCCGTTCCTCCTCCTCCTCCTCCTCCTCCTCCTCCTCCTCATCCTCCTTCTCTTCTTCCTCCTCCTCCTCCTCCGCCTGCTCCGCTCCACCTCCTTCTACTCTCCTCCTCCTTCTCTCCTCCTCCTCCTCCTCCCCTCTGCTCCTCCTCCTCCTCCTCCTCTTCCTCCTCCTCCTCCTTCTCCTCCTCCTCCCTTTCCCCTTCCCCCTTCGTCCTCCCCCCTTCCCCTCCCCTTCCCCTCCCCTCCCCCTCCTCCTCCTCCTCCTCCTCCTCCTCCTCCTCCTCCTCCTCCTCCACCCCCTCCTCCTCCCGCTCCTCCTCCTCCTCCTCCTCCTCCTCCTCCTCCTCCACCTCCTCCTCATCCTTTCCTATTCCTGATACGTGGCGTCTCCCTGTCGCACCCCGAGGCCAGTTTTCAGGGCGGGCCGGGGGTTACGCATGAGACTTTGATCACCAATTATGACTCTGGAGCTTAGCTGTTGGCAAGAGTTTCACAGATGAAGGGCGGGCCGTTTTCAGAATGTGGCTCACGCATTAGCGCCGCGCACATTCGTTCTTCAAAATTGCAAGGACTTCACGGATTGAAGGCGACTCGTTATCCAAATGTGTCTCTCGCCTCAGCGCCACGCAAAATCGCTTTAAACATTAGCAAGGGCTTCACGGATTGAGGGTGGTTCCTTTCCAAAATGTGGCTCTCTCGCCTTAGCGCCGACACATTCGTTGATATAATTTGCAAGACTTTGACGGATTCCAGTGGTCAACGTACCAGAGGTAGCCTTTTTGGAGCGATTCAGGATTATGCGGGCGTCCTCCTCCTCCTCCTCCTCCTCCCCCTCCTCCTCCGCCTCGTCCTTCTCCTCGTCCTCATCCTCGAACGTCGATCGCCGAATAGAGGAAGAGGGCCGAGAGGCGAAGGTCGAGACAGTTTTGCAGAATAGCGGATCGATAGAAACACCGAATATTCCCACAGCGGGGACGGGGAGCCCGGCACGGCCCCCCTAGATCGGTTGCTCCTGCAGCCGTGTTGCCTGACGCTTGCTCACAACTCATTCAGGAATCGGGCTCTCGCCTCAGTGCCAGCTACAAGTTTGCTCCTCCCCTCCTCCCCCCGTCTTCCCCTCCTCACGTCCGCACGCGCGCCTCCTGCTGCATCGGCTGATCATTCCACTCCCCCTTCTTTCCTCCTCATTCTCTCCCCCATACCCCGTCTCCAGCTTCCCTTCTTCCTGCCCCCGATCCCGCATTGGTCCCCGTCTTGCTACTGCTACTGCTCTTGCCTCCTCCCGCCTCTCCACCTCATCCGTCACCCTGATCCCCTTCCTCCCCGCGGGAGGGTGGGGCGACGGCCGGAAGAGACAACGAGGTGGATATGGTCAAGCAGCGGCTGTTTTCCTCCTTCTCATACGATGCATGATCCTGTCACATCTCCGCCTCATCACTCAGGTTCCTTCTTCCCTCGAATATCTGTCCCTCACACCCCCTCTGTCACCGCATTCGGCCTTCCCTTCCCTACATTGCCTCCTCCTCCTCCTCATCATCCTCGTCCTCCTCATCCTGCTCCCGCTGCCCTCGTGTTCCCCAAGCTTTTCCCCATCCGCATCATGTTCCTGCACCTCCACCTCCTCCTCCTCTTTTCCCTGTTTATCCTCTTCCTCCTCCTCCTCCTCCGCCTCCACCTCGATTCCCTCCTCATTCTCCTCATTCTCCTACTCCCTCTGCTCCTCCTGATCCGCCTCCTCCTCCTCCTCCTCTGCATTATCTGCCTCGTCCTCCGTCTTACCCCCCTTCCGTCGAACCGCGTAGCACAACGCCCCGCGTGACAGCCATCAGGCCCGCCAAAGGCCAAACACATCGCCAGCCCCTGCCTCTCCCCCTCCCCCCTCCGTTTCCGCCGCCCCTCCTACTCTCCCTCCTTCCTTGAAGATGTCCAGAAGATCTCCCGCCCCCTCCGCGTGCGAGTTTTGCACACACGCACACACCACCTCCTCCCCCTGTGCACGCAGCTTGCCTCTTCTTTCCGATTGCGCATAACACGAAGTGGTCTTTCTGTGGGAGTCGCAGGTCGGCTATGACACGCGTCCGCGGATAGAGAACAATCAGCGCCATGGGAAGGGATGGGAGGGAGGGGTAGGATGTCGGATGAGGCGCGTGCGCACCTAGCTTGCCCCCTCTCGTCGTCTCCCTCCCTGCCCCCCCGTCCCCATCCTGTCAAGCATCGCTCAGGCTGGACACGCGGGTGCGCAGTGGCAGGCGGGTGGGGGGGAGAGCCCGCGCCACGCAACCATGCGCCTCGGCTCAGGTGCCGACGTCCAGCTTGCCACCAGCGCCAAGTGGCCAACCGGGCGTCCCCGCCCATGCGCCTCTGGAACCCGGGCCCGACGCGCAAGCTCGCGGAGCGGAGGTCGCCGAGCTGGTAGCGTCAATCACCCTGGCGCGCTGGCGCGCTGTGCTGGCAGCGAGAGAACTGCAACGCAGAACTCCGCGTCGCTCCAGGCTGGGGCCACGTCGAGGCCCTGGCGCTGGGCTGCAAACTGCGGGCCAGGCTTCGCGAGACCCTCAGTGCGACGCATCCCCGGCCGCCTTCCGCTCACGGCCGCGAACCTCGGTCGCCAGCTTCGGCAGAACAGGAGAGAGAGAGAGAGAGAAAGAGAAAGAGAGAGAGACACAGAGAGCACAAGCAAGAACAATCGCAAAACGCACAAGACAACATTGACTTGGCCACATTGAGAGCCACGCGGCTCGGAGGGGGAGGGAGGAGGAAGCCGGGCCCGGCAAGCACGCGAAATCGGGCCTGTCCCCCTACAGGCAGATTTACGGAGAAAAATTAAAAAATAGTCACTAAATATGCAAACATGATCAAACAATGCTAAAAAAGTAGCCCCCCGACTATTTAATTTTGTACTATTTTTGAACTCTCCTCCCGTAGAGGGATAAGGCCCGAGGTGAATCTAGCTCCGCGTCCCCAGGGGCCGGGCTGGTCGGCCAAACGAGCCGCGAACGCCGCGCTCCGGGCCACCTCGCCCCCACCGGCCTGCGCGTGGGCGGCGCCGAAAAAAGGCCGCCGCCCGCGGCGGCAGCTCGTGGGCCCCGCCTGGGCACGGCAGCTCCGCCCGCGCCCGCCGCCGCGGCGCCGAGCAGCCGCGCCTGAAGAACGACACCCGCGCAGGGCCTCGCCGGGCCGCGCGCGCCCGCCCAGCGCAGCCGGCGAAGAGCGCGCGCGCGGCCTCGCTGGGTGACGGCGTCACCGCTCCCAGCCCCGCCACTGCGGGCGGCGTGCCTTGGCGGCGGCGGGGGGCAGCGCGGGTGGCGGCGCCGCCGAGGCCGTCAGCGCCGCGCGCTGCGCCGGGCAGACTGACCGAGGGCAACCCCGAAGCAGACTGCCCACCCGCCAGCGGGCGAGGAGGAGGAGGCAGACGAGGAACGTGTTCGGCTCAGGCCAAGGCAGCCCAGCCAGCGCCAGCAGGCGCGGTCGGCATGGCCAGAACGGCCAAACGGCCTGTAGGCGATGAGGTCAGAATGAAGGCACCACGGTCTCACGGCCACAACGTCACCCACCAGGATGGAGGCATAGGCCCGACTCCAGTGCAGGCCGCCGAGCGGAGGCCTCCTCTTAGGCAGTCTTGGGGGCCTTTGGGGCCGTTCTGGGGCCATGTTGGAGGCCTCTTGGGCGATCGTGGGGCGATCTTTGGGGGCTCTTGGGCTGGGCCGTCTCGGGGCCGGGCCGTCGGAAGGTCGAACAAAAAGCAAATGCCAAAATCCTTCAAACACCTAAGAGACAAACCAATCATTTTGGCCTCCTCGGGCCTGCTGGGAGGCCCTCTTGAGGGCCTCGTGGGCCGTCTTGGAGACCTCTTGGTGGCCTCTTGGGCCGTCTTGGGCCATCTTCTAGCCATCTTGGGCCATCCTGATGGCCTCCTGGCCCGTCTGACGCCGTCGGAAGCCGTCTTGGGGGCCTATGTGGGCCGAGTTGGGGCCCTCCTGGGGTGCTCCAGGGCCGCCTTGGATGCCATCGAGAGCGTCTTGGAAGCCTCTGGGGCCGTCTTGGGGCCCTCTTGGGGCTGTCCTGGGGGCCTCTGGGGCCGTTCTGGAGCCATCTTGGAGGCCTCCTGGGCGATCTTGGGGCGATTTGTGGGGGCTCTTGTGCCGTCTCGGGCCGTCGGTAGGCCGAAAGGAAGCCTCCTTAGGGGAATCGATGATTTGGCATCTTCGGACCTTCCCGGAGGACCTCTGGGAGATCTCGTGGGCCCTCAAGGAGGCCTATTGGGCCGTCTTGGAGGCCGCTAGAGCCGTCTTGGGCCGTCTTAGAGGCTTTGGGGGCGAACTCGGAGACATCTTGGACTCTCTTGGGCCGTCTTCGAGACCATCTTGGACCATCTTGGGCGACTTTGGAAGCCATAGCGGCCGTCTTGGAGGCCACATTGGGCCGTCTTGGAGCCATCTGGACCGGGACACTGTTTGCAACCACCTCTTCCAGATGGCTGGCGGGACGGGCCGAAGCCCAAGGGGAAACTTCCCCTGGAAAGCAAACAAACCAAAACCAAACCGTAAGAAGTTCAGCACGCCAGGCACCCCTGTGACGGGCCGAAGCCCAAGGGGAAACTTCCCCTGGAAAGCAAACAAACCAAAACCAAACCGTAAGAAGTTCAGCACGCCAGGCACCCCTGTGACGGGCCGAAGCCCAAGGGGAAACTTCCCCTGGAAAGCAAACAAACCAAAACCAAACCGTAAGAAGTTCAGCACGCCAGGCACCCCTGTGATCACTCAACCAGGGGGCGGGGGCGGATCTGATGGGCTCAGGCCCATCCCGCCCGCCTCCGCGGGCTGTGGACCGGGGCGGGCGGCGGCCCCCGCGGAAGGCTCCCGCCGGCCCCTCCCCTCCCCCCCCCACGGGCGCCCCCTTGCGGCAGAACGAGAGGGAGGAGGAGGAGGAGGAGGGAAAAGGGGGAGGAGGGGAGGGAGGAGGAGGAAAAGGAGGAGGAGGAGGAGGAGGAGGAGGCGTCCCCCCTCCCGACGGGCGCCCCCTTGTGGCAGAACTGGCCGAAGGACCGGAGCGCGCGTCCCAGCACCGTCCTGCCAGTGGGAGGGGTCGGCGGCCACGGCGGGAGGGCGCGCAGCTGGGGGGGGATGATGCTCTCTCTCTATATATATACAAATATGCACATATATATACACATATACATACATACATACATACATACATACATACATACATACATACATACATACATACATACATACATACATACATACATACATACATACATACACATACATACATACATACATACATACATACATACATACATACATACATACATACATACATACGTATACACACGTACACATGTATATACTCATGTGTTATGTATACATACACACATGCATAGACACATACATATGTACATACATACCTACATATCTACCTACCTACCTACCTACCTACCTACCTACCTACCTACCTACCTACATACGTACGGACGGACGGACGGACGGACGGACGGACGGACGGACGGACGGACGGACGTACATACATACATACATACATACATATGTGATCCGGGGACTGCCCCCCGGCGTCATGCTGATGCCTTCGGGCACCCCACCCCGCGCGGCAGGCCCCCCCTCTGGACGTGGCGTGGCGGGGGTCGGCCCGTGTCGTTGTCGTCGTCGTCGTCGTCGTCGTCGTCGTCGTCGTCGTCGTCGTCCACCGCCATCCCATCTGGGGGGGGTGCGCCAGAAGGACCCTGGGATCCATCCCATACAGATGGGATCAGATCTCCCTTATTCGCCGCCTCCTCTGGGTCCTTGTTAAGAAGGTCAGCCTGGTTGGAGCACTGGCTGGGGAAGGGTTCCGTTTTGTCAGGCCAGCTTGTTGCACCCATCCTCGTCCGCATGCTTGCGTCCACGCCCGTCCCATCTTCAACCTCATCACACCGCGGAAAATCATCACCAGAGCAACATCATCGACATGACCGTCACAAGCATCTTGACGGCACATCTTTACTTTAACCATCCAGGGCGTCCACGACTAGATCCGAAGTGCGATCTACTATCCACGAAAAGGCAACGCACTGGAACCCGCACTACCCCTGCCATCAACTCCCAACCCCCAACCAACGGAATGAATTCTTTCTAGATGTTGAAGACCCTATCTTCACTTTAATCACCGCGCCGACCGGATCACTACCTATCATTCAACCTCCTGTCATCTCACCCGCAAGCATTTTCATGGCGTCGTCAGCGCCGTTGCCACCGCCATCATTCACATCGCCATCGTCAAGAGATACATTCGCAATTTGGCCAAATGGAGACTGGCCAATTAAGGCGCCCCTGATAGAGGAGGGTCCAGAATGGTAAAGCGCGAAGAACGGGGCCAGGTCTATTCAGGGAACAATGAATCACAATGAATTGCATAAAAATATTATCTCCGAGGTCCGCGTGAATTTCTTGTATCGGCGCTGGGCCGCTTTCCTGGGCGCCAGCGGCGCCGCCAAGCGGGTCCAGCGCCAATCCAAGAGATCCGGGCGGAGCTCCGAGAGATTATGTGTGAGCCCTTCTTGGCCCTGCGATTTCGCGGGAGCGACTATCGAGGGATCCTGTGCCGTGGTGAAGAGAACGCCCCATGTTTGACAGGGCGACGCGGTGTGGAAGGGAGATGTGGGCGCAGCACAGTGCGACCGCGGGTCCACAACGCCCGAATCATCCGGGTTCAGTCGGGTCCGGGGTAAGTCGGGTTCGGAATCCCGAAAAACCAACCCGAGTTAGCCCTGACCCGAGTTACCCCTGATGATTCGGGGCTCTGGACGCCCGAGTTATCCGGGGTAACTCGGGTCCGGGGTAACTCGGGTTCGGATTCCCGAAAAACGAACCCGAGTTAACCCTGACCCGAGTTACTCCTGATGATTCGGGGCTCTGAGGAGATGTGGGCGCAGCACAGCGCGGCCGCGGGTCAACCTCGCTCGTGGCGCGGCTGCTGGTGCAGACTGGCGGGCCAGCGCAGGAGGAGGAGGAGGAGGAGGAGGAGGAGGAGGAGGAGGAGGAGGAGGAGGAGGAGGAGGACGCGAGCAGCGTTTTGCACTCGAGGGCAGCCCCTCCCATCCTCCACCACAGCGGGGGGGAGGGGGTGCGCCCATGGTTTCTCCCACGCTCCCGCCCGTGGGCGCTCTGTGTGCCCTGGGTGGCTCCGCCGAGGCTCCGTGGGCGCCCTTGGGCGCCTCGTGGGCGCCCCCCGTGCCCTGCGTGGGCCTGGGCCCGCCGCGGTCTCGCCTGGCGCCCGCCCGTGGGCGCCTCGTCCTCGTGGGCGCCCCGTGCCCCGGGCGGCTCCGTCGGAGCCTCGCTCGGCGCCCGCCCCGTGGGCGCCTCCCTGGGCGTCTCGGGGGCGCCGCGCGCCCTGGGCGGGCCCGCCGAGGCGTCGCCTGGCGCCCGCCCGTGGGCGCCTCGTGGGCGCCTCGTGGGCCCCAGGTGGGTCCGCGGAGGCGCTGCCCGCCCGCGGGCGCCCCGTGCGGCCTCGTGGGCGCGCAGAGCCTGCACCGCAGAGCTACACCGCATAGCTAACCTCGCATAGCCTGCACGGCGCAGTCTACGCAACATAGCTCAGACCAAGGTCACACCGCATGGCTTGCACGACGCAGCTCGCACCGCACAGTCTGCACAGCATGGCCTACACCACCTAGCTCACACCGAACAGCTTGCGCAACACAGCCTACACCACGCAGTCACCTTACACAACGTGGCTTCCACCACGTAGCTTACTGTGCACATGTTGCACATTCACAGTGCAAGATGGGGCAATGACGGCTATGGTGACGCGAAGCGGACCCTTTTCCCCCCCGTAAACTCCTGGTACGACACTCTTCACCCTGCACGGGCGGGAGAGTTTTCCCGAGTTTTCCCTGGTGTAGGAAATTGCATAAAACCACTTCGGAATAGCATTTTCCCCCCTCATTTCACCAGGGAACACTAGACCTCGGTTACTTCTACTGCAACCTGAATGCCTCCCGGCACGAAACTACAAATACTCCGACGGTAGGACCCCACACGAGAATCTGTTTAGCTTACCCTTTGCCCTTTCCTCCTCCCCCTGGCGGACACCCTCTCTTGCCCCCTGCACTGCCTTCTCTTCCCCCTTCTATTTCTCTTCCTCCTCCTCTTTCTCCTCCTCCTCCTCCTCCTCCTCCTCCTCCTCCTGCTCCTCTCGCGCCACCTCCTCCTCGTCGTCGGCCTCCCCCATGCCCCTTCCCTCCTCATCCCCCTGCCTTTTTCTCCATGTGCACCTCCCCTTCCCCCTCGTCGGGGCAAGCAAATCCATTTTCCTCAGCGCCGTCGCCGCCTCGGCCAGCGCGCGCGCGTCTGCCGACGGCTAGATCGCGAAGCCGTCGGGACAAACCTTCGGGCTGGGCCGTAGGCTCCCGCTCGAGACTTCCTCCATATTCAGGTCTCAAGAGCCCAAAAGTGACGACAGTTGCACGTTGCGGATGACCCGCTCGGATTCGAACATGAAGTGCGGGCCCCATAGGGAGGGGGCTCCCGCCTGAGACTTCCTCACAATTCACTCACAGACGAGGCTCCCGCCTGAGACTTCCTCCATATTCAGGCCTCAAGAGCCCAAAAGTGACGACAGTTACACGTTGCGGATGACCCGCTCGGATTCAAACATGAAGTGCGGGCCCCATAGGGAGGGGGCTCCCGCCTGAGACTTCCTCACAATTCACTCACAGACGAGGCTCCCGCTCGAGACTTCCTCCATATTCAGGTCTCAAGAGCCCAAAAGTGACGACAGTTACACGTTGCGGATGACCCGCTCGAATTCAAACATGAAGTGCGGGCCCCATAGGGAGGGGGCTCCCGCCTGAGACCTCCTCAGACTTCCTCCATATTCAGGTCTCAAGAGCCCAAAAGTGACGACAGTTACACGTTGCGGATGACCCGCTCGGATTCAAACATGAAGTGCGGGCCCCATAAGGAGAAGGCTCCCGCCTGAGACTTCCTCGCAATTCACTCACAGACGAGGCTCCCGCTCGAGACTTCCTCCATATTCAGGTCTCAAGAGCCCAAAAGTGACGACAATTGCACGTTGCGGATGACCCGCTCGGATTCAAACATGAAGTGCGGGCCCCATAAGGAGGGGGCTCCCGCCTGAGACTTCCTCGCAACTCACTCACAGACGAGGCTCCCGCCTGCTACTTCCTCCATATTCAGGTCTCAAGAGCCCAAAAGTGACGACAGTTGCACGTTGCGGATGACCCGCTCGGATTCAAACATGAAGTGCGGGCCCCATAGGGAGGGGGCTCCCGCCTGAGACTTCCTCACAATTCACTCACAGACGAGGCTCCCGCCTGACACTTCCTCCATATTCAGGCCTCAAGTCAGCGAGTAGTGATGATGATGATGATGATCGTTCGATGCCGATGATGGTGAGTGATCGTGGGATGGTGATGGTGATGCTGATGGTGATGATGATGATGATGATGATGATGATGATGATGATGATGATGAGTGGGGAGTGATGGTGATGGTGATGATGATGCGGAGGAGGAAGCAAAGAGGAGCAGAGGAGAGGGAGGAGGAGGAGGAGAGATCCTGCGCGGAGGGTGTGCAGAGAAAACAAGAACCCCACTTAGGATGTGGGGAAAAACAACCTCTCTCCCGGGCGGCTTCTCACCGCTTTGGCTCGACATGCCTTATGTATGCAAGTTGCATACACTTTCGGAAGGGGGATGTAGCTCAATGTTTGGGGTCAACGCTGGCTCGAAAGTGGCAAACAGCGTGGAGCTTCCTCACACATATGGTTTCAGGCCAATTCGGAACCAGGTTCAAAACACTAACTGCCACTTCGAAGCCAAAAAAAGATGAGCGGTTCGCGCGGGACTTTCTCCAAGAGATGGCCTGGAACCAGGTTTGAAGCAGGTCAGAGAAAAAACAAACAACGTGGAACATGCTTTAAACATTGGTGCGCCTGGCTCGAGCGTTGAGGAAATTAGTGTCTCACACGTGAGTTTCTCGAGCATATGACTTGGAGCTTGGCGTCAAGCAGGTTCGACAAAAAGTATATCACTCGGCCTTGCAAATCTGGTGGGTGCCTGGCTCAATGATTGTACGCTGGTGCGCCCATTGAGACCACAACGCGTCGCTCGCAGAGGATGTTTGCGTGTTCGTCTGCACCCTTCGGCATGTCACTGCATCGTGCTCAGGAACACCGCAATGGCAAAATGGAGACGAGCTCGAATCACGCCCCTGTCTAAAGCAGGGGTGCACTGGCTCACAGGGAAGCATCGAGCTTGAACCGGCGATACCTCGCCGATAGGATCGGCGATGGGCCCCGGAGGGGGACACCGCGCGCTCCTGGGCGGGGCTTGGGCCATCAGGCCCCTGCTGGCGGGGAGTGGGCGATGGGGGGTCGCTGCGTCCCCCCCCCCGCCTGACATCAGCTGTAGAAGGCCACGTTAGGGGGAAAACAAACCTGCCTCGCTTTTGACCACCCTCGCTTCTAAGAGATACCAAACGATGCCAAATTGCAGCCTGTACTGGTCAGGCGGATTGACGAGGAGGCGCGTGGTATGGCTTGGTTTTGCCTGGAAGCGAAAGCGGGGTAGGTAATTCACGCTCTGACACATGGGAACCCCACCCCACCTCCCCCCTCTAGAACTCGTGGGGTGGTGGGGTGGGGTTCGCATGTGGCCTCCTAGAGCTGCCCCTGGGGGGCGAAGCAGGGGGTGGACGACGAACCCTGGCGGCCGACACCTGGCTCTCCCGTCATGGGCCGATGTTCCACCACCACTACCAATAGGTAGGAGAGGGAGGAGGAGGAGGAGGAGGAGGAGGAGGAGGAGGAGGAGGAGGAGGAGGAGGAGCTCCCCATTCTCCCTCGCGGGGAGCCGGATTATGGCCGCACCCACTGGAGCCTTAGGTGGAGCTCCCCTTGGGACCACGAAACAAGTGAGGGGTGTACCGCAGTGGACATGCGGAGGGGGGAGGCAAGGGGAGGAGGCAGGGAGGGGGCAGCGGGAGGAGTGGACGCGGGGCGCTACCTCTTCAAAACAAGGACCCAACACCGCATGATAGTTGGAAGCAAAGCTGTGGGAAATGCGCGCTGACGTCCTGCAAATCCGCGCCGGGCGCCCCCCCAGCGCTTCCGTGGCGAAGCCCATGCTCATGCAAGAGCGTGCCTTGTCTCTCGTATCACCCACCCTCCCACCTAAGACCGAAGACGAAGCCAGGACAGGGACAACATCGGGCAGGGACCAATCGGGGATCTCTGGCCAATACCGGTAACGGTAACGGTTCAAATATTTCCGGTAACGGTCGTTACCCAGGGGGGGGAAGGGGGGCGGGTGACGGCAACGCTTGGGCGCGGTGGGACACGCCGGGGCGAGGGTGCGCTTGGATCGCCAAAGCACGCGTGCGAGCACCAAGATGGGGGGGGGGGGGCGGTCCAGCCCCCCACCCTGCGTACGATCGTTGCCGGTACCCGAGGGGGGGTTCTTGGCCCAGGCAGCGGCTCTGGTGCGCCAGAGGGCCGAAACCGATCCCCCATCCGTTCTCGAGGACGTGTCGGGCACCGCGGCCGCTCCCCAAGGCGCTTCGGAACGCTCCAAAAGGCGGTCCCGAACGCCTCGGAGCGATTCGCGCGCGTCCTAGCCCCCCGCTCGACGCCCTCCCAGCCCCGACCTCCCATCCCCAGGGCTCGAGCTTCATCCCAGGCCGTCTTGCTGACGGCCCCCGGGCCCGAAAGGGGCCTCTGTCAGGCCAAGCTTGGGGAACAGCCGACAGGTTCGATTGCTTCGCGACGTCGGATCCGGCGCCAACTTCCTGCTGCACAACCGTCGGAGCTAACTACCCACACACTCGGACCCCAGAAGAATGCAACACGCAAGTTCGCCTGTCTTTTCGTCGTCTGGCCCAATATGCTGAAGCTCTGGGTAGTGCACCAAGGAAGTCATGTGTGAAACGCACCTCTCGATAGGAACCCATCCCAGAGCGGTGGCGCCAAGCCGCTGCCAACTTCGGCAACGACGGAGCTGCGGCGGCTGACACGAGCTGCGCGCGGCGCGCTTGCGCACGTGGAGTGCACGAGGAACATGTGCAAAAAACAATCGAAATCCTCGGCCTCAACAGAAATATGGTGCACTGGCCCATACCTCGCAAGGAGGCCAGACGCCCAGTTCCGTGCGAAGATGCGCTCGAGGGATCCCATCCCAGAAGCGTGTGTACATGAGAGAGGCAAGTAGGCAAACAAGAAATAATGTGTACATGAGATCATGAGGAGGGGCGATCGCCGAACAACACGCCATGGTGATCGAAGTGAATGCTAGGCATTCATCGATCCATCCATTGCTCACTACGTGAATATCTGAATGGGTACATGCGAGCACGAGCATGCAGAAACCATACCGATGCCATGCACAGCTTGGCGGGCACGCGTAGTCTAGCAGGCCACATCTCTTGACACGATCACAACTTCACGCTCGCACGTAACCGCAAACAGCTTGAACATGTTCATGATATACCAAAAACGCAAACCGAACCTTTCAGACAAAGACACACATATTCGACACCAGTGCGAACCACCGTGACACAACCTGATACTGTGAAGGGGTCGCAATGTAATGCAAGTGCACCGATATGTAACACCACGGAAGCAGGCGCAAGGCAAGTGCAACGGCATACGGGGCAACGCAACACTTTGCGATGACCCACACAAATATATAAGTTCGCTGCACAAGCGTTCAATACAAATTCAATGCGAACGGATGCAACGTCCAATGCAAAAGCAATACACCGGCAATGCAACGCAACGACAGACACTGCAATGGACACGCAACGATCCCAACGAACCTGAAACACTTCGAAACTGGAAGCGACAGACGGGGAGACCAGGGAACGATTCGGAGGAACCATGGCTGGGAGTCGCAAGTGGAAGAAGGGTTTCTATCGAAAGAGAAACAAGGGGGTGAATAGAAGGGAACGAAGAGAAAGAACGGATCAATGAAGAGGCAGCTGGACATAATAATGGAAAACAAATCAAAGAAAGGGACGGCGGAACACGGAAGAGATGAAGACTGGAAAGAATTGCCCTTGTTTTTTTCCGCGGGCAACTGTTTTGTGTACTGTGTCCGGTGGCCTACAGGATTCGGATCCGACATGGGAGAAGGGCACAAGGCTCCGCCACCGCCCCACATCACCACACATCCTGGAAACAGATGGGAGAACCCAGAGGCGGCTCGAAATGGCAACGGAAACAAGATGACGACACAGTGACAAAGTGATGGGTCGATGGAACCGAGGCCCAGTAACCCGCTAAACCATCCATGCGCACGCATACCCCTGAACTTACTCTTTTTCATCGCGGGAAACTGTTTTCTCTACGGTGTTCGCTGGTCTAAGCGGCTCAGAAGGGGAAAGGGCGAAGGGTTTCGCCACCGCCTCACACCACCAGACATCACACATCATATTCCCGAAACAAAACATGCTCTCACACTGACAAGTCCAAAAAACAATGGCAGCGGCCAGACTGTCACACTGATAAGTGCAACGACCGCGGGGCGGCCACGGCCGAAACAACTACAGCCTTCTGAAACGTATTCGGGACTAGCTCGTGGGGGCGACGGGCAAACGCGTGCGGGGCGCGGCCGACGCGCGACCTTTTTTCTTGGGCACGTGCGGCTAACGCGGAAGAGGTCGTCAGATATTATATTCAAAACGAAGCTACACTAAGTCTGCCACTACGGCCATGTCCGCAAGCGTGGGACAATATGCCCCCTGCATTACCGAGCATGGGCATGTCACGCATACTCGAACCAACATGAAACTGGAGAGCGCCAGCTACACAGGAACACCGGAACGAGCGGCGTCACTTACACGTGTCCGAAGTAAGGGATGGACGGGCCCAGGACCACATGACAACACGGCTGCGCCAAATCTGGTCGACATGAGATCACATCTAAGGCGGTATATGGTGGTGCCAGTCAAGCTCTGGTGCATCACGTTCCGGGCCCAAAAACCTCGATTTGCGACACGGTGGGGAACCGTGAACCGATCACCGATGACAAATGCGAAAATGCGCCGCTCAGTAGGAATGGCAGTATGCAGGCCTTGGCAGTACCTGGCCGCGAAGCAAAATCTCCAAAAAACATTCCTCGCGCCGCCCGGCGTGGGTCCTAAAACCAAGCCGGGTGCCCCGTCCAGGTCGACGAGAGGCGGGCCCCCCTTTCGCACCTCAGCACGAAGCGGTCGGACTGCCATCCGACCCGCTTCCTCACCTCCGCAAGCGCCCTCTTGCGGGGAACCATGTCCGAGCTCGCCCCAATGTCGCGAGCCTGGGCAACCACTGGCTTGAACCCCAACTCTGCGGCGATATTCTGGACTGTCGCCGCGAGCTTCGGGCGCGTGAAGCCCCGCGCTCGACGCCCTGCGGGCGTCTGCGTGATCGATTCCAGCATCTGGACCAGCCGCTCCCAACATGAGTGGTCCAGCTCGATCGCGACGTCGAACTCCTTCGCCTTGGAGGGCACCCCCTCGGGCCCTGCGTTCAGCTGGGCCGCCCAGCGCGCCGCCGCGCGGGAGGGCGCGCACCGGTGCTCGGGCTTGAGGGCCATCGGCAGGATGGGCCGAGCGTAGGCGCTCCGCCTCGGACACTGAAGGAGGGCCATGTTGAAACGTCCTGGCGTGTAAAGGGAGGGTCGTGGACATGTGAGTCTTGAACCAAGACGGCTACGGAGGCTTGGCAAGTCGCGGCTGCGACAGTGTGTTTCGTGTATATGTATCTATGTAGGTGTATATATATATATGTATATGTATATATAAATATATATGGATATATCGGATCGGATCGGACCCCTCGGAGGCAGCAGTACGGATGTCTCGGACGCCGAGTGCCTCTAGGATCGGGATACACCCGAAAATAAACCATACAGTCACACACTGACAGAAAACGAAACGCAGGTCTTAGCGCCTGCTCGTTCCTACGAGTCTCATAATGGCATCCATCGTCCTTGAATCGACACCTGTGCTTTGTCTGGCAGCAGTGGGGGGAAAAGACGAGCCGCGGGAATTGCATGTATGAATAGTGCGATCTGGCGGTGGGACGGAAGTCCTGCGAGGCCTCTTAAGGGGAGGGGGAGGAAGGGGAGGCTCGGAGGACAGAGGAGGGGGTACAGGGGCGCTAGGCAGGCTAGGCTCTGGGTCCTCAGAGCGGCTCTGCGCCCCAGCCTGGGCGAGGGCGCGGGCGCGTGCTAACAGCGAAGCTGTCCACCTCTCAGTACGGGTACTCGAAGGGGTAGCCCTCGCAGGCGATCGACGTGGGCTGCCCATGCCCCGAACCACTGCTGAGGGCGCACTCGTAGGTGCGTTGTGGGTAGTACGTACCCTGAGTGACTGCAGTGGCGGTGGGTGCACACTTCGATGCTTGAGGTGGGTCTCCCATGCCCTGAACTGCTGGCGTATAAGTCGGCGTACTCTGTGATGCAGGAGGTGGGCACCCCATGCCCTGAACAACTGTAGTAGACGCACTCTGCGAAGAAGTGGGTGGGCACTCCAGGCCCTGAACAACTGATGGTGTAGGCGCACTTTGCGATGCAGACGGTGGGCACCCCGAGGCGCGTTCGTAGATGCGTGTGGTGGGCTCTCCATGCCCTGGACTGTTGGCGTAGTAGTTGGCGCATGCCCTGACGCAGGCAAGAGGCTCTCCCTGCCTGTCGTCACAATATTCTTCGGAATACCAGTGTCCCATAGCGCACAACTATGTCTAGCCCAATTGAAGGATATATGTATATATGTATATATATGTCAATTTATATACCATCGCATGCGCCAGTGCTTCCGAGCGCACCACAAAGCCTTCCAAGTGCACAAGTACTGGAAGAAGAGAAAGAGTACCTCGCGACATAATTACGGGACATGTTGCGATATGGTTGCTGTCTCGACGGAGACAGGGGGCTGCGACCGCGCCTGGGAACTCTCGGCGGGGGGCAGCAACGCTGGCCTCGTGAGCTATCCCTGCGGCGCCAGAACCTAGAGGGACTCCCGCGGGATCAGGGGGGCGCGCGAAGCCAAGGGCTGCGCGCTTTGAGCGAGGGGGCAGCCATCATGCTCAACGCCCTTTATGGACGCAGTCGGGACCGGCTGATGGCGGCGCGAGGGGCCGTCGGCAGGTCCCTTTTCCGACGGCGTCCAGCGCGCAAGAAGGTGAACGTTGCTGCCGAGACACCCGGCGCCATCTCCACCCTACAATTACGGCGCCTCCATCGCCCCACTGAGAGCACGAGTCCGAGGCTATCGGCAAACAGGACCTGTCGGATGTTGCGCCCGGCACGCACTCGAGCGATCCACTCCATCCCACGGAAAAGGGCACGAGCCCTAAACATCACAGTTCCCTCGACCTCCGCGAACTTCCAGCCGCCGACGACGGGCCACTTTGACTGGTCGATCATGGCCCTCGCGCCTCAACGAAGGACCGGGCAACAGCCAGACCGTCGCGACCGAGGCAGCCGTCGATGTCGGCGACCTCGGGAACGCCGACCAGCCAGGCATCGCCCGAATGGCCGCCCCGGCATCCGAGCGCGGCAGACCTGGCCGCCGCGTGCGACTCGTTGATGTATCAGTCACGCTCGCGACATCGGCCAACGGCAGCAACGTCGTTCGGGTCGAACCCGCGGGGGCAGATCCCATAGCCCCACTCGGACACGCCCATCGCCATTACGAGCGGGTTCCAGTCAGACTCCAAACATGAAGCGAGCATCGCCCGCCACGAGGCTGGCGAGGGCCCTGGGCTCGCCGGCCACAGAAGCCCACATAATAACGCGCTCATCATCGCGCTTCCGGATGAAGGGGTACACCGTTGAGACCGATGACAGCGTCTCGCACCGCATAAGGCCGCAGAAGGCGGCGCGGCCGAAGATCGCCCCCGCCCGCCGCCCCGACACCTTCCTCAGCGAGGAAAGTGCCAGCAGAGCGCTGCGTGCCCGCCGAGCACGTTCGGCCGTCAGCCTCGCATGCCGCCTCCGACCGTCGAGCGGCACCCCGAGCGCCTCGATGCGCGAGTCTGCTGTGCCGACCCCGTGCGCGACGCGCCCTCGGGCCACTAAGGCGGCGCGCGCGTCGCCCAGCTTAGAGCTCGGCGGCGACTGTCCTGCCGTCCGAGCCGAAGACGCCGATGTAGTTAACTTAGATGTAGTGCTAGGTGGCCATACGTAGGTCCCAAAAGCGCCAAGACCAGAGGCTGGCCCCGCGCTCGCTGGAGCTCGGCTCGACAGGACCTGACTGGCCGCCGCGCCATCCACGCCCCGCGCCCAGAAGACGCCCCGGGCGAAGCCCATCGGTGGGCAGCGGAGCACGGGGATGATCCAATCGTCGTGCGCGACGCGGCCGTCGACCACCTCGGCGACGCCGGCGCCCCTCCGCTCGCGCTCGAGAGTGCCCGAACCATCTTTGGAGTCACGGCGGGGCGCCCGCGCGGTGGAAGGCGTCTCGCACGTCGGCCGCGACGCAGCACAATGTAAAACATCGTGACTGTCGGGGAACTCGACTTCGATTCGGCCCAGCCCCTCGGCCGCCGGGAGATCGTCGCGCGGCGGCAGCGCGAACCGCCGATCGGTCCGTCGCGCGTAAAGCACGAGTCATAGTCTTTGCCTTTCGCAAGAAAAGACTCCAGTTCGCTCATGAGCCCAGTTGCCGAAGACGGGCGCGGGGGGTCGGGCTGCTGGCGAACTGGAGTCAACGATTCAGCGCCCAGTGCCGCCATCACACAAGTCCTTAACATTAGAACCGAGCGCGCGTTCTCTTGCACCCGCCAGATACGGTCGGCCGCGGCCCCCCGCCAAGTCGAGGGCGCCAGGGGCAGCGCCCCGCTCCCCAGGCAGAGATGCCCGACCGCGCAGGCACTGCGCGAGCGCAGCTGAACAGGCGCCTATCCTGTAGCCAGATGCCCTTTCGCAGAGCAACTCCCGCAGGGCCATTTCTGGCGGCCAGTAAAGATCACGGCCCCCGTCGCAGACCTGGAGCTCCGCCAACTGCTCGAGGCATGCCAAGTCTTGCCCAGGCTCGGCGGCGCACCGCTAGCAGACGCATCGCCACCGCCCGGGCGTCGGCCCGGACGACCCCACACGTCGGGCGGTCGGCGATCGCCAACCTTAGCAAGCCAACGCGTTGCATTGCATAGGTGAGCCTGCTGCCAACTGTCGATCGTAGTCACGAGCTCGAAACCTCTTGGGCCGCCTTGTTCCTGCTGCAGGCGCAAATTCCTGACGTGGTTGAGCGATCAAGAACTGTTCAAACATGGGGCCACCACGAGCCCGAATATCCCCCACCTTCAGCCGACCGCGGCGTGACGGGCCTGCCCACGGTCAGTCGCCGTGGCGTCAACCATCCATCGGGGCGGCCTGGCCGCGCATGAAACGGCCACCAGCCTGCCCCTTCGCCGCGGCCTCGACAATTGCCAGCAGCTGTGCGAGCAACAACGACAGACGCCAGCTTGCCGCTCGCCGCGGGCCGCGGGAACGGGCTCTCTCGATCTCGGTATGATCCTTGATCTTGCTGGCGACCCAAATGCACAAGGCAGGGGAGATGGCGTCGGCATAGCTAGCCTCGCCCTCGCACGCTGCCGCCAACTTCCAGCTAGGCACAGCAGTCCCAGCACAGTAGACGCCGATAGCCCCGAACATGCGGCGGACGATTTTCTCGATGCCAGCCGACGCTCCCAGGTTGCACTGGTCGTGCTCGCCGAACGGATCGTAGCCATCAGCCAGCGTCACCATCTCGTGGTAGACGCGGTCACTCCTGCTGATGTTGTTCGCCCTAGCGAACTCCTGTCACGATCGGAGGGGATCGCAGCCATACCGCTCAGTGTGCCGAGCTAGGTGGAGACAGCCAAGGGGGGCCCTGCACATGCACAGCGCTGATGGGTTCCCCCCCGACTCTCCTGGGTTGCCTTTGTTTTCCCAGGGTTTGAAACACTCGCCTACCTCGTTATAGTCGACCCACAAAAAATCCAGATGTCGCCGTCGAGGACCTCAACTGGAGCCCCTCTAGGGTAGGCCTCAGAATAGCGGCCCCTGGCGGGGCGGCCACTGCTGCGCACCGCGCGTGCACGGAACGGACGAACTCGACACACTCCTGCCTGCGCACGGCCTGCACATGGCCTGCGCGCGGAGGAAGCCTCCATGTCGATGGACCAACGCGTCGGTCGTCATGAACGCGATGTCGCCAGCCCGCAAGACGACCTCCTTGCCCAACGACTCGGCCCCCTTCCGCGTTCTCCGTGAGCAACCAGACGGCGTCGTCTTCGCTGATGGCGGGGCTCGCCGCAAGGGGCGCCAGGTAGGTCGGCGCGACCGCTGCACCCAGGGTCGCGCCTCGGTCTGGGGGGGGCCCCGCAGGCGAGGGCAAGGGCGCCTCAGCGGAGCGGCGGCACCGCCAACCACCCCCGCGCCCGCCACAGCGGCTGGGGGCTCGCCCGCCGTCTCGCCCCGACGCAGTCTACTCCCCGCGCCCGTCAGGCACACCAGCTCCCCGTGGTCATTCATATAATGTAACATCTGAGGCGGCTCTTGCCCCTGATCTCGCATGCGCCGAACAGCGGCACGAGCCTCAACACAGATCTCGCCACTGGTCCGGTAGGTGTCGCAACCGAACGCGTAGAAGTGACCTCGCAAGGTAGGCAGGAAGTCGCCCGTGTTGTCAAGGACTATCAGCCGCGAGCTCCCGCCAACCTCAATCATCCTATTTCTGCCTCCCGCTTGTCGGCACCCGGCGCCTACACGAGCCAGATGGATACGCGTCCTGAAACATCCCATCCCCCAGGATGATCCGCCCGTGCCAACAAAAAACCGTCGCCGCACCTGACCGCCAACTCGGCAGCCGCCGAGTTGGTGGCCGCCGGGTTCGGGGGGGGGTGCGGCTGGGACGGAGGAGAAGGAGGAGGAGGAGGAGGAGGGACGGAGCGGGCGGCCGCAGGGGGAGGAAACAGCGAGGGGAGCAGACAGCCACACAGGTAACCGGCGCCCCGCTTGGCGCCCCTCGACGAGCCATGCCACTCCACCGGGCAAGTGCGCGCCCCGGTGCGGGCCCGACGGCCCCGCCGCCGCCTCCTCGTCCACAGGGGCGGGGAGGGCCGTCCGCCAGTCCAGGTCGCAGGCCCGTCATCCGGGGGCTCTGTATGATCTCACAGGAGCTGGGTGAGGGTGGACAGAAACACGCCTAACCCCAGGAAGCATTTCAGAACCCCCCCGGCGATATCGCAGCACCGCGTTTTTCATTCGATCTTCCGAGGGGCCGAAATCACCGAACGATGGCTGTAGCACCCGAACACAAGGAGAGGCTCCTGGTGCCAGGTAACGCTTCCAGGGTGCGGAAGGGTTATCGATTTGCCGGAGCGGGGGGGGGGTTCTTAAATGCTTCCTGGGGTTACCGCAGACTGCATGCGGTGGAACACCTCAGAGCCAGGATGACTACTGAGTGACCAGACGGAGGATCGACGAGACCGACGACCGCAAGCCCGCTGAGTCATTCATGTACGCGCACCCCCAGGAGGCGGGATGGAGGAGCAAGGAGGAGAGAGGGCGTCTGGTCCCTGGAGGCCTGGCGGAGGGACACTGTAGAGGCCCCACGCTGCTCCCGGGCAGGCTTTGCTGCCCGGCGGAGGGAAAGGAGGGGAGGAGCAGGCCAGAACCGGCGGGCCAGGCGGGCAGGCGGAAGGGGGAGCTGGGCGGACACAGCAGGCAGGGATCCGGAGGAAAGGAGGACTAGGAGGGCTTCTTGGGGCCTCTAGAGGAGCAATCTTTGATCATACATCTGGAGAGTCTACGAGCGTAGGACGCGTAAACGACTTCTCACGTGTTTATCTTATTTGGGCCATCTTGGAATCATCGTGTGACTCTTAGGTGGTCATATGGGGGCCGGTTTGTCGACATGTATGTAGAGCCCTCTTGGGCTCTCCTGGACCAGTCTAGACACCCTCTTGGGACATCGCGGGGCTCTTTTGGGCCACCTACTGGCCTCCTGGGGCTGTGGCCGGGAAGCCCTGTTGGAGCCATCTTCGATTGAAACATTGGAATCCATTTGAACGTATCAGAAGACATGTAGTCGAATCCAACCAGGAGGTCCTACCATGTGTTTCACTGCCTATGGTCAGCTGGGGATGTTCTCTTGATTACGGCTCTCCTGTGGCCGTTTTGCAGCCGTTATGGGGTTATTTTGGAGCCTGCAGGACCCACCTTGGCCACCTTTGCAATGACCTCGGCGGTCTGGGGAGCTCTTGGAGACCTTTGACGCATTCCACGGCCAGCTCACTTAGGCCCGCCACCAGAGCCCCCGCGTCCCAGAGGCCCTGGACGCTAATTTTGGAAAGAGCGTGATCCACCGCCGCTTTACTGTGGACGATTCCCCCCCTCTTCCTCCGGAACCCGGGGTCAGTACCAGTTCGAGCCCCCCCCCCCCCTCCTTGCGGAAAACCGAAGGGGGTCACTACCGGTTCGAATCCCTCCCCCTCCAATCCCCCTCCCCGTGAAAACAAACCAAAGAGGGGCCACTACCAGTTCGACCCCCCCCCCCTCGAAAACGGAGAACGGAGGGGGGTCACTACCAATTCGAGCCCCGCCCTCCTCCCTCGAAAACCGGGGGGGATCACTACCGGTTCGGACGACCCCCCCCCCCCTTTCGCCCCCCCCCCTCTCGAAAACCGGAAAGGGTCACTACCGATTCGAACACCCCCCACCCCTCGAAAACTGAGGGGGGGGTCACTAACCGTTCGAACCGCTCCCCCCCCCCCCCCCCACGCTCACCGCCAGCAAACAACTCTGGGCCCCTACCACCGTCCGCACCACATCCCCCACTGCTGTCCCCAACACCACTGTCCTCACCACCACTGTCCCTACTGTTCCCCCCACCGTCACCACTGTCATCACCAGTGCCCCCACCACCGTCGCACTGTCCCCACTGTCCCCACCACTGTTCCCACCACGGTTCCACTCTCTCCACTTTCTCCACGGCCCCAACCACTGTCCCACTGTCCCCACTGTCCCCACTGTCCCACTGTCCCCGCCGCTGTCCCACTGAGCTGTCCCACTGTTCCCACCACTGTCCCCAGTCCCCACCACTGTCCCTACTGGACCTCTGTCCCATTATCCCACCGCCGTCCTCGCCACCGCCCTCACCACTGTCGCCACCACCACTATACCCTCCACTGTCCCAATGTTTCCACCACATTCCCAGTGTCCCCACACCACTGTCCCCACCACCACCGTCCCCACCACTGTCCCACTGTCCCCACTGTTCCCACCATTGTCCCCGCTGTCCCCACCAGTGCCCCCACCAGTGTCTCACTGTCTCCGCTCTACCCACCATTGTCCCACCACGGGACCACTCTCCCGACGTTCCCCACGGTCCCCACCTTTGTCCCGCTGTCCCCACTGTTCCCACCACTGACCCACTGTCCCCGCCGCTGTCCCACTGTGCTGTCCCACCGCCCCCAGTCCCCATCAGTCCCACTGTCCCCACTGTCCCCACCACTTTCCCCATTGTACTACTGTCCCACCACTGTTCTCACCACCACCTTCACCACTGTCCCCACCACTACCGTCCCCACCATTATCCCACTGTCCCCACCACTGTCCCGCTGTCCCCTCACCACTGTCCCCACCACCACCACCGTCCCCACCACTGTGCGCAGCACTGTCCCACTGTCCCCGCACCACTGTCCCCACCACCACCGTTCCCACCACTGTCCCAACATCCCCACCATTCTCCAACTGTCCCGAAGACCGGGCATCGTTTGCCGGCGGCGAAGGGGGGAAGGGGGGGAAAGGGGGTTCGAACCAGTAGTGACCCCCCCCAATTTTCGAGGGGGGGGGGCTCGAACCGGTAGTGACCCCCCCCGGTTTTCGAGGGGGGGTTCGAACCGGTAGTGACCCCCCCCCCTTTTCATGATGGGCGGGGGGGGGCATTCGAACCGGCGTGACCCCCCCCAGTTTTCAAGGGGGGGGGGACGGGTTAGGAACCTCCAGTGACCCCCCTGGGTTTTCCGACAGCAGCGGTAGAACACGCTCTTTCTAATCTTGGGACCACCCTGGAATCATCCAGAAACATCTTTAGACGCTCATCCACTGCTCCGAGGCCCTTAACATGCGAAGATACCAGACGAATGCTGTTTTGTACCATTTGTTTGCCGGCTGGGGGTCAGCGAGGCCTATCTTGTGGCTGCACTGCGAAATGGGAGCCTCCAGGGCCCTCTTGGGACACCCATGCCTTTCTGGGGCACCCCGGGGTTACCATGGCCGCCTTCCCGGGGTAGCCCGGGGTTGCCCCGTCCGCCTTTCCGGGGACCCCCGGGGTTACCCAAGTCACCGACTCGCACTGAGGTGCCCGCTGGGAAGTACGGTCAGCGCCACCGCAGCCGCGTCGGTCGCGCCAAAGTAGATGGCCGCTGTGCGCGCGAGAATGCGCGGGCTGGCGCGGCCGCTAACATGCACCAGCCAACACCAAGCACTCATCGCGATTTGGGGGTCCTCGTGAGCTGACTTGGGGGCATCTTGGGCCATTTTGGGGCCCCCTTGGGAGCCTCTTGGGCAATCGTGGAGCGATTTGGGATGCCTCTTGAGCCGTCTTGGTGGCACTGACGCCAGAATGCGCGAATACCCTAGAATACTGCGAATACCTGAATCAATCATGACATGTGGGCCTCTTGCAGCCCTCATGAAACCGTCATGGGGCGTCTTGGGCAATTTCGAAAAAATACTGGGCCGTCTTAGGGGTCCTTATGGGTAGGCCCGTGGCCCTCTCGGACCGTCGTGGAGCCCTCTTGGGAACATCTCAAGCCATTTTCGAACTCTCAAGCGGCTTCGGGGGCGGATGCCCACGCAAAGCCGGAAAGGTGCTTTGACGATGCACTCGAATGTCTAAGTAATGCCGTGGAGGTACGCCGTGGAATTACAATGGCGGAATCCATTCCAACCGATCTGCGCGTAAGTCTCGCAAGTGAAAGACAATCCAGGCAAAGCTAAACCAGCAAACAACTCTCCGATTTCACACCAGGCCCATCCAGCAGACTTCAACGCAATAGTCACATAAAACACGAGCAAACCAGTAGAACGCCGAACTATGGTAAACTGAACTGAGCTGGCAAGAGCATACGCGATGCATCTGGAAGTGGGACGCAACAGTGAAAAATGAGCCACAGTCAGATTACGGTCAATAAGCTTACGATGCGACGCGTTATCATACGTTGGGATATGGCAAGAAACGGTAACCAAACCCTGCCCGATGGGAACTTTCAACGGAAATTGCAGAGCCCCCAAAGCAACGATGGCGCGCGAGGGAGGAGAGAACGTCAACGTCTGAACGTTGTGATGTCCACAGGACTCGGCCGATGCGACCGTGCACCGAAGCCGACGCAGGCGACGCCCAGCGTGCGCGCCCCCGCCGTCAAGGGCAAGACGTCGCAGAGCGCGCCGCTTGGGCGCAGAACAGACAAACACCCAAAGTGTACACCTTGCGAAATGCTTTAGAAATCATGGGTTAAGAAATTCATAGTCTCAGAACTTGAATAAAAAACCCAACATTTCCTTTAAAATCTCAAGATTTACATTGAAACGTTAAGAATAATCGAGACTCTGGCCGAAAACTTAAGTTTTCTTAAGCATCGCCCAAGGTGTACCCGGCTGCACACGGGAGCGACCCAAGGCAAGAATGACCTCTGGAGCGCGGCCTAAGGGGGGGGACCCCTCGGGAGCGCCGCCGGGCGCGCAAGCCACTGCTATCGCCGCATGGCGTTCAGCGATCGGGGGGGGCCCAATCGGCCCGCCCCAGAGGTCGCTCCTGCGAAACGTCACGCGACAGGTCATTCTTACGTGTAGCCGGTGTACGCGGACACTTGTCCCCATATCCTCCCGGCATCGCACCTTGGTGCCTCCAGCGTTGATGGGGAAACAGTCTATACAAAACATGCTTGCGGGTATGATTGCAAAAAACATGTGATCGGCCACGCTCTTTGCAGTGAGCGTGATCCTTGCTTCCCACAAGCGCGATACCTTTGTCGTCGCACTCCTGCGAAGAACAACATGCAAATAGCATGGCCGTACTTATCCACAACTGGGCCTATGGCGTGTGATCGCTGTCAAGAACAAAGCGATGCATTGCACGCCACACAACCGTGGAAAAGAAACAAGACGGCACGCACACCATCGGAGCATACTCGCGGGCACCCTCCTTGCTGGGCCTCTTTGGGGGCTGGTCTCTTGAGATTGAAGGCCTGTTGGGAGTCACTCGGAAGTATTGTAATCCCGCAGGGAGGCATTGGGCTCGTTCAAGCATTCGGGAACATTCAGTTGGGCCTCTGCTGCCTTCGTGCGCGCCGTGGAGCTTGCGATGAAAGGCAAGCCTTCGGGCATCTCGGTGCTGTGTTGGACGGTCTTGGGCCAACCCGTGGCCACTAGGTCCTGGTGTTTTTTTTTTGTTTTTGCCCTATTGCTCAGCCACACTCACTTGTAAACTACGCCAGGCTCGCGCCCCCCCAAGCCGCAATCCGTAGCAAACGACTCCAATTTCTGAGGTTGCGCCAAATTGCGTCCTCAAAGTCGCAGTCCCTCGCGCACTGCGCCAGACTTGCGCTCCCAAACCACAGCCCCTCGTAAATTACACCATGCTCGCGATCGCGAAGCTACCGCCCTCCGACAATTACGTCAGATTCGCCCTCCCGAGGCCACAATCCAGCGAAACGTATGAAGCCACAATCCCGATGTAAATTACTCTAGGCTCGCGCTCCCGAGGTCACAATCCTTTGGAATGTGCAACATGATTGCGTCCCGAAGCAACAGCGTTTTTATGTTACGCCCAATTCGGGCTTCCCCAAACAGACCCCCTTGTAAACTACAAGACATCACGTTTGCATCCCCGAAGCTGTCATCTCTGGTGAATTGCCAGATTTTCGCGCTACCGAGGCCACAACTGGTAGTACGTTACTCCGTTACTCCGGACTCGCGCTCCCCACCCCGCACCCCCTCGCGAATTATTACGCGGTGACGCCGCCGACGCCAAACCCGTCGCAGATGACACCAAATTCGCGCTCCCGGGGGCATAGCCCGGACATCTTACGATAAGCATGCGTCCCCGAAGCCCCAATCCCGGTTTCACCCCCGAGGCTGCAAGCCCACCCCGCGGATCATGCCCCCGAGCGCCCACCCCGCTCCAGAACAGCAGGACTGTCGCTTGCCCTGCTCTGAGAGGAGCAGGACCTCCCGAGAGAGCGCCACGCTTGTTCGAGCGGCGGCCGCGAGGGATCGAGCAGCGCGCGAGCGACGGCGGGGTGCGGGCCGAGGCGGACGGAGGCACGAGAAGGAAATGGGGAGGCGCGCGCGGGACGCGGGGCCGGAGGAAGCCGCAACACAGCCCGGGCACAGCGGCGGGATGGGCCGAGGGCCGCCAAACCCGCCGCCCGCGCAGCCGACGGGGTGGCGCCGGCGCGCCCCCCCATCATTCGGGCTCGTGTCGGCCCGTCCAAAGCGTTCCCAAGAAGGCTCTCGGCGGATCCGGCCATCCACCCGTGCGGGGCATGCCCCGTCGGCTTCCCCGCCCAATGCGGTGAGGGCGTTAGATAAGGAGCCATTGGATAAGGAACCCAGGGTCTGGAAGACGGTGGCACTCCAAGCGTGGATTGGCCATGAATATCAACGTCGCCCTCATCAGATAAGAAACACTCCAAGGTCTGAGGTCTCCTGGGTATATTCCTTGACCAACGCCCCCACCGTATGTCTCAAGGCAAATTCCCAGGGCTAAGACGGCCTCCGAGCCGGTCCCACGACGCCTCCAAGTCGGCCAAGACTCAAGATGGCCCCCGACGGCCCGACGGTCCAGGAGGCCTCCGAAGACTCGCCTAAGTGTTCTGAGGATGGTCGCGTTCTTTCGGGGCTCGACAATCGAAGACGGCCCCACAGGCCGCCAACACGGCTCCAAAACACGGCCAGAAGCCCCAAAGAGGACCCCAGGACGGGCCAATGGGCCCCAAGACGGCCCCAGATACCTCCAAGACGGACCTACAGTGCCCCGAGGGGGCCCCAAGACGGTTCAATGATGCCCCCAAGAGGCACCAAGAAGGACCCGCCTTTCAGAGGCCCCCAGAGGCCCCCAAGTGGTTCAAAACTTCCTTCTCTGTCTCCTCCCTCTCCGCCTCCTCTCCCGTCCTTGCCCAAGTGTTCCTCAGAGGGTTTCTGCAACAGCCGGGGGGCACACATTGTCCGATAGCTTGGACAAGCTTTGGCCCAATATTTGACCTCATCGGCGTCTCCAGAAATACAAGCAAGGGGCGGCGGTGACTTGTCCTAGGCGTGTTCGATGGACTCGTCCCAGGCGTGTTCGATGCTGTTTCAAGATTCCGACTGTCGGTAAGTAACTATGTCAGGGTGCTTCTGGGTGATCCTGGGGTTGACCGCCTGACTTTTCCAGAGCCCCGTGGAGCGCGGTCGGCAATCTAAACGTTCCAGAGGACCCAAGAGAAGCCCAGGGGCCCTCCTGAGGGGCTGCTGGGGGTCTCTCAAGGCTGTAGTGGGGGCCCTCAGGGACGGCCCTTGATGAAAAGACCGCTGTGATGGCATAATTGTGTCCATGCGGGGAAAAACACACAACACCCACACACACACACGCACACACTGTGGGGAAAACACACACACTGTGGAAAAAAATGACGTGTTTTTTTGCACACACACACACACACGTGTGTGTGTGTGTGTGTGTGTGTGTGTGTGTGTGTGTGTGTGTGTGTGTGTGTGTGTGTGTGTGTGTGTGTGTGTGTGTGTGTGTGTGTGTGTGTGTGTGTGTGTGTGTGTGTGTGTGTGTGTGTGTGTGTGTGTGTGTGTGTGTGTGTGTGTGCGTGTGGGTGTGTTCCCACGTGTGTGTTTTGTGTGTGTGTGTGTGTTTTGTGTGTGTGTTTTGGTGTGTGTGTGTGTTTTTGCCACAGTGTGTTTTGTTATGTGTGTGTTTTAGCCTTCACAAAATCCAAGCCGGCTGAGAAAGCCACCAATAGTTCGCCAACGACCGATGCCCCCAAGAAGAGCCCCACGGCCCTCCAGGACCGTCTAGATATAGGCCCCGACAGGAGGGCTCGAAACGGCCGCAGGACTCCTCCACCAAACATACCCGAGGCGTACCCTATCCTTTCTCCACGCGAGGCGGATATTCGTATGAACGCTCTATCCAAAGAGCCCTTCGCCAAATATCCTGCCTTATCTCCGCCGTGCCTCCCACGGGCCCACGGAAGTGGCAACAATATCGCAGTTCGCAGCCTCCCAAGGAGCAGCGAGGTCTCGGCTGGACCCGCGAAACCCTCGACTCCGCTGGGCCTCCCATGAGCCCACGAACGTGGCGGCAATTGCGCAGTTCGCAGCAACCCAAGGAACAGCGAGATATTACATTTGTGCGCGCGGCCCCCGACTCCGCTGGACCTCCCAAGAGCCCACGACAGTGTTATCGGTTGCGCAGCTCTCCCAAGGAACAGCGAGCTTTCAAATGGGTCCGCGTGGCACCCGACCCCGCTGGACCGCCCAGGAGCCCACGAAGGTGGCGACATTGCACAGCTCCCAGATACCCAGGGAGCAACGACGTCTCAAATGGGTGCGCGTGGCCCCCCAATCCGCTGGACCTTCCAAGAGCCGCGAACGTGGCGTCACTTTCGCAGTTCGCAGCGAACCAGAGAACAGCGAGGCCCCCACTGGGTGCGCGCGGCCCCCGACTCCGCTGGACCTCCTGGGAGCTCACGAGCGTGGTGGCAGTTGCGCAGCTCACAGACACACAGAGAACAGCGAGGTCCCCAACCGGCCTGCGTGGCCCTCCGCTGGACCTCCCAGGAGCACACGAAAAGTGTGGCAGTCCTGCAGTTCGCAGCCACCCACGGAGCAGCGAGGTTCCCCAGAGGTCTGCGCGGCCCCCCCGACTCCGCTGGACCTCCGACTCCACGAGAGTGGTGGCACCGCTTTCGCAGTCCGCAGCCACCCAGGGAGCAGCGGGGTCCCAGGTAGGTCTGCGTAGAACTCCGCCCCGCTGGACACCTCCCAGGAGCCCACGCACGTGGCGACGGTTGCGCAGTCCGCTGCAACCCAGGGAGCGGCGAGGCCTTAAATGGGTGCGCGTGTAACTCCACCCCTGAAGGGGCCCTGGAACACACAAATAAATACACACAAATAAATGGATCCCCCATATTTTCCTATATTTTCTGGGTTTTTGTCTTCCCCCCCACTTCCCATATTTTCCTATATTTTCTGGGGAATCGACGATTAATTGTGTCTGTGTGTTTTTCTCCCTCCTGAACCCCGCTGGACCTCCCAGGAGCCCACGAACGTGGCGACAGTTGCGCAGCCCGCAGCCCCCCCCCCCGAAGGGAAAGGCACGAGGAGGGGACACAAAGGGGGCAGAAGGCAAGAGGACGAGCGAGGAGGCGGAGGCGGTGGGAGGAGGGCAGCAGATCAACATGCCCTGCTCAAAACGAGAACCCGACACGCAAGAGGAGTGGGAACCATTGCCCCGAGACCGCCAGCAGGCCCCCGTGAGGGCCCCCAACCGAATCCGTTCAGCCCCACAGCCCCAACGAGGCCGCCCCTCCACGGACCTCTGGTCCAAGACCCTGGCACAGTGGCGGGATCGACCGAAGGCCACCAGGCTTGATCTGACAGGGGCGTCCTGGAAAGCTCCTGTCAGACTCTGAGGGCAGATCGGGGACCTCGCGGATACGCCCCCGTGATCAATTCGAGCCCTGAGGACATAGACTGCTTGTCCATGCAATTGTTTCATGTGCACCTCGTGCTCCGTGGGGTCCACAGAGGTTTGCGACTGGCTTGTGGGTGACCGTAGGCGCACCGCTGCGCTTGCCGCTGCATCCATCGCACGCGCAGCCCCAGATCTTCGGGAGGACAGCGCGATTGAGAGCAGGAATCAAATCCATGGGCAAGTCCAAGCATGGTCCTGACAAGCCGAACAGGCGGGAGAAACAACCAAACCTCACGCGCTGACAAACTGATCCGCGCGTGAAAGCAGTCTTCGGTTGCCCTGATGCAAAGAAAGCAACCTGTCTTCAGACTCCGCGACTGCGCCGCCTGTCCTACCTTGCGGGTCCAGGCTCGTGCTGAAACCGGCAAGCATTAAACACGACATCACATTGCCGTCTCGCGTCGCGTTGCTTCGAGCGTCCGCGCTGCCAAGTCCTGGGAGGAATCCGCGACGGAGTGGCCAAGGGGGTTGGAAGTGCCTAGAAGCCCAGACCTCCGAATCGCAAAACGTGTCACGTAGCCTCGTCCCTACGGTCATGGCACTGCCAGGGGGGACGCCGAAGAAGGAGCGAAGGGGCGTTCCTGGCCACGACGGGCCTTCTTCACGAAGAGGCTCCCCGCCCTAGACCTCGGGAACGGCCCGACACTCCAAGCCCCTCCTGAGCCCAAAATGGTCCTTATGCAAACGCCGTGACTGTCTCACAAAAGGGGTGTAGTGACGGAGACTGTGCCTGGAAATCGCCCTGAAAGTGACCCCGACCGGCGCCCGAGATGTTCCGACCGCGCTCGAGTGCGCCCGAAACGCTTGACATTGAAAACATACCACGACCTTCGATGTTGGTCACAAGTTTGGTCGCACGACTGTTCTGGTCACAATTTCGGGCTAGTGTTCGGTCGCGGAGGAGAAGGAGGAGGAGGACGAAGAGGAGGAGGAGGAGGAGGAGGAGGAAGCGATCAATGCATGCTTTGTTGGTCTTGGTGGTTTGGGGGTGCTGGGGGGGGGGGGGGGCGACCATCTATGCATACATATACATACATGTCATATGTCCATACATGTATACATGTATATATAATGGTAAATATATATATATATATGAATGAATGCTGTTCCCTTTGGGGTTCGAGGGGTATATCTACGCCTGGGGTGGTGTGGTGAGATGGTGGGGCTCGGGATGGGGATGGGGTTAGGGATGGGATATGGGACGCGCAGGGACATACTATTACTATATGTCCTCCTTGGAGGCGCGCGTCCGACCCGAACACATAGTAGACCCATCTTGTAGTATATCGTCTCCCGAGCGGGGCGGCCAGACATCGCCCGCCGCGACGCATGTACCAGCAGATTTCTCGGTGCGCGCGTCGCCCCTGGGGGGGCGACGCACACATAGTATTATCGGGGATGGACAGAACTCCCTTTAGTAAAACGTGGTTTAGCGAAAACGACCCGAGGCCAAAACCTGGTGGGCGCAAGCCTGGAAAACAACGGCCACGGCGCCCCCTCGAGAACCGAAAACGGACAATTCACTAATCGACGTGTCACTGTTGGGGGTTCTATCCGCCCCCAGTATTAGTGCGAGTTGCCCTGGAGGCTTCATGCAGTTTCCCGAGATGCCAGACACACCAGCCTCTTCCGCGGCCGTTTGCCTCGGACAGGGGCCTGGGCCGCGGCCCCTTGGGAGGGACTCACTGAAGGGGCCCTGGGACACACACACACACACACATAAATACACACACATAAACAAAAAACATGTTTCCCCATCTTTTCTGGGCTTTTGTCTTCCCCCCCACTTCCCATATCTTCTAATATTCTCTGGGGAATGGACGATTAATTGTGTCTGTGTGTTTCTTTCCCTCCTGATTCACACGTGCTCGAGCCGAGACTGAAAAGCAGATATCCCAGGAGCTCACGCTTCTACCGCCGCTCCACTGAATTCGGTGGCAGCGGAGCTGGCTGAAGCTCCACGCGGAGCGCCAGCGCGCTTCAAGAGTGGAGCGAGCTCACCCTGCTGGAGCGGTAAGAATCTTGACGACGATATCTGTGCGACCGAACAGGCGGATCCATGGGAGGCGAGGAGGAACACGAGGAGGACCGAGAGTATGTGGCTCCAGTCGGGCGTGACGGTGGTCCAGGTGTGAGTTCCGGTCGGTACGTTTCACCTCCAGACATCAAGGACTCGACGATCGAAGAGCTGCGACGATATGTGAGACGGCTTCGGATCTGGTCCAAGGTGGCGACGGGGATCCCGGCGCAGCAACGCGGGCTCCACGCCTACTATGGCATCATGGAGGGCGGCGACGATCGGATCCAGAGCATCATGGAAGAGCTCGACTTGACGGAGCTCGAGGGCGAAGATGGTGCCGAGAACATCGTAAGGGCTCGGAGCAGGAGATCATGCCGAAGAACGTCTATACGAGGTATATGGAGTTCGAGCACACGCTCTTTGGATCCGAGCGGAAGAAAGGAGAGACGCTCCAGCAGCACTCGATGAAGATCAAGAAGGCCTTCGACCGCTTGAAGAAGCTCCAGGTGACGTTGGACGACGCACAGGGCTACTTCCTGGTACGCCAGGCGAAGCTCGACCACACGGAGCGGATGGCGGTGATCCTGCAGACATCTGGCTCGCTGGCCTACGAAGATGCGCGGACGGCGCTAAACGGCCTCAGGGATGACAGCTCGCTGGAGAAGAGGACGAGCGGGTGCCAGGGCGACAACTCGGGGCAGATCAGGACGGCAAAGGCGTACCAGGTCGACGAGGAGGTCGGTTTCGAAGAGGATGAGGACCCGATTGCGCAGGCCCTGGTCGCGCTGGAGCACTCCGAGCTGGGCGACGACCTCGCGGAGGAGGACGTGATCGATGAGGACGAGGCGTACGCGGTGCTGGCGGCCTGGCAGACAGGACCTGGCGGGCGCGGGAGCTGGCAGGAGACCCGAAGGATCGTGCGGGACCGCAAGACCTCGAGAGGATACCGGGACGCCAGCGCGCCAAAAGGGAAGCCCGGCGGACGCGGCAAGGGCAGCTTCGAGTACCAAAAGGAGGCCAAGAAGAGGATCGAGGAGCTGAAACGGAGGACACGCTGCCACAGGTGCGACCAGGTTGGCCACTGTACGAGAGAGCGCAAGAGCCCGCCCAAGCAGAAGAGCAACACCGAGCACGCCAGGGCAATGCACAACAACGACGACCACGAGGAGCCGGAAGATTTTCACGTCTTCGACTTCGGCAATGAGAACCCGGCGACGAGCACCACCGAGAATGTGGCCATCAACGTGGAGGTCAGTGAGGCACCACCGCCGCCCGGTGCCGACGATGATGCGCTGAAGATCAAGAACCGGGACCGTAGGCTGCGCGCGAATGCGCGCCGGAAGGCCGCGCAGGCCTCGAGCGCTACGCCCTCCACTCCAGCACCCACGGGGATCGAGATGGGTCCGCCCAGGTTCCGAGAGTGCCTCGAAGAGGCCAAGAAACGTCTACGACTTTTTTCGCCGGCTGAGCTCCTGGGGACCCTGGAGGGCATGGTGGACACTGGGCGTTCCGGGCTAATCGTTGGGGATTTTACGAGTGCTATGCACGACTATGCTCTCAGGAGGCTGTTTGGGCTATGTATTAGATACGTCCCGTGTGTTAACCGGAGTTTTCACTTCGCGAACGGCCAGGGGGCTCAGTCAAATTGGGTAGCTGAATATCCGATTGGTCTTGGGGGCGAAATGGGATTCTCAAGTTTTGTATCGTTCCGGGCTGGACACCGCTGTTGATCTCCGAGGGCTTACTCGAGGACATGTCGGGGATCGTGGACACTTCCAAGGGACAACTCACTTTTGGGACCCTGGGAGTTACCGTGACCCTTCGTCGCTCCCAAGAGAACCCTAAGACGAAGCAGTGGCGCCTTCCTCTGTGCGACTTTGGTGCTCAGGGCTTCCAGAGACCAAGGAAGGCGGAGACTAAGGCATCTGAAGTGGTGTGCGTCTCTGACGATTCGATCGCGCAGGAAAAGAAAGAGCTGGTTCATTCTCTCATCTCTCGGTGCGGAGGCCCGAGGGACCTCTCAGAGGGCGAGAATCCTGAGCGCATCACGAATGCCATACCAAATCCGACTGCGTCGCCTCAAGATAGGGCAAAATCAAATAACAGAACGAGGCCTGAGGAAAAGTCGGAAACGGAAACGATACCGAAGACCCGCCCGTGAACACCGATTTCGAGTTCGAGTTCGATTACTGGTCCGAGTACGTAATTTTCGAGTTCGAGAACGCCGATGATCAGAAGCCCAGGGACTTCGGAGACCTCTAGAGCAGCTATTGTGACCTCCTCAGGAACTTCGGGAACTGGGACTCCAGAAACTGACGAAACCGTGGAGACGGCGCATCGACCGAGCAGCCCGCGAAACCCCAACTGGAATGATCCTCAGCCATTTTGGCCCAGAGTGCAAGCCACCAGCAAGCATTCCATAATTACCTACTCGGCGGATGCCGACTCCACGAACCAACCGCATCGCAGAGCTATGGGCGTACCTCGTACGCTACCTGTCGCTGCTGCGCTGGGCAGGCACAGGCACTGCGCTGCGGCTTCCGGAGACCGCAGAGGTTCAAGGACGTTGGCATCACGGTGGACGTCTACTCGTACATCGGAGGGGACCCCGAGGCGGCCAGCAGCTCTACGAGGCAGCCTCCCCGCAAGCTGAGGTGGATCGCGAGTGCGATGCCGACTCTGAAGGTGGAGCTGGTGGAGCTATGTAACAACTGGGAGATCTGGCTGCCAGACCTCCCACAGAACATGAGGATAGCAGATCTGCAGGAGGCACTGCAGGACTACGACGCCAACCTCACCGAGGACAGCATCAACCCTGAGGCGCTGGCGAAGAGCTGGGACTCGAAGAAGATCCTGTTCGGGGGAAGACCTACGAGGAGGTGTACACCATCGACCCGACTTAACTGCACCTGGATCCAGACATCGGCGACACGCTTGAACGACGCGACGAAGCAACTTATCCAGAACGCCGAGATCAGGAGCGACCTGGAGGCGAAGCACCACGTGAATCCAGGCGGCGACCAGACGCGGCGACCGAGGACCAGGGCGAGGAGGACGGACGAGATGCCGGAGCCCAGGGACGCGAGGATGACAGAGGCAGCCAGAGAGAGAGTGCCATCGGACGCGTCCTGGGCGGACGGAGCGGCCTGAGGAGGTACGTGAAGCACGCCAGGGCCGCACGCACAGGGACCGCGAGAGGCAACGGTGCTGACCCATCGTGGCGGAAGGTGACGAGGCGCATTACACGGGACCGGCATACCGGAGTGGTGATCGACAACACCGAGATCCTACACACCGACAGCTCGAGCGAACTGGACTGGATCTACGAGTTCCTGGACGGCAAGGGCGTCAGGGATTGCACGACGGAGTGCTGGTACGAATCGCCAGAGCCCAGAACAAGAGACATCAAGAATGGAGAGCGGAAGCACATCATGGGGGACCTGGCGAGCCACGTGCCGGAGCAGATCCTGTTCATGGAAGACGGTGACGTCATCAACAACTTTGAAGGATGCGACTACGCCGGCGACCTCACCGAGATCTTCTCACAACCGAGAGTCCTGAGCATTGAGGACCAGAAGACTATCACGGGAGACATGGCCCTCAACCTGAAGACAGGCTGGGACTGCAGGCAGGAGGACCGCATGTGGGCGCTGTCGGAGATCAAGAGACGGAGGCCGAAAGTGGTGGGACTGACTCCATCGTGCACGATGTTCTGCGCTCTCCAGAACCTGAGCGCCGACAAAAGGACCGACGAGTGGGAGACGCGGTATCAGGAGGCCCTACTGTTCCTGAGGCTCGCTCTCCGCGTCGCCAAGATGCAGCTGGACGCCGGCCGTCACTTCTACCTGGAGCACCCCTGGACGGCCACGTCCTGGAGCCTGGCAGAAATGCGCAGGATCATGAAGCACCCAAGAGACAAGAGGATCATCCTGGATCAGTGCGCCCGCGGCCAGGCGGACCCGAGCGTACAAGGACTGCTGAAGAAGCCGGCGGCGATACTTACGACTCCTGACCGCACGGAGGAGCTGGAGAAGCGTTGCGCCAAGGATCACGCACACACGACAGCGTCTGGTAAGCAGAAGGACGCGAACGGGAACCTGCACAAGATCTCACAGTGGTCACAGGTATATCCACCACACCTGGGAAAGGCGATCCGCAGGGTGGTCATCGAGAACGTGGCAAAACCCGTCGAGCGGATGAACGTGGTCATGGCCCTCTACGATGCCACCGCTGCAGGACCCGGAGGAGAGACCTGGGAGACTGTCGCAAGGAGGCTTCGCGCCAACCGTGGCCATGCGGACCTGAGGCGGACTGCCTTCGTGTTGAAGATGGCCAAGGCGAAGCGAGAGCTACTAGACGCCATGAAGAAGGTCATCGAGACATGCGACGTCTGCGACGCTACACAGCACCCGAAGTCAACACCACCAGCAAGGCTGCCGACGCCCGAGTTTCGAGTTTCACGAGGTGGTCGGCATGGATCTTCTCTTCGTGGACACCACCTGGGGCAGTCAGGACAAGCCGAAGCACGAGACGACGCCATGCCTCAACATCGCCGACTGGGGGACGGGTAAACAAGTGGTGGTGAGACGCCCTGACCGGGAGAGCCGCACCATTCGGGACGCCTACCGCAGGTACTGGCTCAGAGCATACGGCCTCCTCCTCCTCCCTCCTCCTCCTCCTCCTCCTCCTCCTCCTCCTCCTCCTCCTCCTCCTCCTGCTGCTGCTGCTGCTGCTGCTGCTGCTGCGGCTGATCAGTGACCGGGAGAAGGGGCTCCTCCGCGGGAGCTTCGCAGACCGGGCGAGCGCCGAGGGCACGGAGCGGGGCCCCGCCGGGGCGGAACGTGAGCACCAGAACGGGACGACCGAGACCGCGGGGCAGCTGTGGAAGAGGACCTAGTGCGGGATGGCGATTCATAAAAAAAATGGGAGGGAACGAAAAAAACAGTTTTCTGCGATTTCGGCATCATTTTCTGACTGGAGGAGAACGATGAAACAAATAGTTTTCCAGCCCGCGGCCGGTTTTTTCTAATCAGCATCCCGGGCGCCGCCGCGTGAACACGACCCCCGGTCATTTATTAATCGTCATCCTCCATTACTACCGCATCAGGCTCACTGAGACGATCTTGAGTGCCGAGGATCAGGAGGAACCGTTCGACGCGGTCAACCGTGCAGTAAACGAAGGAGGCCCTGATCTACGAGTCTTCGGTAGAGGAGTTCGACTGCCAGAGGGTTCCCAAGAGGACGATGGCGACGTCAGCCTCGAGACGGTATCCCGGCATGCCGCCGGAGACAGGGCCCTGGTGAGGGCCATCGAACTCCGGCTCGCCGCACGGGAAGCACATGCCAGAGAGTCCGTGATGGATCGGCTGGACAGGGCGAAGAGCAGGCGGAGCACTCTATACAGGGGTTACTAGAGACCTGGCGACAAGGTCTACTTCCGGCAGCAGCAGGGTCCCAAGCGAGAGGCCTGGGAACACTGGCGAGGACCAGCAACCGTCATCAGCACCAACATCCCAGGGAAGGCCTACTCGTCTGCGGGCAATATTTATATCCATATCCAGTGCGTCCTGGACTTTCTTGGAAGGGGCGCCGCAAGGCCGAGGCGCACTGGATGTGGATAAAAATTGAACCTTTTGGAGGCAGATTATAATCCATATCCAGTGCGCCGCATGTTTCTTGGGAAGAGTGTCCGAAACTCCAAGAAGCACTGGATGTGGATAAAGACATTGCCCGCATCGTCCTGCCAGGGCGGCGTCATTCTGTGCAGCTGGAGGCAGCTGAGAGCGGCGACCGCAGCTGATGTGCAGGCGAACCGCCACGTGACGGAGGCTGGAGGAGTGCGACAGCCGAAGGGAGCTCGGGGCAAGCGGACAGTCGGGGCGTTGACCTAAGAACCCTAGATAAGGAACGAGGCCCTTTTTTCCATAAGTTAACCTTCGATCTCCGGCCGAAAGCCTGAGGAAAACCTGAGGCAAGCTGCGAAACACTTCAGGAACGCGGAGCCCCTCCCCAACGAAAAGGGTTCCTTCTCCAAGACCCCTACTGGCAGGTGGAGGACATGTCAGACCAGCCGGACCCACCGGGAGCTGAGGCACAACCTGGCGCAGCAGAGCCCGACGTACCTGAAGGGGCCCTGAGACACACAAATAAATACACACAAATAAAATGATTCCCCATATTTTCACATAGTTTCTTGGCTTTTGTCTTCCTCCCCACTTTCCATATTTTCCTATATGTTCTGGGGAATCGACGATTAATTGTGTCTGTGTGTTTTTTTCCCTCCTGAGTACCTGGGGCAGCAGAGCCCGGGGCACCCAGCGCTGGCGCGGAGGAGAAGCGGGAGCGGCAGAAGCGCCCGGTCCCCGAAGTGGTACCGCCCGAAGAAGGCGAGGGAGCTGAAGAGCCAGCCGATGTCCCGATGATCGGGGGGCCACCCGCTGAGGAGCACGCCCCCAGGCGGAGGGTTGCCTTGAAGAAGTCAGCTCGTGAAGCCTACGTGCAGAAAGGAACGAGCCAAACGAAGAAACCGATGGACGAGACGCCGGAGGTGCCGATGGAAGAAGAGACGGCGGGAAACATCTACGAGGCGGTGGAAGCAGCGTACCTATCCGTCAAGCAGGCGGCCAAGCGAAACGCAGCATCCCTGAAGGATCTCACCGAGGAGGAGAAAGGAAGAGTTCTACGAGGCCAAGGGCATCGAGTGGAAGCACATCCCAGGGGCCAACGCGATCAAGGTCTTACCACCGCAGAAGGCGGACGAGATCAGGAGGACGCACCCGGACAGGATCCTGCCCAGCCGGCACTGCCGCCCCTGGAGGCCGAAGGACGGCCGGAGGGTGGCGAAGTGCCGCTGGGCCGGCCGAGGAGGCAGGGGCCCCGCCCTGGCACAACTGGAGACCTACGCTCCGATGGTGTCGAGGGAGGCCTGGGTGATGAGTGTGCAGCTGAACGTGTCCGTGGGCTTCGACATCGAGCTCGGGGACATCAGCTCAGCGTTCATGAGCGGTTACCAGTGCCAGAGGAAGCAGGGGCCACTCTGCTGCGAGCTGCCGGCCGATGGGGCTCCAGGAGCGGAGCCCGGGTCGTTGCTGGAGGTGCTCGTCTGCGTCTACGGATTAGGCGACGCACCACTGCGGTGGTACAAGAGCTTCACCACCGAGGCGATGATGGCGGGCTTCAAGGTTAGCTCCTACGACCCGTGCCCTCTCTACCTGCACCAGGACGGGAAGTACCGAGGATCTCTGGCCTTAGCGGTGGACGACACCTGCGGCGGCGGCGACGAGTATTTCCAAAAGGCGATGGAGAAGATCAAGAAGAGATTCCCGTTCGGGAAGTACCGAAAGGGAAGAGGGGATTTCCTGGGAAAGCAGTTGGAGTAGCTCGCGGACAAGTCCGTCAAGATCAACCAGAAGGCCATGGTGGAGGAGATCGAGCTGATCAACATCCCAGGCGGGAGGCGGGCGATGATCAACGAGCTGTGCGACGAGAAGGAGATCTCCGCTCTACGAGCAGTGGCAGGATCTTTGAACTACGTGGGCCGAGAGACGCGACCAGACCTCAGCGGTCCGGTCTCACTGCTGCAGAGCACATTCCCGAGGCCGAAGGTGGCGGACTTACTGGAGGGCAACCGGCTCGTGCGTGTCAGGAAGGACTTCTCCCACACGAGCCTGTGGATCAAGCCTATCAGGCTGGCAAGCCTGGCTTTCTACACGGTGGCGGACGCGGCGTGGGCCAACGCGAAGGACCAGGCGAGCCAGGCGGGCTGGATTTTTCTGGCGGGCGGTGAGAGGATCAGCCGCGGTTACTGGGGATGGGTATCACCCCTCGCGTGGAGGTCACACCGACTAGCTCGGAAGGTTCCGAGCTCGCTGGCAGCGGAGACCCTCGGTGCAGACGAGGGCCTGGCGAACGGGATCTACCTGAGGAGCATGTTCGCGCAGCTGGCGTTCCCAGGGCTGATTGCCAGGACGGCGCCAGAGGCGGGGCGCACTTTCCCGCTCACCGTCGTGACCGACAGCAAGTGCCTGTACGACCACCTGTACAACATCTCCGCGGGCCCTAGCAAGGACCGAAGGACCGCGCTGGACATCGCGATCCTCAAGGAGAGCATGAAGGGGAGCGAGGCCAACATCGGGTGGGTGGACGGCAAGCGCCACCAGATCACCGATCCGCCGACGAAGCGGAACGGGTGCGCGGACCTTCTGCGCGGCATCCTGCAGAAGGGAGAGTTCGTGATCGTCGAGGAGGGCAGAGTGCTCAAGATCAGGGAGGACGAGCGCAAGGCGCGCGTGACGCGCCGTGGGGCCTTCGGCAGGCTAGTGCCTACCTCGACCACAACCTCATGCAGGTCAATAGATCATCGCGCTACGCGCTCGCTGTAACTTATATATTGCTTATAGTGCCGTCCTCTGTGTCACAACATATCTGTGCGCTGCGCGCTTCGCTGGTGCCAGGGCCCTGTTCGGACCTTCTTTAAAGTGGACCTAGAGAGAGAGTGCTGGACTTCTTCTGTGTCTAGGCATCTAGAACTCTGGGGCGTGCGAGTTGCTCTGGAGGCTTCATGCAGTTTCCCGAGATGCCAGACACACCAGCCTCTTCCGCGGCCGTTTGGTTCGGACAGGGGCCTCTGCCCCTTGCAGGGACTCACGCGTGCTCGAGCCGAGACTGAGAAGCAGACATCCCAGGAACTCACGCTTCTATCGCCGCTCAACTGAATGCGGTATTAGTATGTTGGGGTGCCGCCGAGGTTAATAAAGGTCTCCTAGTTGGGGTCCGAGTAGATGGGTTCGAAGGATCGCGCCGTATCGCCAACGCATCGTCGATGTATCGGCGATGCGTCGGCGCCATCGGCGTGGAGAAAATTGGGCCCCGCATCGAGCCGCATCGCTGAGGCATCGCCGATGCATCGGCGATGTGGCGCGATCCTCCGACCCCATCCACTCCGAACCTATCTGGGAGGCCAGGAGCCTAGAGTTGAACGATACTGAAAATATGCGGGTGCTGGGCGAGAGCGTCGACTAATGTGCCCAGGAGCTGCCCCATGCCCAGGGCGTTCCGCGACGCCCCGTGAGCCCCCGCTCCAGAGGCGAAATCACCCCAGGAGGGCGCCTAGAGGCACCCCAGGCACGGTGGCACGAGGGGGCCAGGATCGGGCGCGGCCTAACCGACCCCTAGCAAACCATCCCCTGGCGCCTCCCTCGCCTATCAAGCTTCCCTCTGGCCACACACATGTACATCTTGGGGCGAGGCGAGAGGGGCGTCACGGAAGGGGGATGGCTTGCTAGGGGTCGGTTAGGCCGCCCCTGACAGGAGGCCATTGAAATATGAACTATAAACCACCCGGCGCGACCCCAATCAGGGGAAAGCTTCCTACTGTATGGGCGCAGTGCTTGGCCTGACTTGGCATTGCTTAGCAGTGCTTGGCAGTCCTTGGCAATGCTTGGCAATGCTTGGCATTGCTTGGAACGGGCACTACATAGAACCCGGGGGACCTGAGGAACCCTGACCGAGGAACCCGTGGAACCCGGGGAGCCAGGGGAACCCGAAGAACCCGAGGAACCTGGGGAACCCGGGGAACCAGGGGAACCAGGTACCCGGAGAACCCTGGGGAATCATGAACCCAGGAAACCCTGGGAAGCCGAGGAACCTGGGGTGCCGGGGAACCCGGGGAATCCGGGGAACCCCCGAGCAAGGGGCAACGTAAGAATCGCAGAGGCGCCGAGGGCGAGGCACCCGGGGAACCCGAGGAATCACCAGGGGAACCTCCGAGGAACGGGCACGGTAGCATCCAACACCAACATTTGGCCAAGTACAAACCCACCGGAGGCGGGGAGCCCGAGGAGCCCGAGGAGACCTGAGGCGCCTCCGGGCAACCGGCACCGTGACAACAGGAGGCGGCGCGGGGCCAGGAGCACCAGGCGAACCCAGGGAATGCCCGGGGAATCTCCGGGGAACGGGCATGCAGTCAACCCGTACAGTAATTGACGGGCGAAGAACGGTACAGAATAAACTTTTTCGCCGTCGGGGGCGCCTGTCCCTGGGCGGCTGGAAAGCTTATACCCCTACGGTGCCACCGTAGGGGTATAAACTTTCCAGCCGCCCTGGGACAGGCGCCCCCGACAGCGAAAAAGTTTATTTAATACCGTTCTTCGCCCGTGAAAATAAGGATGCGCGATAAGGATGCTAGGGCCTTGGACGCCCATCCTGAAGATTTTCGAGCGGGGCGCGGCCAACGAAAGTGGCGAAGGATGGACCGAGGGGACAAGGATACAAGGGTACCCTTAGCGAGGTTGCCCATCCTTACTACGCGGGCTGACTTTAGGGTTCCGAGACAGCGGGGGCGGTGAACCCAAGGAACCCAAGGAATCTCCTGGGAACGGGAAAAGAATGGTCCCCAGACACCAACCTTTCACCAAGTAAGAACCCCTTAGCCAAGTCTAAATGGGGGGATGAAATTAGAGTGTTCGTGGAAAGTCCTCCATTGCTACACCTGAAAGCAACCAAACTAGGACGGTGGCAACTTGCAATGATTTAAAAAAAACACCCGCACAGCCGTGTGCGTGCCGGATGCTGTCAGCTGATCGTCAAGGGAGGCTACCGTTAGGCTGCCACCAAACATTGTGGCGGGCCATCGTAGCCGCCGTGTCCTACGAGCGAAGACGGCTGTGCTGCAGTCGACCCGTATCATCAGGGTGCACGATAAGGATGCAAGGGCCTTGGAAGGCCATTTCGAAGCTTCTCGAGCGGGGCGCGGCCAGCGAAAGTGGCCCAGGATGTACCGAGGAGACAAGGATGCAAGGGCACCCCTCAGGAAAATTGCCCATCCTTGCTGTGCGGGTTGACTGCAGTGCCGCTGTCAGGGTTGGCGGCAGTCTGCAGCGTCGCGGAAAAAGACGCTCCGTCAGCTCCGACCCTGCCGCCTGAAGTACGGGGCACTCAGGCTCTGCGCCAGTGTCCTCCTGCCCTCTGCTCGGGTCGGGCGTAAGGGGGGGATAGCAAAGGGGGGGGTTGAGAATCAGCTCACGTAGCTGATTTTCCCGGCGCCTCCCGGCGCCGGAGGCGCCCATGTATCGAGGAATTGGCCCCTCGGTGAGGCCGAAACCAGCTGCATGTAGCAGATTTCGTACCCCCCCTTCCCCCATCCCCCCCTTTCGTTCGGCCCGATCTGCGCTGGGCACGAGCATCTCCGAGCACAGCAGCGTCTTGAGGCGGCTCTCCCCCGGCCTCGGCAGCGACGCGGCCTCCACGGCCCCGAGCCACCTCAGGAAGGGGAGGGTCCTCGCGTGGCGCGGATGGCCACCGCTGGCAGAAGAAGGCAAAACGCCATTCACATAACCTTTTGGCGCTCCGCGCGGATCTTCTTTTTCATCCACGCCGGGCCCCCCTCCCCGGCGCGCGGAGCGCGGCGCCGCAGGCGCCGCTGGGTGGGCCCCGGCGCGGATGCAGATGCAAGAAATCTGCGCGGAGCTCCCCAAGTTTATGCTGATGGCCTCTTTTGTCTCTTCCAGCTGGTCTCCTGGAGCTGCGTCCACCGCGCCCACAGCAGGGGTCGCAGGCTGACCAGCTCGGCAATCGTGCTCCCGACGCCCCACACGTCCATGCTCGGTCTCACGATCACGCTTCCGCCTCCGACGACGAAGCGTGCAAACTCCGGCGAGCAGTACAGGGGCGAGAATGGGAGATTGGTGCTCAGCTTCACTTCTGTGCCTGCGCGCAAGCAACCGTCCATATCGATGAGCTTCCACCGCCCGCCGCACATCATTATGTTCTCCGGCTTGACATCGAGGTGAACGTAACCCTTCGCGTGCAACCATGCCACGGCCAGCACGACATCCCAGGCGATCTTGCGGACGCTCGCGGAGGAAAGCGGAGCATTCATCTTGCTCCTCTGCTGCAGCATGTCCTTCAGTGTGCAGTCGGCCAGCTCTGTCACGATGTACATGCTTCCGTCCTGCGGGTCCTGGGCAGGCTCGCCACAGGCGTCCTTGGAAAAATCCAGAAGCTTCAAGAAGAGGTCGGCGGGATCGGTGCAGGCGAACTCGTCGCACCATAGCGCGTCGTCCACCGGCCTCTCCAGAGGCAGATGCACATTCCGCAGCACATCGACCTGCCGCCTGAGCTTGGCCAGCGTAGAACGGACTCCCCCCTTGGAGGGCTTGTACACCTTGATCGCCACGGCCTGACCGGTTTCGATGTTGCTGCCCAGGTAGCATACGCTTGAGGTGCCCTCGCCCAGCCGAATGTTGTCCCCCTCCGCGAAGGCATACTTGCCCAAGACTCGGCCCCCAGACGGAGCGGATGCCGGCAAGGGACTCAGGAGCGTGTCCTGGCCTGCGGCGCCCGCTGGCGCAGTGATGCTGGATGCTTGGGGAGAGCCCACCTTCGTGCTCTGCGTCGAGGGCCCTGGGCTCGCCGGAGCAGACGGGGAGTCTTTCGACAAGACGTCGGAGGCACGCTCGTGGTTTCTGCTCGGCCCGGCCTCGAAAGGGATGCCCTCAGGGGCACTCGCCGGTATCGCTGTGGACTCGCTGCACCCCATGCCACCGAGGCTCGTGCGCGGTGGCTCGTCCAGGAAACGGTTCGGCGGCCGGCGCCGAGCGAAGGGCCCACAGCCCACCTGGAGCCAAGCAACATGGTGTCGGGAAGATGGAGGGTACACCCTGCGAAATGCTTTAGAAATCATGGGTTAAGAAATTGATAGTCTCAGAATTTAAATAAAAACCCAGAATGCCCATTCAAATCTTAGGATTTACATTGAAGCATTAAGAATAATCGAGACTCTGGCCGAAAACTTAGGTTTTCTTAAGCATCGCCTAAGGTGTATGTCTTTTTCTACCTCGGTATCGCCCCGACCTATCAAGCTGGGGTCTGGCCCCCGTGGGGCCGCCAGACTGGGCGGCGAGAGTTGCAAGCCCCAGCGGTACACTACACCAGAGAAGAAAAGCCCAATCAGCGGATGGTTCCCAGACGTGGTCGCGTCGTTGAAACATCAGATCGGCGGGTTTGGTCAGCCGTTTTCGGCCTCGTGGGGCCCTCGCCGGACCTCGGGACCGTCAAAAAAAACGACTCAGGATGAAAAACCGGTCCCGGGGAAGGGTCGGAGCTCCACCCCCCCGCTGGAAACTGCAAATCAGAACTCCGCTGCCCCCGCGAACGCGCAGATCCGCTTCAATGCCGTAGGCTCTGGGTGGAGTGTCCGACCTTTCGGGCGGGCATCCGCCATTTTACTTCCGCTGGCTTCCGCCAGTCTTCCGCTGGCTTCCGCCGAGAGCTCGATGCGCCGAAGGCGAGTCCACGTCGCGAGCCAGGCGAACGGGGAGATTAGGGATATGAGGGGGGGCGGTAAGCGAATCAGCTGCATGCAGCCTGTCTTCCTGTCGCCTGGAAACGCCAGGAGCGACGATTCTTGGCCGAATGCGCTCTACGGCTGCATGCAGCAGATATCTTGCCTCTCCAGAGCGCACTTCGAGGTTCACTTGTGCCTGTGGACCCTGCGGCTCCTCTGACGCACTGGCCGCTCTGGACCATCTTCACGTGCGAGCCTGACGACCGCGGGCCTCTTCCTCCTCCTCATCCTCCTCCTCCCGACCACGCTGTAGAAGCATCGCGACGTCGTCGGTCTGTGGTGCTGACTTCCACGCCTGGAGGGCTGCGAAGAGTTAGCGACGACGTGCCTCCCTCCCGGCGGGTGCGTGTTCGGGAGCGGCCAAGAGGGGGGTGTCCAAGAGGGGGGGGGTGCAAATCATGACCGGCGGCATGTGCGCGGCCCAGCGGGGGGGCCAGGGACGTAATGAAATAAGAAGAGGCGCCATGAAATCTGGGGAAATATCATGGCCCACGCCATGATATCCACCCCCCCTAGTCATCACCCCCCTCTTTTCCGCCCCCGAGCTGGGGCGGCCGCGGTCCGCATGCGAGGACGCGCGGCCGGGAAGCGCGCGTAGAGCAGCAGCAGCAGGTCCCGCAGCCAGGGCCACTCCTGCGCGCGCCCGCGGCCGCTTCCGCGGTCTGCCTTGGATCGGCAACCAGGAGGGGGGGGGGGAGGAGGAGGAGGAGGAGGAGGAGGAGGAGGAGGAGGAGGAGGAGGAGGAGGAAGGAGGAGGAGGAGGAGGAGGAGGAGAGGAGGAGGAGGAGGAGGAGGAGGAGGAGGAGGGGGAGGAGGAGGGAGGAGGAGGAGGAGGAGGAGGAGGAGGAGGAGGAGGAGGAGGAGGAGGGGGGGTGGGGGGAGCGATGCTTTCCACGCAGGCTGCTCCCCAGGAGCACTCTGGAGCTCTCCAGCGGCCTCTGGCCCAGCCGCGTGAGAACCACACGCCTGGGCCCTCGACACCGGAGGAGGGGCGACGCTCACCCCACAGGGGAAGGCGGGGGGTCCGACCACCGCCAGATGCGCCCCCCGGAGATGACGTGCCATCGCACGGGCGTCCATCCCCCGTGCATTGTTTCGATGCCGTGCGTTTTTTGTTTCCTGGCGAGATGATGGATCCATGATGCTCCTCGATGGCCCTCGCCGAGGAAAAATGCACACGTCGAGCGATGCCAAGATGCCTCCCTCGCACACCTTGAGACTCTGAGCGTGCCAACGTCCAAGGACACCAGCGACGGCGCGCAGCCTGCAACCCGCACTTTGCCTTTCTAGGCCGCTCGTGGCGAGTGCTTTGTTCTGCAGTCGGGCTGCACCTGCCAGTCTTGTGGATCGGATCTTCATCCTGGGAGAAACTCTCCATCCCTCTGCGTCCCCGGGGCCCAACTCTTCGCAGGGGCCCGCAACCGTATGGTGACGGACCGCACGGTGACCCCGAAATCCCCAACGACCTCGCCGCGCGATCCGTCACCGCGCGGGCTTGGGACCTCGGAGGCCCTGGTCGCCCGAGAGGTCCTCCGCGAACGACCCGAGTCCCAAAACCGTGCGGTGACCCCGAATCCCCTCTGACTCGCTACGTTGTACGGTCACCACACTGTCTGGGGGCCCCCGACCTTCTCTCCCCGGGTCTTTCCCCAACCCTGCCGCGTTGGGTTGTCGTTCTGAGTAGAGCGCTATGGACTTCCACCCCTCCTCCCTCCTCCCCCTCCTGCCTCCTGCCTCCTGCACATCCTGCCCCTATCTCCTCTCTTCCTCCTCCTCCTCCCTTCTCTCCTTCGTTTTGCTTGCGGCGCCTGGCCACTTTCGTGCGGGGCCCTCCCTGTCGCCACTTTCGTGGGCTCCTGGGAGGTCCAGCGGAATGCAGTGGTAAGCAGACCACGTTGGGACCTGGCGGCTCCCCTGGGGCATTGCGAGGTGCGCAACTGGTGCCACTTTTGTGGGCTCCTGGGACTCCTTTCCATGCTCGTTTGTACAATGGGACTTGATTGGACAGGACACGCGAGAGGTCACAGGACCCTTCCGGTCGCGAGACACAGGACACAAGGGTACCCTCGACCTACTAATCAGGGCCGACTGTATTGACCGGTCCTGGGTATCTCGAGGCCTCCTAGATGGTGTCGGAGTAGATGGGGTCGGGGGATCGCGCCGCATCGGCGATGCATCGGCGATACATCGGCGACGCTTGCGAGGTATCGGCGCCATCGGCGCGGAGTAAATCGGGCTCCACATCGAGCCGCACCGCCGATGCATCGCCGATGCGGCGCGATCCTCCGACCCCATCCACTCCGACCCCATCCAGGAGGTTCAGATACTGCCTTCTCTCCGTGGAGAACTCCTGCGTGCGGCCGCCGCTTGTGCAGACGAGGGCTGGGTGCGTCGCAGGGTCATTTCCCGACGGTCCCCGGAGGAGGAGGAGGAGGAGGAGGAGGAGGAGGAGGAGGAGGAGGAGGACGAGGAGGTGGAGGAGGACGAGGAGGAGGAGGAGGAGGAGGAGGAGGAGGAGGAGGAGGAGGGACCTGCGAGGCCCAACAGCGAGGAAGCACAACGCGGCGGGGCCCCTCTCCCGCGGCGCCCCCCCCTTGTTCTGCACACCACACGGGAGGAGCCGGGCGGGCACGGCCGGCAGGGGCGGGAGGGAGGGCGGCGGGGGGGGGGGGGGGGGGGCAGGGCGCTGCGGAGGCGGGGAGCGAGGAGGGCGGAGGAGGGGGGGGGGGGCGGCGGGGGAGGGGCGGGGGAGGGGGCCAGCCCCAGGGCGGAGGGGGGCAACGACACGGGGGGGGGAGGGGGGGGCGCAACGACACGGGGGGCAAGATAGGCCTGGAATCGGTAGCGACAGGCCCCCCGATGGCAAATCCGCGGCGTCCTGGGCGGGCGGGCGCTGGGGCCCTTTTCTGCCATCTATGGGCGACGGGGAGTCGAGAAATCCCCCCCCCTATGAGCCTATGCCCCCTAGCGTTGCCCCCGAGCAGGGGGGTAGGGCATCCGGGAGATGATGATGATGATGATGATGATGATGATGATGATGATGATGATGATGATGATGATGCTGATGATGATGATGATGATGATGATGCTGCTGATGATGATGCTGATACGCTGATGATGATACCAGTAATAATGATAATGGTGATGGTGATGCTGATAATGATGATGGTGATGATGATGGTGGTGGAGATACTGATGCTGATGATGATGGTGATTGTGCTGCTGATGCTGATGATGATACTTGTGATGATGACAGTGAAGATAACAATACTAATGATGGTGGCTATGATGATGCTGTTGACGATGGGATGATGGTGACGATGATGATGATGCTGATGTTGGTGATGATGGTGATGATACTGGCGATGGTGATGGTAATAAGAATGGTGATGGGAATAATAATGATGACGATGATGATGAGGAGAAGAGTGATGAAACTGATGATGATGATGATGATGATGATGATGATGATGGTAGTGCTGCAGATGATGGTGCTGGTGATGATGGTGATGATGATGGTGATGATGAGGAAGAGGATGATACTGATGGTGTGATGATGATGGTGGTGGTGATGATGATGCTGATGCTGATGCTGAGGATGATGGTACTGCTGATGATGATGGTGTTGGTGATGGTGATGATGATGATGATGATGGTGATGGTGACGGTGATGATGGTGCTGATGATGATGATGATGCTGATGCTGATGATGATGATGATGATGATGGTGGTGGTGATGATGATGATGATGATGATGATGATGATGCTGATGATGATGATGATGATGATGATGATGAGATGATGATGATGATGATGATGATGATGATGATGATGATGATGGTGCTGCGGAGCAGAAAAAGGAGGAGAGGGTGGAGGAGGAGGAGGAGGAGGCGGAGGAGGAGGAGGAGGAGGAGCAGCTGGAGGAGCAGGAGGAGGAGGAGGAGGAGGAGGAGGAGGAGGAGGAGGAGGAGGAGGAGGAGGAGGAGAGGGAGAATTGTGATGGTGGCGCTGGTGATGAGGAGCCCTTCCTCCCCCGGGGGGACGGTGGAAAGGCGGCGCTCCTCCCGCGGGGACGTGCCGTCCACCCTGGAGGCGAGGCAGTGGAGGAGCTCGGGGGTCACCTGCGGGAGCTCCGGGGGCCGGAGCCGATGCTTCTCTGGCAGGCGCGTCCCGTGTCGGCGACGCGCCCGGGGGGGACGTGAGGAGCCCAGACCCCCTCGGGTCGGGAACAAATCACGGCGGGAAGCTTGTCGCCATTTTCGGCCTCTGGGGGCCCTCGCCGGGCCTCGGGGCCGTCAAAGAACGACTCGGGATGAAAAGCAGGAGGTCCCGGGGAACGGGTCGGGACCTCTGGGGGTCGCGTCGCGAAGGAATCATGACGTCGGGGGTCTGGGAGGGGCGGGCCTGCTCAGAAGGCTCGGAAGTTCCCCGGCCCCGGCCTTCTGAGGAGTTCCCCGAGCCTGCCCCGAAGGCAGAGAAGGCGCGAGGGCCTCTGAGAAGCCCCGCCGCCTTCTGAGAAGGCCTCTTCTACTTCTCACTTCCCCCCCCTTGATCGCCGCCGAGTGGAGAGAGGGAGGAGGCGGCGAAGGGGGAAGGCGCGACGGTCATCCTGCCGATGCACTCGTCCCTGAGCGATGCGGCTCGGCCCCAAGAGCGCATTATCAGCACCAGGGGCGAGTAGGTGAGCATGAGGAAGCGGAGGGCAGACTAGCATGCGTCCAATAAGAGATCGGAACCCGAAACGGAACCCCAAGCCGAATCGCATGGGAATCGGAGGCCGTCGAAATCGAATCGAATCGAATCGGGGGAGCCGAAATGAGCCCCGCGGGGGTGAGTAATCAGGTGAGTAAGAGGAGGCGGAGGAGTACACGTCGTTCATTTCTAATCGTGCTCATTTCAAACTGTGCTCGTTTCTAACTGTTCCTGGCCCCCTGGTGGCCAGGAAGAGGCCCAGGATAGAACAATTAGAAATGAAAGGATCGTGCCCCCCCAGAATATCAAAGAACTTTCGAATACTTAGAATTATCCCGGCAAAGCAACCTAACATCGATATGTAGAAGCATAGCTGGAGGCATGCAGCAGCAGTAACAGTCACAGTAGTAGTAGCAATAAGAGCAGGAGAGATGAAACAGTGGTAACAGTGAAGTAGTAGTTGTAGTTGGCGGGAGTGAACGAGTGAAGTGTAGTAGTAGTAGTGGGTGTAGTGGTAACAGTGAAGTGAAGTATAGTTGGAGTGGGTGGATGGCAGTAGTAGTAACAGTGAAGTACGGCGGATGTCTTGGATAGTAGAATGGTAGTAGGGGAAGTTCGCCCCCGTAGTCGGCCATGACGATGACGATGACGATGACGATGCTGATGCTGATGCTGATGATGATGATGGCGATGATGATGATTTTGATGATGATGATGATTATGATGATGCTGTTGCTGATGGTGATGATGGTGGTGGTGGTGATGGTGGTTGAGGTGATGGTGGTGGTTGATGATGATGATGAGAATGATGCTGATGATGATGATGATGATGATGATGATGATGATGATGATGATGCTGATGATGATGATGCTGATGGTGATGATGATGATGATGATGACGACGATGATGATGATGATGATGATGACGGTGATGATGGTGGTGGTGTGATGATAATGATGATGATGATGATGATAATGATGATGATGATGATGAGGAGGAGGAGGAGGAGCAGGAGGAGGAGGAGGGGGAGGAGGAGGAGGAGGAGGAGGAGGAGGAGGAGGAGGAGGAGGAGGAGGATGGGGAGGAGAAGAGGAGGCGGAGGGCATCCAAATGTGGCCCGGGAATGGAGTTCTGGGAAGTCGAAGAACACGAAGTGGCCTACAGTTGGCTCCGGGCATCCAAAATGTGGCCCGGGAATGGAGTTCTGGGAGATAGAAGAGCACGAAGTGGCCTACAGTTGGCTCCGGGCATCCAAAATGTGGCCCGGGAATGGAGTTCTGGGAAATAGAAGAGCACGAAGTGGCCTACAGTTGGCTCCGGGCATCCAAAATGTGGCCCGGGAATGGAGTTCTGGGAAATCGAAGAGCACGAAGTGGCCTACAGTTAGCTCCGGGCTTCCAAAATGTGGCCCGGGAATGGAGTTCTGGGAAATCGAAAAGCACGAAGTGTGTGACTGTATGCGAAAAACGATCCCCGCCGGCAAACCCCAACAGCCCCCCAACTGCCACCCAACTGCCCCCAACGGCTGCCCAGACCCCCCTGTGGAGTAATGTTGAAGTAATGTTGAAGTAATGTGCTGCTCTCGTTTTAGCCCATTAGAAACCTATCATTCTTCGATGTTAGGTAAATAAACCATGTGTAAGCAGAGGAGGAGGAGAAACAGCGGGGAGCGGCAAACGGCGGCTCCCCGTGTGTTGGGCAGCGGGGAGCGGCAAAGAGGGCGGCAAGAGGGGGAAACTGCAGAGAGCGGCCGCTGTCGGGCAGGCGGCATTGAAGGTGCCCTGGGACGCACGGATATAGATCAAATAACAGGATTCCCAATATTTCCCCATATATCTGGGTTGTAATCTTCCCCCCCACTTCCCAGATGTTCCCATACTTTCTAGGGGAATCGACGATTCATTGTGTCTGTGTTTTTCCCCTCCTGAGGCATGCTGTCTCACATGAACGACGTCCGCGGTGACACCGACAACGGGTCCTGTGGACATGCAGTGCTGTCGGTCTCTGTATGCGAGGCGGGGATTTATCCACATCCACCGCCTGGGAACCGACGTCCTGGTGCCCCCGCGAGCGGTGGATATGGATACATTTTGCCCACCCCCCGGGGGGGCCCGAATATATCCTTATCCACAGCCTCCCGAGGTCCCCGAAAATTGACCCTCCAGACGGCGGTCATGTATACATTGCCGCCTCGGATCTGTACTCATTCTCTCCGTGCCCATGTCGATTGTCCCGTGAGGAAGGGGGGAGGCACCTCCTCCTCGCTGGTTCTCGGAGGTGTGCGTCGGCTCTTGAGATGTTCTCGCCTCGGGACGCTCTCTTGTATCTGAGATCGTAAAATCACGGAAGCTTCCGCTCGCCTTGGATTGAACGCACATCGGCGAATAATGCAAAACAGCGCTCAACAGCGCCAAATAGCACCAAATAACGACAAATAACGCCGAACAACCTTACATAGCATCGAATACCGAGAAACAACGCCCAATAATTGATGAGCGCCTTGTGAGGGAACTGCATCCTGTGCATGTTACGCGCTCGCGCACCATGATGAGATGTTGCATCCTCGGGGGGGCTTGTTTGTCTCGTCGCGGCCCTGCTCGTGTCGAATCCGTGCCGGATCCATGTTGGACTCGCCAGATCCGTGTCGAACCCGTGTCGAACCCGTGTCGAACCCGGGTCGCCCGCGCCGGGCACAAGAAAAGATACTGATGTGGGGGGACAGGCAAAAGGGCCCCCGAAGATGCGACGCAGAGACGACCAGAAGCTTCCACGCACTGCGCGCCGTCGAGGAGCCTCCCGGAGGGGGTTGGGGGGTAGGGGGGGGGGGCCAATCGCCCACCCTGCCGTGGGCTCGCTGGTGCACAGTGTCGGCGAGGCGGCCGCGGCACGGTCGATTTGGGGGCCCGAGTGATCCGGGGTAACTCGGGTCCGGGGTAAGTCGGGTTCGGATTCCCGAAAAAGGAACCCGAGTTAGCCCTGACCCGAGTTACCCCTGATGATTCGGGGCTCTGGACGCCCGAGGTATCCGGGGTAACTCGGGTCCGGGGTAACTCGGGTTCGGATTCCCGAAAAAGGAACCCGAGTTAGCCCTGACCCGAGTTACCCCTGATGATTCGGGGCTCTGGACGCCCGAGGTATCCGGGGTAACTCGGGTCCGGGGTAACTCGAGTTCGGATTCCCGAAAAAGGAACCCGAGTTAGCCCTGACCCGAGTTACCCCTGATGATTCGGGGCTCTGGACGCCCGAATTATCCGGGGTAACTCGGGTCCGGGGTAACTCGGGTTCGGATTCCCGAAGAAGGAACCGGAGTTAGCCCTGACCCGAGTTACCCCTGATGATTCGGGGCTCTGGACGCCCGAGTTATCCGGGGTAACTCGGGTCCGGGGTAACTCGGGTTCGGATTCCCGAAAAAACGAGCCCTGACCCGAGTTACCCTTGATGATTCGGGGCTCTGGTCGATGGCGCCGTCTGCGCGCGCGCGTCGCGCGCATTGCGGCACCGCCGATGGCACCGCCGGCGTTGGCGCGCCGCGGAGCCCGGCGAGCGAGCGGGGGGGCGCGCCGCCCCCCGAGCGGCCCCCCGGAGGCTGGCCCGTGAGCCGATCCCCGCCGCGACCGGGGGGGAGGAGGAGGAGGAGGAAGAGGAGGAGGAGGAGGAGGAGGAGGAGGGGAGGAGGAGGAGGAGGGGAGGAGGAGGAGGAGGAGGAGGAGGAGAAGGAGGAGGAGGAGGAGGAGGAGGAGGAGGAGTGAGGAGGGCGGAGGAGGAGGCGGAGGCGGAGGAGGAGGAGGAGGAGGAGGAGGAGGAGGCGGAGGCGGAGGCGGAGGCGGAGGCGGAGGAAGAGGCGGAGGAGGTGCTTCGCGTGCCGCGGCGGCGGCCCTGGCGACACGCCGTTCCCTGCAGGCGGACGGCGCGTCGCTCCGCTGCGCTCTGGGCGGGCGGCCGGGGAACGCTCGGGACGTTGACGCTCTGGGGGGCCAGGAAGTGGATGGCGTGTCGCGCCAGAGCGTGGTAGGCTGGGCCAGGAGCGGCGAAACGACACGCTAAGCCAGATTTTTCCTGACCCTGGCCAGCCTCGAGCTCATCCCCTTTTCTCATTCATCGACGCAACCGGTGCGGCAAGCTTGGCAGCTTGACACCCCGGAGCTTGTCACTTGCAACGTGCACCTGCAAAAGCGTGAGACCCGAGAGGGAGGAGGAGGATGAGGAGGAGGAGGAGGAGGAGGAGGAGGAGGACCGGAGGAGGAGGAGGAGGAAAAGAGGAGGAGGAGGAGGAGGAGGAGGAGGAGGAGGAGGAGGAGGACCGCGACGAGGCGTCGACGGGGTGAGGGATCTCCTGGGGGTCCCGAAACCGTGCGGTGACATCCCACCGGGGTCCCAACACCTCGGGATCCCCAAAAAACCTCACCACACGGTCCGTCACCGGCCGGTCTTGAGGCCCTGGGTGCCCCTGTCGCCCAAGACGTCCCCGGAGGACGACCCGAGCCCCAAATCTGTGCGGTCACCCCGAGCCCATCTGACCCACCACACGGTGGTCACCGCCCCGTCTGGGGGCCTCCGGATCTCGCAGCCCATAAACCCAGACCCCCGACGTCATGATTTTTTCATGACGCGACCCCCAGAACTCTGGACCCATTCCCCGGGTCCGGCTCGTCATCCTGAGTCGTCTTTTGACGGTCCCGAGGCCTAGTAAGGGCCCCCAGAGGCCGAAAATGGCGAAAAAAAACCTCCCGTCGTGATTTTTTCGTGACGCGAGGGGCTCTGAGAAAAGAGGTTCAAATCCTGTTACATTGCAAGAACGTCACCGCACAGCTGAGCTGGCCAGGCATGGGCCGCCGCGGAGTCGGTGCGCAGCCTGGTGTGCGGCAGGAGGGGCCGGCGCAGAGCAGCCTCGAGCTCATCCCTACCTCCGAGACTGGCAAGCTCGGGGCGCCGACAGACTCAGCAGTGCGGCCTCGTAAACAGTTGAGATCCTCAAGACCAGCACCGAGATAAGATGATGCCGATTATGCAAATCCGCCGACCCTGTCGGCGTGTGCGAGGGGCTGCCTCATCCGTTCCTCGCCGCCTTCCCTTCTTCCTTCCCCTCTTTTTCTTTTTGGGCCGTACCCTCCTGCCGTCATGCCGTTGTCGATTCGAAGGGAAGCCCCTTCCCTTTGATCCCTTCCCCAGGGGGGGGGGTCCCGGGGGGGTGGGGGGGTGGGTGGGGGGGCAGATTCGTTTTTCCTCGGGCGGCCTCGAAACCTCGAAAACACTCCAAATGAGGTCCGAATGCCCAAGATGGCCCCCGAGACGGCCCAAGAGTGCCCCGAGTCGCCCAAAGATCGGCCGAAGACGCCCAAGATAGCCCCAAGACCGTCCAAGAAGCCTCCAAGACGTCCCAGGCCCCCTCCAAGAGCACCCCCAAGAAAGGCCCAAGAGGCCACACTCATTACTTTCCCATCGGAAACTTACATTTCTAGCATATACGACGTTTCGGCCTTCACGGCGTCACAGACAGCTTCGTCTTCAGGGTCGGCGGCACCGGCCGTAAGGCCTTCGCAACATGGTTGTGTTAGAGGCTGATGAGATCCCTCCTCTTGCGAATCAAAAACAACCACGGACCGTCTCTACAGGAGGCCCTCACCAGGGGGCCTGAACCATGCCCTGGGATTGAATACCATCCCGAGGGAAGGGGTCGAACCATCTCGGGGTCCGCGTTGCAAATCCGTCACGTCGCCATGGGGTCTCGAGAGGGACAGACAGGCCGAAAACTGTGACCAGTGGAGTGGATAGGGGAGGGGGAGAGAGGCAACCTGTAGGATCTGACTCAAAGGGGCCAGGAGAAGACGGCGAAGAAGGGGGGTGGGGATAGGGGGCGACTTTCGCCGACGACGCTCGGCAATGGAGTACGTTGCACGTTGAATGCTTGTCCTGCTTCATCCTTCCGGCAACCTCTGGAGGCATCTAGGGACGTCCAGGGCGGCGTCACAGCGCGCCCGGGAGGAGCCAGGGGGCAACGAGAGGCGGAGAGGAGACGGGAGAGGGGCAGGCTATGGTCCGAAAACTGCTGCTCTGGCTCTCGCGGCGGCAGCACCAGCGACACGCCCTGCCTGCGTGCTGGTGGCGCGCCACTCCGCTCCGCAGGGCGGGAAGGCTCGGGGCGTTGGCGCCTGGAGACTGGGTTCGCGCTTGGCGGCGCGCCGCGCCGAAGCGCGCTGGGCCAGAACTGGCGGTGCGACGCGCTGAGGCGACGTTCCTGACAGCAGCCGCCTCTCTTCTCCCTCCTCCTCCTCGCTCTTCCTTCATCATCTTGCTCCTCCTCCTCCTCCTCCTCCTCCCTCTCCTCCTCCTCTCCTCCTCCTCTCCTTCATCTCCTCCTCCTTCCTCCCTCCTCCTCCTCCTCCTCTCCTCCCTCTCATACTTCCTCCCTATCATTATCCTCCTCCTCCTCCTCCCCTTCTCCTCCTCCACTCCTCCTCTTTCCTCCGTCTTCTCCTCATCTCCTCCTCCTTCTCCTGCTTTGACCTAACTACTCCTGTACACAATATCTACTCTGCCTACTCTTCCTCCTCCTCCTCCTCCTCCTCCTCCTCATCTTCCTCTTCTTCATCCCTCCTCCCCAACATCCCTCCCTCCCTCCCTCTTCTCATTCTCTGCCTCCTGCTCGTGCACTTCTCGACTCCTGCAATTCTCCGCCGGCGGTCGACTCAGGCAGGCGGATGCAGGCGGAGGCAGGCAAGCGGAACCGGGCGAAATGCTAAGAGGGCACCGTCACTTTCGGTCCGCGGCCCCAGAACTCCCGACTGCTTCACCGGGCATAATCTCGGTCGTGCCCGAGCCGTTTCTCATGGCCCCGGGGCCCGGTACAGTCAACTGGTGCAGCAAGGATGGGCGATTCGGACGCGAGGGCCTTGGAAGCTTACTTCGAAGCTTTTCGGGCGGGGCGCGGCCAACGAAAATGGCCAAAGATGGACCGAGGAGGCAAGGATGCAAGGGTACCCTTGTCGGGTCGGGCGAAAGGGGGGGATTGCAAAGGG
>CAUYUJ010021761.1:127500-134002 GCA_963575745.1 Prorocentrum cordatum | reverse complement strand
TCAATAGCATCATCATCATCAAAAGCAACATCATCTCCATCATCATCACCACCACCACCATCATTATCAATAGTATCGCCAGCATCATCAGCATCGTCGTCATCATCATCACCGTCATCATCATCAGCATCACCATCTTCATCATCATCACCAGCATCATCAGCATCACCGTCATCATTACCAGGATTATCATCAGCAGCATCATCATCAACATCGTCAGCAGCATCATCATCATCATCAGCATCGTCAGCAGCAGCATGATCGTCATGATCATCATCAACATCATCATCATCAGCATTAGCATCATCAGCAGCAGCATCATCACCACCATCATCAATACCATCAGCATCATCATCATCATCAACGTACTCAGTGGCATCATCAGCGCCATCATCAACATCGGCATCGTCATGATTAACAACATCGTCAGCAGCAACATCATCAGCACCGTCATCCTCTCCAACATCATCATCATCAGCATTAGCACCATCAGCATCATCAACATCAGCAGCAGCATCAGCATCAGCATCAGCATCGCCAGCAACATCATCACCATCATCGGCAACAGCATCAGCCGCAGCATCGGCATCATCAGCATCATTGCCAGCGTCATCATCATCATCAGCATCATCATCATCGTCTGCATCATGATCAGCAGCAGCATCACCATCATCATCAGCAGCATCATCAGCATCAATATCACCATCATCATCATCATCAACAGCAGCATCATCACCATCATCATCAGCAGCATCAACACCATCATCATCAGCAGCATCATCATCACCATCATCAGCAGCATCGTCAGCATCAATATCACCATCATCATCATCATCATCATCAACATCAGCATTATCTTCATCATCACCGCCACCAGCATCATCAATAGCATCGTCAGCATCATCAGCGTCGTCGTCATCGTCATCAGCATCACCATCATCATCATCATCATCACCACCACCATCATCACCACCACCACCACCACCACCATCATCATCATCATCATCATCATCATCATCATCATCATCATCATCATCATCATCATCATCATCATCATTACCAGGATCATCATCAGCAGCATCATCATCAGCATCATCATCGTCATTCCATCATCCTCCCCTCCTCCCATCCTCGACCCTCGATCCGCCGCCTCCTCCTTATCCTCCTCCTCCCCATCCTCATCCTCCCCCTCCTCGTCCTCCTCCTCCTCCTCCTCCTCCTCCTCCAAGTCCTCCTCGTTCGCCTCGTCCACCTCCTCCTCCTCCTCATCCGCCTCCTCCTCCTCCTTCTCCTCCTCCTGCTCCTCCTCCTCCTCCTCCTCCTCCTCATCCCCCCCCCCCAACCACGACGAGGGGAGGTGGGGGGTTGTCCGACCCGAGCGGGGTGACGCGATGGGGCAGAAGAGTCGCGCGCTACAACGGTGGCGGCGGCGGTCGCTCGTTAGGGCAGTGGCGATCAGCTGGTTCATGGGGGACACCAGGTCGGTGCCTCGGTCAGCAGTTCGGCAGGAGGGTCAAGAGCAGAAGCAGGAATACATGGAGGAGGAGGATCGAGAAAGAGGAGGACGAGGGGGAAGAGGAAGAGGAGGAGGAGGAGGCGGAGGCGGAGAGAGGAGGAGGGGGAGGAGGAGGGGGAGGAGTGAGGATGGGAGGACGAGAGGAGGAGGAAGTAGGAGGAGGGGAGGAGGAGGCGGAGAAGGAGGCAAGGATTGGCACCACTATGGTACAGTCAGGGCGCCGGAAAGCGGGACAAGGACAGGCCCAGCAATTGGGAGCGAGACTAGCGAGCGCAGCACGAAGCCAAGAAGAGAGGGGAGGGGGCAGAGAGGAGGAGGAGTAGGAGTAGGCGGAGGAGGAGGAGGAGGAGTACGAGGAGGGGGAGGAGGACGACGACGAGAAACGAGGAGGACGAGACGGACGGGAGGACGAGGATGAGGGGGAGGAGAAGCAGAGAGGAGGAGGTGGACATGAGGAGGAGGAGGAGGTGGAGGAGGAGGAGGAGGAGCGGAGGCGGAGGAGGAGGAGGGAGGAATTGGAGGGAAAGCAGGAAAAGGCGGGAGGAGGAGGAGGAGAGAGAGTAATGAGAGGGGAGGAGAGCAGAAGGAGGAGGAGGAGGAGAAGGAGGAGGAGGAGGAGAGGAGAGGACGAAGAGGAGGAGGAGGAGGAGGACGACGAGGAGGAGGAGGAGGAGAAGGAGGAGAAGAGGAAGGTGGAGGGGAAGGGGAAGGGGGACGGGGACCCTTTTGCCGATGGCGAGGCGTTCCTTGGGGTATGTTGACCTTGTCGATTCGCGGGTGGTAGACGTGGACACCGAACCGACGAAACTCTACCGACGCGTGGCATGCAGCCGGAAAACTACGAACCTTCTAGGCATGCAGATACATGTTGGCGAATATCAGAAATCCAGGGACCAGCCGAACAGCATGGTAAAGGCAACTGTACGCAAGGAATGCATGAAAGACTACGATACCCGATCCCGGATCTTCAAGCACCTGAAAGCAGCAAAATAAACTTCGTGGACAATACGGAAAGTCAACTTCATCCCCACTGCCACCAAATGAGGCTGAGAGGCTCAGTGCGGAGGACCTCGTGCTGACAAGGCTCAAGGCGGAACACGCGGAGGGACCACCTGCACAACTACCAGGAGCAGCACTGCAGCTGCTGGAGATGGACGAGGACCACCAGCACACCCCAGAGGCACAGGACTCTGCCACGCTCACATAGAAACATCTGGAGCAGGTACGGCGACACCCCGACAGCGGGACCCACGACCCCATGCAAGAGAAGGTGTCATTGTTGCTGCACCTCTTTGCTGGACAACGGAGAAACAGAGACCTCGCAAGGACCACTGGGAAGATCTTGGTCATCAGCGTAGACGTGGCCAGCATCGAACAGAAGGGCAACCTCAACGACGGATAGGTAGTCAAGCTCTGGATCGATGCAATTTGCCTCGGCTAGAGGGCAGGCATGGTTGCGGGACCACCGTGCGATACATGGTCACACGCGAGATCACTGGCTGTCACATGCTGTGGAGCCCAAGTGCAACCTGGACGTAGATGCCAGACGTGCCGGAGGAGAGCATCGAAGCCAATGGGGTCAATGGAGAGGCCGTGGGGTGATCCGGTACTGAGACCCAAGGAGCAGGAGCAAGTGATAATGGGAGCAAGAGTTCTGAGACACCAGTACTACTCAGCGCCACCCACGCAGGGATGGAACACCCCGCACACGACCAGCGATCAGGCGCACCCGAGTTGTGGTCGTCTTCAGCTCGTCAAGAGGATGGCGAAGTCACTCGGCGTGAAGCCCACAGTTCCAGACAGGTACCAGACGACTGCCAGACAGGTGCCGTACCCAGTGCCACCAGACATCACGACACACTGCAGCGAGCTACCCACCCCGCTGCGAGCCCTGAGGAGCGGAGGGGGGTGCGACCACAGGAAGCCGCCAAATGCTGCAGGGTAGAGCAGCAGACGAAAGCCAGATGCCAGCGCTGGCCAAGCAGTACACGAGCGCCTTTTCGAAGCTGCTGGCAGCGACCCCGAGGACTAGCGCCGCGAGCAAATGGCCCGAGCTCCGCGGAAAGTTCGACTGGACTTTGGCGGGGCGCACCAAAGGGCAGGGGGAGGGAGGAAGGCTTCTTAGAAGGAGGCTGCTTCTTAAAAGGCGCCGACCCCACATCCGTAGACAAGGCCCGCGCCTTCTAAGAAGCAGGGGTGCCTCTACGAAGCCCTCCCCCTCCTGCGCGTGGCCGAGGACTGGGACGGCGTGGAGGAGAACGACGTGCACGTGACCTGCGACCCCTACCTGGAGGAGGCGCTGCGTGGAGGGGCACCATAAGAGGCGCCGCCCGCAGACCTGGGGTTCCCTCCTGGCCGCCGTGAGCTGCGTGAGGCGCTGGGACAACCGCGCCTCTCCACGGGGCTGCCTGGCCCCCTCCCTGCCCGTTCGCGGGGGCGCTCGCCACGAGGATCCGCCGATTGTCGCTGTCGCGCTGGTAGATTTGCGGCTGCTCGCCCTCCCGCACGAGGCTCGGGTCGGGCAAAAGGGGGGGATAGCAAAGGGGGGGGGGGAGAATCAGCTCACGTAGCTGATTTTCCCGGCGCCTCCCGGCGCCAGAGGCGGCTGTGTATCGAGGAATGGGCCCCTCGGTGAGGCCGAAACCAGCTGCATGCAGCAAATTTCGTAACCCCCCCTTTCCCAATCCCCCCCTTTCGTCCGGCCCGAGAGGCGCAGCATTGGCGGGTCGGCCAGCACTTCGACGCGCGGCGTGCTGGCAGACGCGAGAGCCCGCCGAGCCAGACCGAGGGGGAGGGCCAGGCGCCCCTCGGCGGTTCCGAGTCTGGGGCAGGCTCGTGGTGCCCTCTGTCACTTCTGTGCTGCTCTGCTTCTCTCTGCTCCCCTTGCCCTTGCACACTGTACTGGATTTGGCTGCGGCCCAGTCTTGCCGTCAGTTGCCAACTGACCGTCCGAGGAGGATCAGGGGGGAGGAGGAGGAGGAGGAGGAGGAGGAGGAGGAGGAGGAGGAGGAGGAGGAGGAGGAGGAGGAGGACGAACGAGGACGAGGCAGGCCGAGAAGCACGAGGGAGGGCGAGAAGGACAAGGGAGGACGAGGAGGAGGAGGAGGAGGAGGAGGGGAGGAGAGGAGAGGAAGTCGGCGGCATGAGGAGGATGAATGGAGGAGGAGGAGGAGGAGGAGGAGGAGGAGGAGGTGGAGGAATAAGGAAGAGTAATAATAAGAAGAAGGAGGAGGAGGAGGGAAGGGAGGAGGAGGAGAGGAGGAGGAGCATGAGGACAACGATGAGGAGGAGGAGGAGGAGGAGGAGGAGGACAACTAGGATGACGAGGAGGCGAAGGAGTCGAGGATCGATGTGATTGTGTTTGGAGCCGTTTGGGGCCGTCTCTGCGGAGGAATCCACCTCAAAATTCTGAACAGAGCGCACTCCGGAAGATGCTTGGGGGTATGAAAAAGACAGCTTCGGGCAGCTTTTGCGTTCCCAGCTGATTCTGAGCGATTCTACGGTCTTCCGTTGAGGGCGAACGAGACCCAGGGACCGAAGAAGTTCTAGGGAGATCTAGGGGGTTCATCGTAGAGCGCTCTGGGGAGGAGGGGGAGGAGGAGGAGGAGGAGGAGGAGGAGGAGGAGACGAGAAGGAGGAGGAGGAGGAGAAGGAGGAAGAGGATGAGAAAGAGGAAGAGCAAGATGAGGAGAAAGGAGAGCGGGAGCGAGGAGGGGGGGAGGAGGGCAACGGGCCGAATGAGGGCAAGAGAACGCGCGCGAGGAGGGACCGGAGGACGAGCGGCGGCGGCGCTCTCTTGCTCCTGCATTGTCGTGCGTTCCCGGGCCGCGAGCGGTCAGTGGTTCATTGAGAAGCTCTGCTGCTGCGGCGGCCCGGCGAAGCTCTGCGGGTGCGGCACTCCGGCGAAGCTCTGCGGGCTCGGCGCCCCGGCGAAGCTCTGCGGGCTCGGGGCCCCGGCGAAGCCCTGGTGCCCAGGCAGGAGGGAGCAGGGAAGTGAGACAGGAGGAGGAGGCGGAGGAGGAGGAGGAGGCGGAGGAGGAGGAGAGAGACGGAGAGAGGAGGAGGAGGAGGAGGAGGAGGAGGAGGAGGAGGAGGAGGAGGAGGAGGAGGAGGAAGCGAAGGACCAAACTTAACGATGTTACAAAACACCCTTTCCGTCCCAAATCCCGTCCTCACACGTTCATTTTCGTCCTCCTTCTCACTACGAGAAGCGCCCCCCTTGGAAAGAAAACCAGAGTTGGGTCTGCCAGTTTGGGGAGGATCCCGCTTTGAAAAAGCATCGTGTTGCATCGCACTGGCGCGTAATCTGGCCTGCGAATGATTATGATCAGCAGTTCAGCGAAGTGTCCAGCGAGATCCCTCTTTCAAACCAGGACCGCCCCCCCCACCAGTATAACGGTTGCACAAGCCTGCACTTATGGTCATGAACTTCGAGGCAGGCTTCAGCGACAGCTTCATTTTGAGAACGAGCCTCCATGGATCAGAGCAGCGCTACGCGCGTTGAAGCTTCGGGCCTCCGTTGACGTCTCAAACGATAAGTCCACTTCGAAAGCAATGATCATCCGTCCTGCTAAACGTTGCGTTCAAAACGAATGCGAGCAGCGCTGCGACAAGAGCCGCTGTTTCAAACCGACCAGTACTCAATTCCTAGAGATGAAGATGTTGAAACGAACGCTTGTGGATAAAAGCGACAGCCGCACTTAGAAACAGAGAGGCCCTCCATCAGTGGAGCCCGTGCTAACTTTTAAACGGATGATCGCAGCGCTCAGGCGAGAACGCCATATTGAAAACAAGCCCCCTTCCATCCGTGAAACTGTTGCGAATGTTTCAGACAAATCAACGCGGCGATGAAGCGGGAGCCACGCTGTGAAAAGAAGCCGCCCTGAATCCGCGAAGCTGCTGCAAGCGTTCCAGACGAACGCGCGCAGCCCTGAAGCGAAAACCACAACTTCAAAACCACCACCCCTGCATCCATCCGCGAAGCTG
>CAUYUJ010021761.1:27500-122500 GCA_963575745.1 Prorocentrum cordatum | reverse complement strand
CGCTTGTGAAATCGGACCTGGGACCACCAAACCCCCGAGATGAGGGCCCCCAAGGCCCGCCGATGGCGCGGTGACCAGCCGGGCGAAGTCCCTCACAGAAGTGGGCCCAAACTAAGCCAACAAAAACAAGGTGCACCCACGGGCTCGAGATGGCCCTGAGCGCCCGTCGGTCGGACTCACGCCTCACCCCATTATCGGCAAGCCGCCCCGCTGCTTCTGGACTTAGACGCACAGGATTCAGGACTTCACCGAGATCGCTCCTGAGGGCCTGGGCCGAAGGAGTACTCCAGCTCACGCAGCCAATGCCCTGCACCATCAGGAAAGAAACATCAGCTGGCGACGTCGCAGCCACCCATGGCCGCCTGGGCCCCGAACACCTCGCACGGGCCAACTCACAGGTCGGGCCGTAGGCGACCCGAGGAGGGGAGGGCGAGGAGGGGGAGGAGTATTTAGTACTCCGCGGCCCGCAGCCTCCCTCCGCCGCAGCACAGAGGCCCTGAGGAGGAGCAAGACAAGGGGAAGGAGAAGGAGGGGAGGACGGCCGGCCGCACTCATGCGGCAGCCACCTGGGGTCCCAAGAGGGGCCACCCCCAGGAATAACGCCTCGACGATGCGGACGAGCATGCCGAAGCAGTCCTCGAAAGAAAAGGCGCCCGAAGGCGCGCTGGGGTCCCAGGAGGGGCCACCCCCAGGAATAGAAGCGCCTCGACGATGCTGACGAGCAAGTCGAAGCGGACCTCGAAAGAAAAGGCGCCCGCAGGCACACTCACCTGGGGTCTCGAGAGGAGCCGCCCCCAGGAATACCAGCGCCTCGAAAACGTCGAGCGAGGCCAAAGGCGACCACAACGCCAAGAAGAGGCTGCTGTAGGACTTATACCATGATACACATAGACGCCCAAGACCAGAAGCCTCAAAAGAAATGAAAAGTCAGCACGACGAAATTAAGTGCCGATATGCTCGGGCTGCTTGCTGCAAAATGCCACACGCCCCTTCGGTAGAATGCCTCGGAGCAACTTGCCCAAGTTCTGATGTCCGTAGTGGCCCAGCTGACCAGAACACACATTCGCCAACCTGCGCAGGAAATGCTTGCCGACACAACCGCAGCGCAAACAGGCATGGATCTGCAGGTCCTTGAAATAACCCAAGAGGTGGGACGCATGAATCGGAACTCCTTGAACGTGAACACCAACATCGCCCACTCTCTGAATGTGGCCCTTGAGAACACCTCCCAAACAGGGCGTCTCCAAGAACCTTTCCAACTTGCGACCACTCGCGCTGCAACCACAAGCCGAACAATGAAAGGATGTGCCCATGCCAGTGAAAACCTGGTGCTCGGACAACTTGACACGACGACTGAACTTTTTCGCCATGGACCTCGTCGGACGGATACGTTCGGGCTCCGCCTCCGCCGCTGCCAGGAAAGCCTTGGCCAGGTGTTTGCGGACAGCACGACCGATTGCTTCCGCATGCTCCAGAGACGCTGCCACTGAACTGTGAACAGCCACCACATTTGCCCAGTAACCAGCCGCTTCATCCGCTAAGGCGTTAGCTAGGTAGTGTTCGATCTGCGTCCCAGCTTGGATGGCCACCTCGACAGACATGTGGCTCTCGATCTTGACGACGCTGAGCATAGATGGGTACTGCGCCACCACGTCCTTGACCTGCAGCCAAAGGTCCAGGTTCGTAGTCGGAAGCCGCCCTTGCGAAAGTTTGCGGAGCCCATTGACCACGTACCCCGAGTCCGTGACGAAGGTGATAGGGACCCCTAAGTTGAGCAGATCTTCTGCGGCCCTGAGCAAAGCCGTCGTCTCACCACGGTTGATGGTCTGCTTCTTGGGGATGCCTCCGCCTCGGGAGAACAAAAGCTGGACGTCTAGGTCGGTGTCGGAGGTCACCTTGATGACTTGATATGACCAACCAATGCGCCGCAACCTAGCATCTGCTGAATGAAGCCCTCCTGAAGCATCACCACCAACCAAGAGATGATCGAGATCCTTGAGATCATCCTTATGGCCGATGACCTCATCATACGGGTTGTCAGTCGGCTCGTCCACCTTGGTCAAAGGAGCAGGCAGTATGCCCCTCAACCACAGGCAGGGAAGGTTCTCGTAGTCCTGGTGGGCCCTGATACGCAAGTTTGAAGAGACCGACGAGAACACCTCATTGCAAGAACACGACCAACTACGATGCAAATCGGTCTCTTCCAATCCACACTTGCAACGCTGACAATCGGTGGTGTCCAAATTGCTGCTGCTCAGGGTCGAGATCCTGCTGCGTGTCCACGAGGCTCCCGCCATGACAGTCTCGATAGCGCCTGCCATCTCGTACTCGCCCTTCTTCTTCAAAGATGTGAGGTGACGTCGAGCTTCACAAACGTCAGCTCCCTCTTCTAGACCTTTGCCATTCCAATGCCGCGAAGCCTTATCCCAAAGCATACGGTCGATCGTATCAGAGATGGCATCTTTGAGGGCACTCATATCTTGGGGGCCTTGACCGATGATGCGGTCTGGGGCCATAAACCTTTCTCCAAGATCGGAAATCCATGCCCAAGGCCCCACAGGGTCCCAACCGATGTCTAAGAGCGTGGCTATAGTTGCAGATACCACTCCAGTGATGCCTCTCCATCTGTCCTTCAGATCCCTGCTGTCAATCCGCCTTCGTGCCGTCCTCCAGGTACGACGTGCCAACTCTAGGTCGAAGCCTGGTTTGAAAATAATAGACATCCAAGATTCCACCAGCCTGTGCACGATCTGATACTGAGGGTCCTTGCGGCCGACACGAAGTTGTAAAAGAGTGGTAAGGCAACGACCTGGCCATTTCTTTGCCAGGGTCTGTCCCAGAGCTTTCCTCCAGCCGTTGATGACCGACGGAGCCGCTCCAAAGACTTTGTCCGAGTAGTCAGCCATCGGAAGAACACCCATCATGGCCAACTTTGCGCCGATCTTCTTGCGAACCGCACCTTGAGCAAACCGCTTGACTCGAGTGAAACGCTGCTGAGCACCTCTTCGCCGCTGAGCCTGCTTCGGACGCCGAAAGCCAACCGTACCTCGATCGATGCCCAAGTCGGTGGCGACACTCTCGATCTTGACCTCGAAGCCCTCCTTGGCGAATCCTCGTTTCAACTCCTTGCCTAGCCCAGCATTGTTGGTAACAATCGTCGACTTAGCCGATATCACCAAGCCTGCCTCAGAGCAACCTTTTGCAAAAGTTAAACCAGCTTGCAAGGCTAATCCGAGAACTCTTTTGTATCTGCCTTCCACTCTTTGAAAAACGTCATCCACCCAAGACCTGACCGTAACACCAGGAGACCCCTGCGCCACTCTGTCCAAGATGTTGTACAAAGAACAGCGAGAGAAATCCACTGCGCCGCCAAGTCCAGCTATCATGCTCTGCTCGGGTATGATGGCATCAGAATAATAACCACTGCCACGGAGGAAACGCACTCCCATGTGTAAAATCATCTCCAATGCCAAGATGCACGGTGGAAAATCGTGCTCCATACCAGTCTCCAGTAAGAACTGCCACTTGAGAGCGTCGTAAAACCCCTCAATGTCCCACAGCACGCTGGCCTGCACCCAATCTTTAATCGTGGTGAGCGCGACCGTCTCGTCCAGGTAACTGCGAGCTAAGGCCTCGCGCAAGGCTGAGGAACCTGCCACTGCTGCATCCCAATGCCCAGCCTTTGCCTTAGTCCAGCTGGCACGGTACTCGCCTCGACAACTCGACCAGAGCCTCGCCAAGGTCGATAATATACCAATGGCCCTGTCGTCACCGCTCGGCTTGCGTAGAAGAGTGACCAGAACCACCGTAAGTTGCCAAGGCCATGCCACTGACTGTTCGATAAGTTGAAAAAGTTGGACCAGCTCCTGCTTACCTTGCTCGGGCAACCAGATGAGGTCCCTCTTCCCCAACTGCTCAATGCCCTTCGCCGAAGTGCCCTTCATCCTTCGGATGCCGTCTTCCAGCGTCTCCAAGTCGAAGAGAGGGAAAGCGTCTTCACGAGCGCGAGCCCTAGCACGTCCCAAGAGTATGGTGACCTGGCCGATGTCGAGCTGCTGGTCGCTCCACTTCTTCTTCCACACCTTAGCCCGAATGTCCATCGCCGTGAGGGGGTCCGACGATATTACCTGGCCTTCCTCGAACTCATCCTTCGAGGTGGCCTTGTCCTTGATAAGTCGAAACAGCTTCCCAGGTGCTGCCACGTACTGCTCCTCCGCCCATTGGGAGAAGGCCAGATACTGGGAATAACATTCCATCCGCTGCAAGCTGGCAGCAACCTTGCTGCTCTCGTCCTTGTAGCGCCTGATGGTGTCGTTCGTGGCGATGTTGAGCTGCCGCAGCTTCCTGCACCAAGCCGTTTTCTCCTTGTGCGGGAGAGAAGCCAGGGTCGAAGAAGGAACCCAAGCCGTGGCCTCCCTGAGTCTGGTAATTAACTTCCCAAACCGAGGCGATTCTCGCTTGGAACTGGCCCTGTCCAACTCCTCCATCAAGAAAGCAATCTTGGCCCACCAGTCCACTCCAGGATCCCGTGTGCGTGTAAAGGGAGGGGACGGCACCACTTTATGGGTCCTGGTAAGTCGAGCCAGACCTCGGCCTCGATGAGCCTTGCTGTCTTTGTCCAGACCCTCACCGTCGAGCAGGTGGCTGAAGAACTCTTCAACCTGGCCAACCCACTCGCCGAAGGCAAGCCTTGCTGTCTTTGTCCAGACCCTCACCGTCGAGCAGGTGGCTGAAGAACTCTTCAACCTGGCCAACCCACTCGCCGAAGGCAATGCCCAGCTTGCCAGCACTATCAGAGGTAAGCCGCCAAGCGTGGGAGTCCGTGACGTACGACGGCGGTTCCGACCAGCGATGATCCTGAGGTATGCTGATGGACGACCAAAGATCGGCACGCTGATCAACTGACCACTTATCGCCTAAGCCAGCTCCACCCCCAGGAGGGACCAGGCCTTCATCTTGGTCCTCTGGTTCGTCAGGTAGAGGCTCGTCGTCGTCAGGCTCGCCCTCATCGCTCTCCGAATCCTCCCCAGGAGGAGGAGGAGGAGGAGGGGGAGGAAGAGGACGGGAAGGAGGAGGAGGAGGAGGAGTAGGAGGAGGAGGAGGAGGAGTAGGAGGAGGAGGAGGAGGAGGAGGAGGAGGCGGAGGGGGAGGAGGAGGAGAGAGGAGGAGGACGGGTCGCCCAAGACCTTCAGAGAAACCCTCCACGTCGGGGTCAGTCTGGGATCGGGTGAGCCTGACGGCCGAGGTGGAGTCGCCGAACTCCCAGCCGAGGAACCTGGACACCCGGCCCGCGTGCCATGGCCCACGTCGTTGGCCTCTCTCCCTGGCGGCGCTCGACCCGACGTGGGCTGGCGCAGGGGTGTCGGCCGTGGGGCGGCAGGCCTCTTCGGGCGCTGGCCGCAGCCTTCCACGCGCGTGGCAATCTCGACGACGTCCAGCCAGCGCTTCCTGGAGCGACGGCCACTCCTCGTCAAAGCTGCCGCTGCTTCTTGACCGAGTGCTCGGCCAAATACTTGGCGACCTCGGCCTGGTAGTTCCCGGACTCCATTGGCACGCTTGCAACCAGCTTGAAGGACGGGTCCTCGAAGTCGGCCTGGAAGGGGGGGCTCGTGCTGGACGCTGGGCCCGAGTCTCCCAACCCCCTCCTACATCGCCACTCCCATCGCCAGCAGCGGCAGCACTAGCAAGCTGGCCAACAGCCCCAGTAGCACGCTCGGCAGCCGCCTTGGTCTCCCGCTGGAGGCGCTGGATGACCTCCAGCGCCGCCTTGTCCTCGGCGCAGGCCACCACCGAAGGGTCCAGCCCCGCCATGCACACGGTGACTGGGTCGTCCACGTCCTGGAAGTTGACCATGTGCAGCACCTTGGTGTGATGTTCCAAGCCCTTTCCGCGCCTCACCGAACTGCAAGGTGCTCTCCTCGACGCTGCGCTGCAGTTCGCGCTGCTGGGACTCGAACTGCTGGGGACACTCCTCGAGCTTCTCGACCTCGCGAGTGGCATTCTCGACTCGGTGCCTCGCCGCCAGCGCTGTCGGGGCTTCGACTCGAGCTCTCTGACCTGGGCCTCCTCGACTTCGGCGATCGCTGACGTGTCGATGCCATGCCCTCTGAGAAAGCCAAGCGCCTGGGCGTAGGAGAGGTCCCCGCCCGTGGTGGGCGAGGTCGGGCGCGAAGCTCCTCCTCCTCCTCCTCCTCCTCCTCCTCCGCCTGAGCCGCCTGCTGTGCCAGCGCCGCCGCCTCTTGCTTTGGTGAGCGACGCCAGCTGTGCCTTGAGATCCTCGAGCTCCGTCGCAATCCGAGACTGCTCGCCACTGGCACTGAAGTTGGGCCCCCGACCTCCTGGGCGCCCCTTGGCTGCTGCAGCACGGGCATCCTGCTGGCGTCGCGCTGGCGCAGCCCCTCCGCAACCACGGCACTTGAGCCCTGTGGCCCAGTTGCCGCTCCCCCCGCACTTGCCGCACCCCCAGACTGGATACTTGGGGCCTGGCAAGACATCGCCTTCTGCACCCATGAAACCAGTCTGGGGCGCTGGTGCGCCGAAAGACTTGGCTGGCAGGCACGAGCACACCACCTCGAAGCGTGCACCTGCAGCGCCCTCGAGCGCGAAATGGCCAGCAGCCGCAGGAGCGGGAGAATGAGGGATAGCAAGAGGAAAGGGAGGAGGCGGAGGAGGAGGCGGTAGAGGAGGAGGAGGAGGAGGAGGAGGAGGAGGAGGAGGAGGAAAAGGAGGAGGAGGAGGATGCGGTAGAGGAGGAGGAGGAGGCGGAGGAGGAGGAGGAGGAGGAGGAGGAGGAGGAGGAGGAGGCGGTAGAGGAGGCGGGGCGCCCCCATCATCGGCTGGGCGGCGAAGGACTGCCCGCCCAGCAGGCCCCCTGGCGCGTGCGGGCGCGCCGCTCCCGCCTGGAAGCTCTCCCGCGGCACCGCCGACGGCCTGGCCTGGGTGGACCCTCGCGGCGTCACCTCGCGAGCGGCGGGCGCACCCACATCCACGCCCTCGCGGTCGGGGATTCTGGAGCGCGATCCCGTGGATGCGCGGCCGCACGGAGGCGCCGTGCGCGGGGCGTCTTCTCGCGGAGGCCCCGCGCGGAGGCCCGGGCGATGCCCAGGGCGCGGGGGGAGTGCTCTCCTCGGGGCCGCAGGGGCCCAGTCCGCGAGGCCGTGGACACAGATGCGTGCTCCCGCCCACGGCCGCCTGCGCCATCGGCAGCGGCGGTGCGGCCGTCGGCAGGGCCGAGTATGAGGCCGTGCTGTAGGTCGGCAGCGGCACCGAGTGCGTCGGGGCCGCGGCCGCTGCCGGCGCGGCGGCCCCCGCGGCAGCCAGCTCGTCGTCGTCCTCCTCGTCGTCCTCGTCCGGGCCTATCTTCGCACCGCGGCTCTTGCCCACGAGAGGCACCAGGAGGGCCTGCGGGGCATAGCCCAGTGCGCTCGCGGTGCCCACGCCCGCCGCGGCGACCACGAGGGCGATGGAGCACCACGCCCACCACGCGAGTCCGCTGGTCGCGCCGTGGCTGGCAGCCGCAGCCCCCGTGGCAGCGCCGAGCGTGCCGCCGACGGTGCCCGTGAGGGACTCGACCCACCCTAGGGGAACGAAGAGCGAAGAATGACATTAACAGACGGTGGGGGCATTGGATAAGGAAGCATTGGATGAGGAATCCAGGGTCCGGAAGCCAGCGGAACTCCAATCGCGGAGTGGGCAGTGGATATTGCCGCCGCCCTCATCAGATAAGGAACCCTCCAGGGTCTGAAGCTTCCCGTGCACGTTCCTTCACCAACGCCCCACCGCAAAATCTCGGAGGTCCGCGCGGATTTCTCGGATCCGCGCTGACCCCCCTGGCGGCGCCTCCGGAGCCGCCCCTGGCGCGCTCCGCGCGCCAGGGAGGGGGGCCCGGCGCCGATCCGAGAAATCCGCGCGGACCTCCGAGCTCTGATGCCCACGGCATTCTTCGTTCCCCTGCCGCCGGGTCCTGCCGCCGGGGCCGCGCAGTCCCGGGGCCCGGAGAGGGCCGCGGCGTCCGGCCGCGCCGCGGAGCCGCGGCCGAGCAGCCAGCACGCGCCCTGCTTGTGCCCGTGGCCTGGCTGCCGGGTGTGTCGGCCGGTTGCTCCAGGCTCGACTCGGGGGCGGCCAGGAGGGGGGCGTCCAAGAGGGGGGGGCGCAAAGCATGGCCGGCGGCACGTGCGCGGCCCAAGGGGGCGCCAGCGACGCAATGCACTAAGAAGCGGCGCCATGAAATCCGCGGAAATATCATGGCCCGCGCCACGAGATCCGCCCCCCCCCCCTAGTCATCACCCCCCTCTCGGCCGCCCCCGATCTGTGCCCGTGGTATTCGTATGGCCGGTGCCGGGAACCCTGAACCCCAAAATGTTGTCATCCCTTGGAGGCGCTGTTTCACTTCCTCCGCCTTCCACCAGCCTTCCGTCGACTTCCGCCGGCGGGGGTGGCCTCGCTTTGCTTCCGCCGACCTTCCATCGCCCTTCTGCCGCCTTCCGCCGAGGAAGAAATGGCAAATCCTCCGATCCTCGAAGGCAAGGCCTTTCCTGGAACGCACCATGTGTTGTGCATGCTCTCACTTGAGAAAATACTTCATACTGCTTTTCGGCCAGCGGTTCTGAGGGAGCCGGGCCCTGGATACACCTGGGCTTCCCCCTGGTCCCGCCTGCTGTACTGAAGCGGCGGAAGACACTGCACCGTCCATAGGGGCCCTAACACCATCGGACCCCAAAGGCCTACGCCGCACGGCACACGCGGAAAGAGCACGGACCCCGAAAACCGTCCTGCGCCGCTAGCACGCACACACGGCACGGCACGCCCTGGACGTGCCTGGCCTCCTGAAAACCTGGCACGGCCCTGGCACGCGGCTGGCACATCTTGCGCAGTCCAGATCTTCCGCTCCGCACGGCACGGCACGGCACGCAGGGCACGTGCTTGGCCTGCTGCAGACTCGGCACGGCCCGGGACGACCCGAGGGCGCACGCCCCTTCCGCTCCGAGACTTCTCGGCACGGCACGGCTCTGCACGGCTCTGAACGGCACGCGTGCGGCACATTTGCCGCACTCTCCTGAGGCAAACGGGGTCCCGAACGCATTCGCTGCCTAGGGGGGAACTCCAGACCCCCTGCACCGAGGACGCCCTCTTCTCTTCGCGGCGACCCCCCCGGATCCGCTCCGAGCACGTCTCCTGGATCCTGGACCCCTCCCAGGGCCTGGCCAGGGTTCTCGAGCCCGCGCCCAGCCGCGGCGGGGAGGAGCGCCCAGGGACGCCAGGGGCAGCTCTCCGAGGCGCCGGCGGCGACGGCGGCGAGGCCTGCGTAGAACGTGAAGAAGCCGCACGCGGGCACGGCGGCGCACTCCTCCTGGCGCGCGGCGGGGGGTGCCCACCTCGCCCGCCCTGGCCGGGCCGACCCCGCCCCGAGGATCGGTGTGCACGCCCCGCCTCTGGCCAGGCTTGGGGGGGCGGCCCTGCGCCTGGGGTGAACCCGGCCAGGATCTATGCTGCCGACGATGGTGCTGATGATGATGCTGACGACGACGACGACGACGACGACGACGACGACGACGATGATGATGATGATGCTGATGCTGATGCTGATGCTGATGCTGATGCTGATGCTGATGCTGCTGCTGCTGTTGCTGATGTTGATGTTGATGTTGATGGTTATGATGATGCTGATGATGATGGTGATAATAATAATGATGATGATGCTGATGCTGATGATGATGACGATGACGACGATGATGATGATGATGATGACGATGATGATGATGATGATGATGATGATGATGATGATGATGATGATGATGACGATGGCGACGCTTATCAACATCAACGAAAGCAGCATAAGCATCATCACTATTCATATAGTAAGCATCGTTTTCATCATAGTCGTCATCGTCATCAGCATCATCAGCAGCATCAGCATCGACGTCGTAGTTGTCGTCGTCACCAGCAGCACCATCATCATCACCATCATCATCGCCCATCTTCATCAGCATCATCATCACCTTCACACTCACCATCATCATCATCATCAGCAGCATCAGCATCACCATCATCATCAGCAGCATCAGCATCATCATAACCATCCTCACCATCATCACCATCATCATCACACTCAGCATCAGCATCATCATCATCAGCATCATCATCGTCGTCGTCATCATCATCGTCATCTTCTTCACCATCTTCACCCTCATCAGCATCATCAGCAGTACCATATGGGTTCAAGCTTGCGTGGGAGCGAGCGCGCGCAGCCCCTCCGATCTGCCCTCATAGTCCGTCTAACGTACCCGTGGCGGTACCGACAGTGATAGCACTGCAGGAGATCGGCTTGTTCTGTGGTCTGGACCAGTGTTCTCTCATCCGACATAGCAGAGACGGGAAAGAAAGCTCAGTCGAAGGTCAGCGGGCCAGCAGCTCGCAAAACGCAAGTGGTGAAGCTGATCCAAGAAGCTGGGGGCGATCAAGCCACCGCAGCACACAATGAGCTCATGCACAAGGACCAGACGGGATCGGACCTATTATCAGCGACGGCACCCGACGATAAGCAGTTGAGAGCGTTGCAGAGGCCCTTGACGAAGAACAAGGCTTCGTGGTCTCACGAACACCATCGGCGCGTCACGAGTGCCAATGCAGTGACCGACGGGACGCACGAACCCGAAGGCAAAGGCAAAGGGAAAGGGAAAGCGGTGGCGAAGCCCATCGCGCTAGACGAGGACGACTGGTCGGTTCAGATCGCCCAGGCACCGAAGAAGTTACCGACTGGAGAGTTCGAATCGTCCATCTCGCTGCGCTCCATGGAGGACGCTGAGCAATGGTGCACCGTACTTCGTCGCCAGAAGGAACCGCTAGCGGTCCTCGCCATCGGCACTGGCAACGAGCAGTGGGCCCACGCGAAGATCCAGATTCCCGTCCTGAAGGTCCCCCACGGCGCCCAAGTGCCGAGGAACACGTTCATGGAAGGTGTCATCTACCGATTCGGCGAGACCGAGGTGGAGATGAGGACCAACACTGCGCAGCTGGAGGCGTCGGACGGCACCACCTCCTGCACGCGCCTCACGGTGCACGAGGCTGACGCGCTCCTGGTCAACCCGACGATCAAGGGTGTCTTCAGCAGCCAGTTCAGCGGAGCCGCGCCCATCGTGATCAGATGTCAGAAGCAGAAGGATCAGCTCGGAAGCACTGCAAACGAGAGGTGGAAGCAGGCCTGCCGCTCAGACGCCAAGCTCTCGCTCGACGCGGGATTACGCGACATCATCAAGTCCAAGATGAGTGCAATCTGCCCCGGGATCGAGTGCTAGATAAACCCAGCCCCTACGAGCTGGCGGCCAAGCTGGCCAGCGCACGCTCGGAGCCATCCCAGCCATCGAGAAGAGCCAAGATAATATACTGCTGAAGTATTCGGGCTACCAAGATCACCTTCACCTTCTCCTATTAGGCGCCGAATCCGACAAGCAAGAGAACGACAAGCAGAAGATACAAACGGCATGGTTCAACCAGGCAATCAGCATGCAGGACGCGCACGCCATGGCCAAGTCGCACGAGGCCGCCCATGGGCACCGCCGAAGGCGACCGCGGACGGTTTGGATTGCGAGTGCTGAGTGAGCACGTGAAGGCCACCGACGCTGCCACGGCGGCACGTGGTTCAGCCGTAGCGCTCGCCAGGCGCAAGTGGAGGATAGGGTCAAGTCTTCGATGCCGGGCAATCAGCGGGCAGGACCGCCGACGCCGCGCACGTCGGCTCCGACGCGAACGAGGGGACGAACGTCGCCATCGCCCGCTCCGACACGGAACCCACCAACAAGTTGAGGAGGGGGGGGAGGAGGGGGGGGAGGAGGAGGAGGAGGAGGAGGAGGAGGAGGAGGAGGAGGAGGAGGAGGAGGAGGAGGAGGAGGAGGAGGAGGAGGAGGAGAAGGAGGAGGAGGAGGAGGAGGAGGGGGAGGGGGAGGAGGAGGAGGAGAGGAGGAGGAGGAGGAGGAGGAGGAGGAGGCGGAGGAGGAGGACGGGGAGGAGGAGGAGGAGGAGGAGGACGGGGAGGAGGAGGAGGAGGAGGAGGAGGAGGAGGAGGAGGGAAGGAGGAGGGAGGAGGAGGAGGAGAGGAGGAGGAGGAGGAGGAGGAGGAGGGGAGGAGGAAGTGGAGGAGGAGGAGGAGGAGGAGGAGGAGGAGGAGGAGGAGGAGGAGGAGGAGGGGGGGAGGAGGAGGACGGGGAGGAGGAGGAGGAGGAGGGAGGACGGGGAGGAGGAGGAGGAGGAGGAGGAGGAGGAGGAGGGGAGGAGGAGGAGGAGGAGAGGAGAAGAGGGAGGAGGAGGAGGAGGAGGAGGAGGAGGAGGAGGAGGAGGAGGAGGAGGAGGGGGAGGGGGAGGAGGAGGAGGAGGAGGAGGAGGAGGAGGTTGCAAGCTCGGCTCTGCCAAGAGCCATCGCGGAGACCAGGCCAGGCATCGCCGCGGCGGGGCACGGAGCCGGCCGCGGGGCCACCCCGCGGCGCTCGCGGCGAAGCCTGCTCACTCCTCCTCCTCCTCCTCCCTCCTCCTCCTCCTTCTCTCCTCCTCTCCTCCTCCCCCCTCTCCTCCCTCCTCCTCCTCCTCTCCCTCCTCCTTCTCATCCTCCTCCTCCTCCTCTCCTCCTCCTCCTCCTCCTCCTCTCCTCCTCCCCTCCTCCTCATCCTCCTTCCCCCTCCTGCTCCTCCTCCTCCTCCTCCTCCTCCTCCTCCTCCCCCCTCGGGTGCAGTCCCAACTTCCACGACGGAGGCTACGCCGCCGTGGCTGGCCGTGCCCCGGGGCAAACCGCCCGCGGCAGTGGCCGCACCGACAGGCGAAGACGGCAAGATGGAAGTGGACCAGAAGGCCGAGGTATCAGCACCGGCACCTGCACGACTACCAGATGCAGAACATGAGCGTATTCAAGACCTGGGAACGAGCGCACGTCAACAAGCCGCCGCGATGGAAGCCACGAAGGAGGCCACCACCAAGCAGGAGGCCGCCACCAGCGTTATCGGCGAGAAGCTCAACAGCGCCGCGCAGGAGACGCAAGCTACCATCGGCGAGCTGTGGCAGGCAAACGTCAACCTCGACCAGGCGATCGCCACGAACCAAACCGCCATCCTGGGGGGCCTCGCTCAGATCCTCACGAATATGAACTTGCAAGAGGAGCATACCGATGCTCCCGAAGAGAAGTTCCCTCGCCAATGCTGAGGGTGCCCAAGGAAGGCCTGTCCCAGCTTTCGTTGATAAGCTCGATCTAGGGATCGGGGACGAGATCGCGATGATGGCGATCCAATGGGAAGCGGACAGCAAGCTCAGCATCAAGGGTATTGCAGCGCGTGGGACGGCGACATACCAACTGGCTTTTGTTCTGCCACCCCGCTATCCCCTTCGTTGATCAGTCGGGGCGACTGCTACGACGACGGCGAGAAGACCACGATATTTCAACATGGGATGGTGGCTTATCGATACACAAAGGATGGTAACGTCAGTCAAGCGCCGAGCCCGCTTTCGTACCTCCCTCACGTGCGACCTGATGGCGGTGCTCTGCTCGGGAGTTCTCGATACATCTCAGACACGTGCTCCTCGAGAACCCGCGAGACCCAGGTGTCTTCACAGACCTGGTCAGGACGAGCTGCTCTATTCTGGATCCTCTGCTTCATCCACTCGGGCACGGGCGTGGGCCATCGCACGCAAGCATACTCCGGCACAACTCTAGGAGACGGTCCTGAACAACGCATTCTCTCAACATAACTGCCCTGCAAGCGCATTGGGAGCTTATTACGGCACTGGGTGATCGAGGTCTGGCAGTAGCGGCCCTGCAGGAAGTGCGACATACTCGAAAGCAGCACCCCGCCTTCAACAAGCAGCCAAACCGACATGGGTGGAAGGCACACCGGGGCGAGCCTCTCGATCCAGTCGATCGCCAGATCCCTGCCAAGAAGGGCAAGCATCAGTACATCGCGAAGGGCGCGCACGCGGGACATGAGCCTCCTCCTCCTTCTCCTACTCCTCCTCCTCCTCGTTGCCATCATTGCTCCTACAGCTGTGCCCTTGGTGCCGACCGAAGCCCAAAGCATCCGGTTCAAGAGCGGCTCCTGGCCACGCAGCGCCGGAAGGAGGTCTTCGTGCCCAGCCCGAACGGCCAGGGCCAGTGCACCACGGGCCACTGCCTCGCTGCTGTCTACCCTGAGATCCGACGTTGCAATAAAATTGCAACATCGCGAAACATCGCGCCTGGAGCCCCGGACCTCATCTTTCTGCGTCATTTTTCGAGCCCGATCGATCTGTGAGGGTGCCGGGGCCCGAAATCGAGCGAAAACGCCCGGTGCAACAAAAATTGCAACGCCAGGATCTCAGAGTACGGCGTCGCAGGCGCATCCCACGAGGGCTTCTGCGCTGACGCGTGCCAAGCGACAGCTGTGAGAGGCTCTGCTGCCCCCCTGCCTCGTCACTGCGGATGCGCAGTGCGACAGCTCCGAACCGGCATACGGCATCATACCTGAGCTGGCCCGTCCAGGACGGAGGCTGGAGCAACGTGGCCAACGGCTGCTGCGCCCACGGCGCCGTGGCCCACGGACGCGACCCCAGCCAGAACCGAGATGAGGGTGGAGAGCACACGTCCAGAATAGATGATATTTTCGCAGATGAGGGCGCCAACTCGATGGCTGTCAACTTCCATCTCGTTCGAGACCTCAAGTGCCCAGGGCAACTTGGCCTTGAGGCCACGCTGAATGTGGAGGCTTTTTCGGCTCATGTTCGACGATGGGAGCGACCTAAGGAATACGACGTGCAGGCCATCACCATGCCCTACGCCGAACAGGAGGCGCTCGGCGAGCAGATGGTCCAGCAAACCTCGGACGAGCTCGACGCGGCCCGCGGCGACCCTGAGCGACTCTTCGAGATCGCGAACCAGCTCGGTGAAGATGTGTTGGACACCTGCTGCGATGGTCACATCAAGCAGGGAACCGAGGGTCCTGGCAGGCCCCCCGAAGTTGCTGCAAGGGTGGGCAGCACCGCCTCCTATCTCGCCACAGCAGGTCTGAGCGGCAGGGCACCAAGCTGTACCGTCGCCTCACAGGGGCTGAGCATGCGCGCCGAGCGCTACGAGCAGCATGGAATCAGCAGCTGCATCGACGTACAGATCTACCACCAGCTTTGAGCCATCATATGCGAGCAGAGTCGCCAGTGTCAACCAGTATGCGCGTCGTGGCCAGGACGGTGGCCACCCCGTTCTCCTGGCCGCCAGCTCCGCAGGCGCGCGAAGCGGCCCAACACGTTCTGGAGGAGCAGCTCCAGTTCGCAGAAGAAGCACAGCGGCAGCGACTTCCACTCTGGCGAGCTCGAAACTCAGAATCATGCCAGCGAGGAGGGCGAGAGGTATGTGCCTGGATAAAAGCGCAAGCCCCAAACACGACCAGCGTCCTGACAAAGCCTGACACCCACGACATCATATCGAACTCGCTCGGCATCATTAAGCTGATGCAGGCTACTTCGGAACCGATATTCTGCAAGTATCGCGGATCCTCTAAGGCCCCGTCGTGGGCCGACTTCAAGGCCGAATGCGAAGCTGAACTTCCCCCGACCTGTCCATGCCCTGAGCCCCACCTGAGCACTGCTGAGGTTTATGCAAGTATCGCGGATCCTCTGAGGCCCCGTCGTGGGCCGACTTCAAGGCTGAGTGCGAAGATGAACTTCCCCCGACTCGCCCATGCCCTGAGCCCCACCTGAGCACTGCTGAGGCTTATGCAAGCATCGCGGATCCTCTAAGGCCCCGTCGTGGGCCGACTTCAAGGCTGAGTGCGAAGATGAACTTCCCCCGACTCGCCTATGCCCTGAGCCCCACCTGAGCACTGCTGAGGTTTATGCAAGCATCGCGGATCCTCTGAGGCCCCGCCGTGGGCCGACTTCAAGGCTGAAAGCGAAAATGAACTTCCCCCGACTTGCCCATGCCCTGAGCCCCACCTGAGCACTGCTGAGGCTTGCGCTGTTCTCAAGGCACGCCCCTCTCGCAGGGCTGGAGATCTTGACGGGTGGGCGACGGCCGAGGCGAAGGCATTGCTATCGGCAATCCAGGCAGTGTTCGCCTCGGCTCCGCGCTCGACGCAGAAGGCGGGTCGTGCCCCCGTGGCTGCAGCTCATGCGCCGAATCCAGCTTTGAAGCAGGGAGATAGGATCCTTCTTGAAGAGCAGAGATGACTTTCCATTCTCTCTGTTTAGCTTCCCTCCTGGGAGGTCCCGATCCACAGAACGCTCGAACCCTGGAGGCGCAAATGGTGCCGCCCGATCTAGTTTCGGGGCCGCAGCTGGAGCCTGGCTGTGCCTCGCCCTCGACCGCAAGAAGTGCTTCGACCTGCTGGTGACCGAGATATGCAGCATGCATGGAGTTACGGAGGCACGCAGGTGGTCCTGAAAGCGTCCTCCGAGCGCGGGAAGATTTCAACAAGAAGCACCTGCGCTGCCTCAGAATGTCAGGCACATTTGCACCTTTCGCCAGCCCATCGGGGCCACGGATTCACGCTCGCAGGGCTCGACGTTCAGCATCGCCGATGAACAACCTCTGAGGCATGTATGGACGGCCAGGCAGCACAGAAAGTTGCCACGATCATTATCCAGGACGTCCATTGACGATTCGAACTCTACACTGTGGGACATGCTTGGCACACGTGAATCTCTGCGACAATCCCTGCTGCTCGACAAGCTGCCAGAGCAGGAGCTACACCTTGGCAGACGGGCGCTTGGACAGCCGACGAGGGCATGGCCGACGCGCTGAGCAGCACGCAGGTCCGCGGCCAGCACCTCCCCGTCAGGTGAGCCTTCCGACTGGTGGGCAGCCAGATTGTCGCGCGAGGCGGTGAAGATATGTGAGGACACAACGCTGATGGACCGCCACATCACGGACGCCATTGCACGACCGCGTCGAGTTCGGAGGCTGCCACTCCCTGTGCAGAAGCGCGCCGGGGTTGCACAAGCAATGGCAGCAATGGCTGCATCCATGGTCGCCGTTGGCTCCGGCTTAGGAGCACCATCCAAGCTCAAGCTGCGAGACTACCACAAGGCGCTGTTTGCGGCGATCATGCCAAAGGGACGCCAGTGGCCCTGCCAGTGGATTTCGAGGAGCGTCGTTCTGAAGGGACATCTCCTCGACCCGTGCACCATCAGCCAGCGGGAGACAATTCTATCTATTCGACGCGAAGTCCAGCGAGTACCCCATCTCCGAAGCTTGGTGGCCGATCTTCGCGAGTACATCCAGGACGTGAGCAGCGCATTCCCTGGGCCAGTGCGCACGTGCATCAAGATGGTTGACAAGCTGCAGTGGAGGTGGCCACAATTCGACGAGCTCGAGACTGACCTGGGCACGCCCATTAAGTGGTTGGAAGGGCACAGTGACGACCTCATGCACCATCTACGCGACGCTCAGAGACGATGGCTTCAACAGAAGATCCCGGCGACCAGGAACGACCTTGGCGATGTTGCCAAGCAACGATTCAGTTTCGACATGGTTGCAAACCCTTGGCTATTGTGCACATGCAGTAAGAAGTTTCGCCTCATCGAGTGGCAGCGAGGTCTCTGATCGGTGTGCTTGGCAGGTGGAGATCATACATAGCACATAATCCAAAGAGCTGGGATTTTAGAATATGATTCCGCTGTATGCAGATTCTGCGGCACGGAGCAAGCGACGCAAGAACATATGATGTGGAACTGCAGCTGCTGGCGAAGAACGGGAACCCCTACGTCTCCTACCTCAGACGGAAGATCGAGAACACTGGCCGCCGTCCACGCGGCATTGCGGCCCCACCTACTTAGACGACGAGACCGTCCAGCTCTACAACGACATGGTGGACCTGCCTGAACCGCTGCAGCACAGGCCGCCACCTGCCCTGGACGGAGACCCCGACGAAGACGGCGTCAACTACGCGATAGACAATCAAGATCGGCGATGGCTCGCGTTGGCTACCGACGGCGCCTGTCGCTTCCCGAAGAACCAATGGTTGGCTCGTGCTGGCTATGCTGCATTCGTGGCGCCACAACACCGACTGAATGTTTCATCCAAGCTGTACGGACCACGTCAGAGCAGTGCCCGTGCTGAAGCTCGCGCCTTCCTAGATGTCGTTCGAGTCGCCGAGAGGCCAGTGTGGATCTACTGTGATAAAAAGGAGTGCGTGGAAGAGTTCAAGAACCTACTTGACGGCGGAGGCCTTCCCAGCTGCAGCTGAGCGGACACCTGGTGCCAGATCCAGCGGGCTGTCATTGTGAAGCCTGCGATGTTCAGAATTGAGCACGTGTTCTCTCACCGGGGCGACGACGGAGTGAACCGTGGAGCCGCCGCCCCGCTGGCCGAAGACTTGAACAGCAATGTTGAGCAGCTTGCCGCTGACGCCGTCAAGACCCCCCCCCTCCCGACCTCCATAATTCAAGATGCCAGGGACCGGTTTTCCTTGACCGCTGCTATGCACAAAACTGTTGCTAGAATCCTCGAGCCTGGAGGAGGAGGAAAGAGGAGCAGGGAGGAGGGAGGAGGAGGAGGAGGAGGAGACCCCTGCCCCATCGGTCCGCGGGGTTATCTGAGGCCCAGTTAGCTCGTCTCACTCCCTCGACCTCCGCCCCTCTCCGGCCTCCCCCTCCTCCCCCGCCTCCTCCCGACTGGGGGGAGGAGGGGTCGAGGTCGAGCTCAAAGACGAGGCCGACGATGAGCGTTTTCGGGCTCGGTTTAGGGATCGGTTAGCTACTTTAAAGGATCCAGCGTGTTTACTATCTAGACAGTGCCTCAATCTGCACTCGAGGCAAGAGACCCATCGCCTCCTTCTTGGTCATTTGTGCTTAAACCCGTCTTCAGAGTCCATATCAGGGGGGGGCCCTAATCGTGCTAATTTCAAGTGCGAATCACGCCAAAGCGTAGGGCATCATCATCATCACCACCATCATCAGCAGCAACAGCATCACCAGAATCATCACACTCACCATCAGCAACGTTACTACACGATCGTCGCCATCATCACCATCATCACCATCATCATCGACAACAGCATCATCAACCTCATGACAATCGCCACTATCACCAGCATCATCAACAACCGCACCATCATCACCACCATTCTAGTTAATCATCACAATCACCATCGCCATCACGTCACCAACATCATCATCATCACAAACATCAGTATCATCATGATCATCATCATCAGCATCATCATCATCATCAATGTCATCATAATCATCAACATCAACGGTATCGTCATCATTAACATCCTCATCCTCACCATCACCATCACCATCATCACCATCGCCATCACCGTCACCAATATCATCACCATCATATGTAACACCACCATCGTCATCATCACAATCATAGTCATGATCGCCATTATCATCAACAGCAACAGCATCAGCATCATCAGCAGCAGCATCATCAGTATCGTCACTATCATCACTATCATCACCATGACCATGACCATGGCCATCACCATCACCATCGCCATCACCATCACCATTATCATTACCATCGCCATCACCATCACCATCACCATCACCATCGCCGTCATCATCAACGGCAGCATCACCATCATCGAAGTGGATAGCCGACGCCCCCTCCCGATCCTGGCATGCCTCCGCGCTCCTCACGTGGGCTCCGTTGGGAGCGGACACGGTCACGTTCTCGTCCGCGTACGCCCTACCCTCCTCGAAGCACGAGGAGCCGCTCTTGGGATCCTTGGGCGCCGCGGCCTTCCGAAGAGGGGCCCGGAACTCAGGACAAGGAGGGCGCGTTCTCTACCTGCTCCGTAGGACGGGATGCAGATCCACCAAGCGCGCAGGCCAGCGCGCAGGCCCGCACGAAATGTCTCCCGCGAAGGGTCACTCCGACGCGCAGCCGAGCTCCATAGCGTCCCAGAAGCCCCCTGGCGAACCGCGAGCCCATGGGCAGGGGCTGTGCGGCAGTCCCGCGCCGCGGGGGGATGCGCTGAGGGCCCTGCGCGGAGCCCAGGACGCCGCGCCACCGCTGCGCCGCGTGCAGGGCCGCGCAGGGCCACGTCGGCACACGTGCCGTGCACGGCGGTGCACGCTCATACACATGGCCGTGCGCGCGCGCGTGCGCAGAGTCTACCAGGCCGCTGCGGATGTCCAGGTCTTGTGCCACACGGTGGGGGGGGGGGGGGCCGAGCACCTCTGCACCGCCCCGCTCCATAGGGGAGCCCGCCCGTCCCTCTCGGGCCTGAGCTCGTCGCTCGCTGTTTCGGGCCGCTGCCGATCCTTGCGGCCCCGCGCCGCTGCTCCTGCTTGTGCTCTCTCTCTCTCTCTCTCTCTCTTTTTGTCCCTCTCTCTCTCTCTTTCTCCCCCTCTCTCTCTATCTCTCTATCTCTCTCTCTCTCTCTCTCTCTCTCTCTCTCTCTCTATATATATATATAATGTATGTATATATAATGTATATTCCTCTTCCTATATTTCTATAAGCCCAGGCGGGGGGACCCCCCCCCAAAAAAAAAACGGACTCTCGGGATCTGGGGCTTTGGGACCCTCCGGACGGGCCTCCAAGCGGCCCCGCGGGCCTCGCAGGGCGTTTTGCCAAGCCTTCCCAACACACCTAGGGCGATCAGGGGGGTCATCGGAGACGTCCTCGAGACCCCCAAGACAGCACAAGAGCGCTCCAAGAGTGACCGACGTGACCTCAAGATGGCCCAAGATGCCTCCAGGACGGCCCCAAAGAGGCCTCCAAGAGCACTCCCAAGCAGGCCCCAAGAGGCACAAATCATTAATTTTCTGTGGGTTTTTGGTGAATTTAGGGGTTTCCTCTTTTCGGCTTCCCGATACTCCAAGACGGCGGCCTTCTGGGCGTCCGAAGCCGCCTGGGAGGCTCCAAAATCGCCCCACAACCATCCGAAAGGGCTTCCAGGCAGTCCAAAAGAGCCCAAAACGGCACAACACGGGTCCAAGATGGCCCTCAGAGAGCCCCGTGGCGGCCCGAGATGGCCCCAAGACACCCGCTTCCGGTTACCCAAGCGATGCTCATTCCGTCCCATTCCTGCCACACTTTTCGCAACTCGACGACATGTTGGCGAGACAGAAAATGAGTTTGTGTTGTGATTGACAATCAGGACGGCGGGGTTGCTATCGGCCTGCTAGGTGGGGATGTGGGGGTGTTTAACCATAGGAAGTAAGGATGTGGGGGGGGGGTGAGGTGTGTGTGTGTGTGTGAATGTGTGTGTGTGAATGTGTGTGTGAATGTGTGTGTGTGTGAGTGTGTGTGAATGTGTGTGTGTGAGTGTGTGTGTGTGTGTGTGTGTGTGCGGGTCGGTGTGTGCGTGCGTGCGTGCGTGCGTGCGTGTGTGTGTGGTTGTGTGTTTGTGTGTGCGCGTGTGTGTGTGTGTGTGTGTGCGTGTGTGTGTGTGTTTGTGTGTGTGCGTGTGTGTGTGTGTGTTGTGTTTGTGTTGGGTGGGTTGTGTGTGATGTGTGTTGTTTATGTTGTGTGTTGTGTGTGTGCGTATGTGTTGTGTTATGTGTGTGTGTTGTGTGGTGTCTGCTGTGCTTTATGCGGTGTGGGTTGTGTGCTGTGTGTTGCGTGTTGCGTGTCGTGTGTTGTGTGTTGTGTGTTGTGTGCTGTGTGTTGTGTGTTGCGTGTTGTGAGTGTTGTGTGTTGCGTATTGTGTGATGTGTGTTGTGTGCTGTGTGTTGTGTGTTGTTCTGTGTTGTTGCGTGTTGTGTGTGTGTGTGTGTGTTGCGTGCTTGTGTGTGTGTTGTGTGCTGTAAGTTGTGTGTTGTGTGTGTGGTGTGTTGTGTGTTGTGTGTTGTGTTTAGTGTGTTGTGTTTAGTGTGTTGTGTGTGTGGGTTGTGTGTGTGTTTTTATGTGTGCGTGTGTATGTAGGCTCCAGCGTCGCCTCACACATCTCGCTCAGCAGCCCCAGCGCCCGCTGCCACTGCACGCCCTTCTCGGACGCGCTGATCCCAGCGCTGTAACTGTTTACGTCGGGTTCGAGCTCTCGCTCGGCAGCGCCAGCGCCCGCTGCCACTGCACGCCCTTCTCGCATGCGATGATCCCAGCGTCGTAGCTGATGACGTCGGGCTCCAACTTCGCCTCCCACGTCTCGCTTAGCAGCGCAAGCGCCGGCTGCCACTGCCCGCCCTTTCCGCACGCGCTTAGTGTGAACCCGAGGAAAATCCACAGCTAGCAGGTCAACGTGTTGGTCCCCGACGCGCATGTGTCGCCGACGCCTGCGGGAGTGTTCGGGACTTTTGCTGCAGGCTCCAGGCTCCGGGGCTGGTGGCTGTCTTCGAGTGTCTTGTGAGGGTCTGGGCTATCTCTGAGTGGTCCCTGAAGGATTCTTGTGTCATCGAAGGCTTCCTGCAGCCCTGAGTACAATGTAACAACGGGATTTGAAACCGTGAGAGCATGCCGCGGCCGCGGCTGGGGTCGACAGGAATCTCCCGAGAGGGCCTGGGGAAGCTCAGAGTGTCCAGAACCTGGGGTGGGGTTGAGCAACTTCCGGCGTCATGGGAAGGTCCTTCTGGAGCCATTTGGGGGCGTCCTCGAGGCTATCTGGGAGGCCCGTTGGGGGGCGAGAAGGCTCGGTATGGGGTATGGGGCTTGGTTAGGGGCTCGCGGGAAGTCGTCTTGGGGCGATCTGGGGGTCGTGGAGTCGTCGGCGAGCGGCCCAGGGGCCTTCTGGGGCCGTCGGGGAGCATCCTGGAGGCTCACTGGCAGGCCGTCTTGGGCCGCGCTGGGGGCCCGGGAGCCCCGCTGGGGGCCCGGGAGCCGCCGGCGAGCGGCCCGGGGGCCTTCCGGAATCGTCGGGGAGCGTCCTGGAGGCGGCCCGGGGCACGGTTTTGGTGTCTTCCGCACGCCCTGCGGGCACCCCGAGGCGGGCTTCTGACGGAGAGCCCGTTTCGCACGCGCTTCGGCCAGAAGTGTAGTACAGACGACGTCGGGCTCCAGCTTCGCCTCCCGCATCTCGCTCAGCAGCGCGAGCGCCCGCTGCCACTGCTCGCCCTTCTCGCACGCGCTGGTCCACGCGTTGTAGGAGAGACTAGGGCTGACCCGTGGACTCCGTCCACGAAAGCTGCGCGAATCAGCATGTGATGGTGGACATGCTGCCGAAAAGCTGAAATGATGACGCGGGGATCGAAGTTCGCATTCCGCGCATGCTACTTCGCACTGCTGCTTGCTGCCGCTGTTGTGTGCTGTTGGTAATGCTTGCCGCAACCGCGTGCTGTGGCTGCAGTTCGGGATACCGCTTTCGGGGCCGTCGTGGGGTTCTTGGACAGGTTCGGAGGTCTCCGAACCGCTCTGGGCCAGAACGTGGAGGCACCACGGTCTAGGGGGAGCTGAATAACCTTTGGGCACACGGACTGTCTGGCATTGTAATGAAAATGACGTCGGGCTCCAGCTTCGCCTCTCACATCTCGCTGAGCAGCGCCAGGGCTCGCTGCCACTGCCCCCCCTTCTCGCACGCGCTGATCCCGGTGCTGCAGCTGATGACGTCGGGCTCCAACCTCACCTCCCACATCTCGCTCAGCAGCGCCAGCGCCCGCTGCCACTGCTCGCCCTTCCGGCACGCGCTGATCCCAGCGCAGTAGCTGAGTCGGGCTGAGTGTCTCAAGATTGCTTCAAAAAGGCTCGTAGAGGACTCGCGCGCGACTCCAATGGAGCTCGTCGTGAAGCCCTTGAGACCACAAAACGTGCGCACACGCTGTACTCTTAGCCGCGCAAAGCGAAACACTCTTATGCCCTCGCGCCTTACTCTGCTTGAGGGGACAAGAGCTTCAGCTGCTGACCCGTGGCCTCTGGCCACGACATCTGTCTGGCCACGACATCTGTCTGTCGGGCGGAAACGCCCTGGCACTGGCCGCGGACTAGCGGTATCCACGTGTTCCCCTGTGGAACAATGCATCTTGAGCCAAAATGGCTACGGAAGAAGGAGGAGGAGGAGGAGGAGGAGGAGAAGAAGGAAGGAGTCGGGCTGACCCGTGGCCTCTGGCCACGACATCTGTCTGGCCGCCGGCGCCTGGCCGGTGGTCGGGGCCCACGCTCCGGCGAACTGGCGGGGGCGTCCCGCGGGCCTGCACAGCCCGTCGCCGCCGAGGGAAGGGGGGGGCCAGAGCTGTCAGAATCGGTCCCTGGCCATCGATCCAATCCCCGCCGCGTAGAGAGGGTGGATTGAAGGCGAGGAGGAGGAGGAGGAGGAGGAGGAGGAGGAGGAGGAGGAGGAGGAGGGGGAAGGGGGAGGAGGAGGAGGAGGAGGAGGAGGAGGAGGAGGAGGAGGAGGAGGAGGAGGAGGACCCCCCACTCTCGAAGCGCGCCAGTGTTGTCTGCTGCGTCCAGCCGTGGCGGCGAGGAGCCCTCCTGAAGGCGAACTGTCTGTGTGTGAACTCGGCCTCCGCCGATGTCGTCTGGCCCGAGCCTGGGCAGAGGCTGGCATCCTCTCTGCGTCGATCGCCTGGGCCGCCTCTCGGAAGCACGCCCAGATCCTGTGCCACCCAAACACCTCGCGGCGCTGCGCCGCGCGAGGCCCGGTAACCTTCGCGCCCTTGTGCCCGCACCCTCGGAGACGGGAAGCGCTCCGCATGCAGCCACGAACCGTGTGAGGGGTGCGACGAGCTGGAGGGTAGAACCGCTGCGCGCCCTTCTCTGACACAAGATTGGTTTCTCCTCCACCCTCCATCCCCGCAGAAACGAAACCCAGAACTCCAGAGTAAGCGCCACAGCGCAGGTTGGCGAAGGACGTCTCTCCAGAACCCTTTTGCCCACCTGGGACCTCGGAGAATAAACCTCGAGCGTGGTGTTTATTTTCCGTCGACGTGGCGGGCCGAAGGATGGCCTTGGGGGGCGATTTCTCGGCCGACCGAGGGACACTGGAGAATGGCCTCCGAGGTTGCGCAGTCTTTTTCGTGGGCGTCGTTGATCCACGAACGATCCGTGCGAGACGTCTGTGCCCCATCCGGAGCGTGGGGGGAAACCTTCAGAGTTGGTACTGGCATTCCGTGGACGTGGGGAGCCGACGAACGTCCTGGGCGAAGGTTGATTGCTCCGCCCTGGGACGTCGGAAAATAAACCTCCAAGTCTGGGTTCATTTTCCGTGGGTGTGGCCGCGCCCCAGCTCATGCATTGGGAGGGTAGAGACGGAACACCGCAGAAACGAAACCCAGAACTCCGGAGTAAGCGCCAAAGCGCAGGTTGGCGAAAGACGTCTGTCCAGAACCCTTTTGCCCACCTGGGGCCTCGGCGAATAAACCTCGAGCGTGGTGTTTATTTTCCGTCGACCTGGCGGGCCGAGGGATGGCCTTGGGTTTTTTTGGGGGGGCCGACCGCGGGACCCTGGAGAATGGCCTCCGAGGTTACGGATTGCAACAAAAAAAAAGATTGCAAAAAAAAAGAAGGATTGCAAAGGATTGCAAACAAAAAGAAGGATTGCAAAAAAAGAAGGATTGCAAAAAAGGTTTTTTGTTTGCAATCCTTTGCAATTATTTGTCGTGGGCGTCGTTGATCCACGAACGATCCAGGCGAGAAGTCTGGGCCCCATCTGGGGTTGATTGCTCCGCCCCAGGGCGTCGGAAAATACACCTCGAGGTCGGGGCTTCTTTTCCGTGGTCGTGGCCGCGCCCCGGGGCTTGTGTTCTGGCCCTGTTGGGCTGTCTGTCGGCCTCCTGGGAGCCGCTTCTCCTCCTCCTCCTCCTCCTCCTCATCCTCCTCCTCTACTCCTTCTCCTCCTCTTCCTCCTCCTCCTCTTCCTCCTCCTCCCCTCCTCCCCCTCCTCCTCCTCCTCCTCCTCCCCCCCCCTCGTTCTCCTCCTCCTCCTCGCCCTCTTGGGCCGTCTTGGGTGCCCCTTGGGCCGTCTTGGGGCCGTCTGGGGCCGTCTTGGACGGCTCCGGGCTCGTCATGGGCGCTGCTAGCCTGCTGCCCAAGCAACTCTACACCAAGTGCTTCTGTTTGCGTGCTGGCCAACGTTCCTGATCCCATTCCTGCCAGATTGCCTGCTTGCTTGCTTGGTTGCGTTGTCGCTCGCTCTTCTGCTCGGTGGCAACCAAGATCAGGTGGGATGTCGGCCACCGCCTCGACAGGGGTAGAGCGAGGGCGGGGCAGAGAAGAGGCCATTGTACTTAGGCGACCGCTTCGGCGGGTGGTCGGCGGACTGCGTTGGATGCGGGGTGCGGGAAAATCGAGGGTGAGCATGCCGAGCATGCGAGCATGCTTGGTGTGCGTTCACTGTGGGCGCGTGGATGTTTACTCGGGTCTCGGTGGAATGCTTTGGAGATATCGGCGTGTTTGCTTGCGGTGCGACGTGGCATGCGGCTTGCGATCCCGTGCGTCGGGTTTGGTGTTTCGGACGCTGCGGTGGGGTTGCTTGGCCCTGCGTTTCGGACGCGAGAAATCCGCGCGGACCTCCGAGTTGTTATGTCTATGCCACTTTTTGTTTCCCTAGATATGGAGGGATATTTTCGGCGAGGCATGTGTGCGGGTGCTGAGGGGTGTGTTTTCGGTGACGTTCGGTGCCACATGGCGGGTGCGCGGTGCGCGGGTTCCCGCTTGGTGCTGGCGCCGCGGAGAGTGAAAGAGAGAGAGAGAGAGGCGTGGGGCCAGGAGAGAGGTGGGCGGGGCGAGGAAAAGCGAGAAGAGAGGGGCAGGGAGCGAGGAGAGAGGAAAGAGAGAGAGAGAAAGAGAGAGAGGCGCGGGGGCCAGGAGAGAGGTGGGACGGGGCGAGGAACAGCGAGAAGAGAAAAGCAGGGAGCGAGGAGAGAGGAAAAAGAGAGAGAGAGAGAGAGAGAGGCGCGGGGCCAGGAGAGGTGGGAAGGGGCGAGGAACAGCGAGAAGAGAAAAGCAGGGAGCGAGGAGAGAGGAAGAGAGGAAAAGAGAGAGAGAGAGAGGCGTGGGGCCAGGAGAGAGGTGGGACTGGGGCGAGGAGGAGCGAGAAGAGAAAAGCGAGGAGCGAGGAGGGAGAGAGGCAAGGGGAGCGAGGAGGGGGCCGGCGAGGCGCGAGGAGCGAGGTGGGGAGGCCGGAGAGGAGGCCGGCGCACGACTGCCTCGGTGGCCTCGGCGCGCGGGCGGCCCAACATCGGGCCTCCTCTTGCGAAGGAGCCCTCCTCCTCCTCCTCCTCCCTCCTCCTCCCTCCTCCCTCCTCCCTCCTCCTCCTCCTCCTCCTCCTCCTCCTCCTCCTCCTCCTCCTCCTCCTCTTCGTCCTCGCGAGCCGCGGGGTACCGCTCAACCGTACTGCCGTAGGCCAGCGGAGGGCGCCCCGAGCGAGGCCTCGACGATGCCGGACCGGAGCTCTTGGGACACATAAATGAATACACACAAACAAAAATATTCCCCATATTTTCCCACACGCCCATTCTGGCACAGGCGCTTCTTGAAGGGGCCCCGGGACACAGAAGTAAATAGACACAAATAAAAGGATTCTCAATATTTTTGCATAGTTTCTGTGTTTCTGTCTTCCCCCTACACTTCCCATATTTTCCCAGATGTTCTGGGGAATCGACGATTCATTGTGTCTGTGTGTTTCTTTTCCTCCTGAATCTGGTCTCCTCCTTGGGTCGTTCGTGGGGCTCTCTTGGGTGGCCGGCGCGGTCCCAGAGCTCTCGATGGGATCTCCCCTCGGAAGCCTCTTGGAGGCGGTGCTGGCGGTGTCTTGAGGCCTCTGGGGGCCTCCTGGGGCCCGATTCGGGCCTCTTGGGCCTCCTGGGACTTCTGGGGGTCCTCTTGGGGGCCCGCTGGCGGTCTTCTTGGGGCGGAGGGTGCGAAATGTCAGTTCGAGCTCCCCCTGGGGCTCTCTTCGGTTCTTTCTGGAGCTGTCATTGGGCCGGTGGGGGCCTCCTCGGCCGTCTTGCGGCCGTCTTGGGCTGCCCTGGGGCCCGCTTGGGGGCCTGCTGGGCCGTCTGCCTTGAGGCCATGTGGGGAGAATCTCGGGCCGACGTGGAGCGTCGGACGCCCGAGAAGGCGAGAACGTGGGGGGCCTGCCAGAGCCCTCTTGGGGCCCTGCTGGGCCGCTCGCAGGCCATACTGACGACCTCCCCTGACATGCGACGTCCTGATTTTTTCAGGACGGCGTCCCTGGCAGTCCCGACCCTTTCCCCGGGACCGGTTTCTCGTCCTGAGTCGTTTTTTGACGGTCCCGAGGCCCGGCGAGGGCCCCCCGGGGCCGAAAATTGCCAAAAAGCCTCCCGTCCTGATTTTTTACAACGCGGTTATGTCTGGGCTCTTGAGCCGTCTGGGGGCGTCCCAGATCATTTTGGGCCGTCTTGGGGCCCTCTTGGGCCGTCCTGGAACGCCCGGGCCCGCTCTGTGTGGCCCGGGCCTGCCAGATCCCCTGACACCTCCCATTTTGGCGCAGGCGCTTCTTGAAGGGGCCCTGGGACACAGAAGTAAATCGACACAAATAGCAGGATTCCCTATATTTTTGCAAATTTTCGGTGTTCCTGTCTTCCCCCCACTTCTCACAGTTTCGCACACTTTCCTGGGAGTCAACGATTCATTGTGTCTGTGTTTTTTCCCCTCCTGACTTCTGGCACGCAGGAGGCGCCGCATTGTAGTACAGACGATAGGGCTGACCTGCGGCCGTCCGGCCGCCATGGTGTGGACTCCGCACTGGAGCCGCTCAGGCGACGGCACCGACGAGGGCGACGACGACGCCGACGAGGACGACGAGGACGACGACGCCGACGAGGACGACGAAGCCAACGACGACGACGGACACGCCGCCGACGACGACGACGACGACGACGTCGACCAGGACGACGACGACGACTTGGACGACGACGCCGACAAAGGCGACGACGGCTGAAGTAACTGCCCATTTGGTTTACTTGGGCTGTGCGTTAGGAGCCTTTTCGAAGTGTCTGGACACTGTTGGGGCCTTCTTCGGGGCATGCTCGGGACATCGCCGTGGCTCCGATCGGCCTTTGGGCCATTTTTGGCGCCCTCCTCGTCCTCCCCTGGATCCTGCATCCCTGCGATCTTCGTTAGGAGCCGACTCGGTGTCTGGACCCACTTGGGGCCTCCTTCAAGTCATGCTCGGGACATATCGGTGGCTTCTATCGGTTTGGGGGGCCATTTGGGGCGTCCTCCTCCTCCCCCTCCTCCCCACGATCCTTTGTCCCGCCGATCTTCGATCGTCAATCGTCGACGCTCCCCAAGAGATTAGCATCGAAAGCCTCTCGGGGGCCGTGTGGGAACCTCTTGTCGTCCTCTTAGGCTTCTCTCGGGGCCCTCTTGGGCCGTCTGGAGTGCCTCTTGGGCCGTCTTGGGGCGATGTGGAGACGTCTGGGTCGCCTCTCGGGCCATCTTGGGGCCGTTTTGGGGCCATCTTGGGACCATCTTGGGCTGTTATTGGGCGCTTTGGGGGCTGCCTCGGGTGCCTCTTAGGCGGTCTCGGGCGCCTCTGGAGCCGTCCTGGAGCCGTCTCAAGCCGTTTGGAGGCCCTGCTCGGGGCGTCTGGAGGCGTCTTGGGGCGATCTTGGGGACTGTGCAAACGGACAGAAGAAACATATCAAAAAGATACGCTCTTGGGCCATTCTTGGGCGCTCTTGGGGCCGTCTTGGGTGCCTCTTGGGCCGCCTCGGGCGCCTCGGGAACCGTCACAGAGCCATCTCGGGCCGTTTGGGGGCCCTCCTGGGTGCGTTTGGGGGCGTTTTGGGGCGTTCTTCGAGGCCTGTACAGCCGTCTTGCAGACAGAAAGAACATATCAAACAGATACGCTTTCCGGGAGAAATGTGACGAATTTTGCCTCTTGGGGCTCTCCTGGGGGGTCCTCCTGGGCCGTCTCGGGAGCCTCCTGGCCTGCCTTGGAAGCCTTTGGGGCCATCCTGGGGCTCGCTTGGGGTCCTCTTGGGGCGTCCAGGCGCCCTCTCGAGCGTCCCTGGGCCGTTTCGGAACCGTCCGTGGGCATATTGGGACCCAGGAGCCGTCTCGCAGCGTTCGCGGGACGCGCAGGACTCCCCTGGGGGCCAGCGGAGCCTTTCGGGACAGGAACCTTCTCGCACGCCAAAGTCGATGCATTGTAGACAAGATGGCGTTGGGCTCCAGCTTCGCCTTCCGCATCTCGCTCAGCAGCGCCAGCGTCCGCTGCCACTGCTCGCCCTTCTCGCACGCGCTGATCCCAGCATTGTAGCTGACTAGGGCTGACCCGTGGACTCCGTCCACGACATCTTTCTGGTATGGTTTTCGGAGGAACGGCGCAGATTGCACCGAAAATCTACAAACACAGCGGCGGCTCGGGCGGCGGCAGCGAGACCGCGCCTTCGTGTCCGAGCTCTTGCAGCGCTCCAGCAGCTTGGCCCAGCGCACTGTTCGTTCACCCCCCTCCTATTGAGGACAGTTTCGAAGTCTCTCAGGGATGTGCGTCGAAGTCGAAGCCCATCTGAGGCGTCTCAGGAGCGCTCGGGGAAGGGCTCGGGAGGCCATCGGGGAAAGCCACCGAAAGCGCCGGGGAGGTTCGCAAGGATCTACTGGGAGGGCCCAAGAGAGGTTCAAGAAAATCTGAAATTCTGTACAATCTTTAGAGAAACCGCTGTTGGGTCGGCCATCACCTCCGGGCGCGCCTTGATGGTGCGATCCAGTCGCATCACCACCAACGGGAGGGTTTGTTCGCCATGTCCCATTCTGTTCGCCCAGAGGGTCTGTGGAGGCCTTCGGGCGAACAGAACGGGACAGGGCAAGGAATGGGGAAGACTTGTCCAAATCTCCTGGGCCCCCCAGGTGCTCGTCCGAGGAATGCGGAGAGGTCCCAGGGTCATATCAATTGGCTGCTGTCCCAGGGGTCCGGTCTGCTTGGCCCGAAGAGTTTGCCAAGGCCCCTGGGGGAACAGAATGGCACAGCATATCGGGCAAAGGGGGGCGGTAGCTGGCCTGTGAGACCCGGCGTTCGTCTTCTGCGCAAGCGGCGCGGGGCCCACGGGCCCCAGGGTTGGTGGCCCGCTGGGTTTGCTCTTGTTCGCCCACAGGGTTGGAGGAGGCCTCCAGGCGAACAGAATGGGGCAGGACCATGAATGTGGGAGACTTGTCGTAAACTCCCATTCCCCCCCAAGTGTGCGCCCGAAGGGTGTGGGGCCGCGCTGGCTCCCTCAAAGGGCCGTCTTGGAGCCGTCTAGGCCCGTCTTGAGGGCGCCGTTTGCCCTGATGGGGCCGTCTTGGTTCGTCATGGGCCCCTCATGGGCGCGTCCGTAGGCCGTCCTGGGCCCATCGGGGTCCTCGTGGGGCTGTCTTGGAGCCGTCTGGGACCGTGAGGAGGCCGCCTTGGAGTCGTCTTGGGCCCCTCCTGTGCGCCTCCTTGGGCCGTCCTGGGCCCAGCAGGGGCCGTGTTGGCACCCTCTTGGGGCTGTCTTGGAGCCGTCTTGAGCCGTCGCAGCGCGCCTTGGGTTGTGCTGGGTCCGTCTTGGCCCGTCTTGGGGCCTTCCTGGGCGGTTCCTCGGACCCTCCTGGGACTTTCTGGGGCCTCTTGGTGCATCGGACCGCCGAAACGGCGGGAAACGCAAAGGGTGTAACAGTAAACAATGGAAAATTAACGATTTTTGCCAGCTGGGACTCTCTTGCCATCTTGGCCCGTCTTGAGGCCCCGAACGGGCGCGTCCTTGGGCCGTCCTGGGCGCACCCTCCTGGGACCGTCTTGGAATCGTCTTGGGCCGTCTTGAGCGCGCCTTGGGCCGTCCTGGGCCGGTCTGGGGCCGTGTTGGCACCCTCGCGGCGAGGAAGCTCGGAGGCGGGCTCGAGGCCTCTTCGGGGCCATTTTGGAAGCTGTTGGGGCCTCTGTAGGGGCCTCGTTTGGGCTCCTTGGGAGCCTCCTGGGGCCTCTTCGGGGGATTCTTGGCGGCCCCTTGGGGCCTCTTGGGGGCCTGTTTGGGCCTCCTGGCGCCCTCTTGGGGCGGAAGGCTCGGATTTTCGGTCCGTGGTCCCCCTCTTGGCCCCCTCTTGGGCCTGTCTTCGGGCCCTCGTGGGCCGTCTTGAGCGTCTCTTGGGTCGTCTTGGGGCCCTCTTGGGCTGTCTTGGGGCGCTCTTGGAAACCTCTTGGGCCGTTCTGGGGCGCTCTTGGAGGCCTCTTGGGCCGTCTTCGAGCGTCGGAAAGCGGAAAAGGCGAGAAGGCCAAAATCCTTCCAAAACCGTCGTAAAGCGGACGATTTTGAGGCCCAAAACCGTCCAAAACCTCCTGAGGCGGTCCCCTCGTCCGCCCCCCTCGCTTCGAAGCAGTTTTTAAGCCCCGTGGCACCTCTTGGGGATCTCTTTTGGGCTCCTGGGGGCCTCTTGGGCCTCCACTGGATTCGCTGCCCTCGGTCGGCAATCGTCGATCCTACGACGACTCTCCCCAACGGAGAAACATCGAAGGCCCTCGGAGCGTCCAACATTGTTCTTTTGTGCCTTCGATATGCCGGTCGCCTCTCGTCCGCTCCCCCCCTCCTGGAAGCAATTCTGAGGCCACTTAGGGCTTCGTGGGGGCCGTTTGGGGATCTCTTGGGGCGTTTTTGCCTGCGATATGCCTGTCGCCTCTCGTCCGCTCCCCCGCTCCTGGAGGGAATTCTGAAGGCACTGAAGGCTTCGTGGGGGCCGTTTCGGAGCCTCTTCGGCCTTCTTTTGGGCCTCCCGGGGGGGCTCTTAGGGCCCTCTCGGGCCGTCTTGGGTGCCTCTTGGGCCGTCTTGGGGCCGTCTGAGACCCGCCTCGGCGCCTCTTGGGCTGTCTTGGGCCGTCTTGGGCCGCTCCTGGGGCCGTCTTGGGTGCCTCTTGGGCCGTCTTGGGCGCCTCCTGGGCCGTCCTGGGGCCGTCCTGGGGCGTCTTGGGCACCGTCTGGGGGCCCTCCTGGCCCGTCTTGGGGCTCTCTTGGGGTCCTCTTCGGCCGTCTTGGAGCGTTCGGGGGGACTTCTTGGGCCGTCTTGGAGCGTCGGGAAGCCGAAGAGGCGAGGAGGGCGAAAACATCGAAAAACACAGTAGAAATCGACGATATCTGTCGCTCGGGGCCCTCTTGGGAGGCCTCTTGGGAGGCCTCTTCGGGCGTCTTGGACGCCTCTTGGGCCGTCTGGGGCGAATCTCGGGCGTCTTGGGCCCATCTTTAAGCGTGCCGGGGCTCTCCGGGGCCGTCTTGGGGGCTTCTGGGGGCCCTCTCGACATGTCCTGGAGCCTGCCTGGGCGGCCCGGGGCGGCCCGGGGCCAGCCCGGGGCGGTTTCGGTGCATTGGGGCCTGCGCCCTTCTGGCACGCACTGGGCCCTGCAATGTAGTAGAGACTAGGGCTGACCCGTGGACTACGTCCACTTGCGGGGTGACGGGGTGTGCCGCCAGGCGACGACGATACATAGCAGCATGTTCGTCGGCCGCATCTCGCTGAGCAGCGAGGGCGCCAGGTAACGTTGCTCGTCCGTGTGGCCTGGCCAGGGGGCGGAGCCGACTTTGTCTCTGTGTCTCTCTCTCTCTCTCTCTCTCTCTCTCTCTCTCTCTCTTTCTCTCTCTCCTCTTTCTCTGTCTCGCTTTCTTTGCCGCAAGATGGCTCCAACACGGGCCCAGATGGCTCGAAGATGGCTCGAAGACAGACCCTGATGATGCTGATGATGAGGATGAGGAGGATGGTGGTGGTGATGATGATGAGGAGGAGGAGGGGGAGACAGAAGAGGAGGGGTTAGCAAATCAGTTGACGCCTCCGGTCAAATCCAAGTGCGCAGGCCAGAGCTGGGGGGACTCCTGCGGGCCGCCCGCACCAAGGGTCACTTCGGCCAGGGGCCACTCTTACATGCAGCCGAACCCCCGAAGGATCGAGGCGGCCAGCTCCTCGTGAGGCCAGTCGCGGGCCCCGGGGACCAGCAAAGGGCGGGCCGGGGAAGGAGAACGGCGGCCCAGGGGGAAGGGGTCGAGAGGTTTTGTTGTTGGAGGGGGGGAGAGCAGGAGATGGGATCGGACAGAGCTAGCACACACCTCGTCGTCGTCGTCGTCGTCGTCGTCGTCGTCGTCGTCGTCGTCGTCGTCGTCGTCGTCGTCGTCGTCGTCGTCGTCGTCGTCGTCATTGCCTTCGTCGTAGTCGTGGCCGTCGTCGTCGTCGTTCCGTCTCCCCTCTGCCTTTGCTGAGAAGGCCCCGTCCAGCTCACGGCTGTGACGACGACGGCGACGGCAACAGGGATGGCGGCTGCATGGCCAGGAGTGCGAGCAAGTTCGGGGGATTGGAATAGGAGGCGTGGTCGGAACCGAAGACAGGAGGTGCAAACGCAACTAAAATGCGGCGCCTGCACATGCGGGGCGCACTCCCAGCAAGAATGGCGGACGTCGCGGTCCACGACGTCGTGATGGCGCGGGGTGCTCGCCATCGTGATGTCCCCGTCCCTGCGATCTTCTCCGCAACGGGGCCGCTCAGGCGCCCAGCGCACGTGTCGCCTCTCGTCCGCTCCCCCGCTCCTGGAGGAAATTCTGAAGGCACTGATGGCTTCGTGGGGGCCGTTTCGGAGCCTCTTCGGCCTTCGTTTGGGCCTCCCGGGGGGGGCTCTTAGGGCCCTCTCGGGCCGTCTTGGGTGCCTCTTGGGCCGTCTTGGGGCCGTCTGAGACCCGCCTCGGCGCCTCTTGGGCTGTCGTGGGCCGTCTTGGGCCGCTCCTGGGGTCGTCTTGGGTGCCTCTTGGGCCGTCTTGGGCGCCTCCTGGGCCGTCCGGGGGCCGTCCTGGGGCGTCTTGGGACCGTCTGGGGGCCCTCCTGGCCCGTCTTGGGGCTCTCTTGGGGTCCTCTTCGGCCGTCTTGGAGCGGTCGGGGGGGCTTCTTGGGCCGTCTTGGAGCGTCGGGAAGCCGACGAGGCGAGGAGGCCGAAAACATCGAAAAACACAGTAGAAATCGACGATTTCTGTCGCTCGGGGCCCTCTTGGGAGGCCTCTTGGGAGGCCTCTTCGGGCGTCTTGGACGCCTCTTGGGCCGCCTGGGGCGAATCTCGGGCGTCTTGGGCCCATCTTTAAGCGTGCCGGGGCTCTCCGGGGCCGTCTTGGGGGCTTCTGGGGGCCCTCTCGACATGTCCTGGGGCCTGCCCGGGCGGCCCGGGGCGGCCCGGGGCCAGCCAGGGGCGGTTTTGAGAAATTTGAGCCTGCGCCCTTCCCGCACGCACGTGCCCCTGCAATGTAGTAGAGACTAGGGCTGACCCGTGGACTCCGTCCACGACATCTGGCCAGAATGGTTCTCGGAGGAACGGCGCAGATTGTACCGAAAATCTATAAACACGGCGGCGGCTCGGGCGGCGGCAGCGAGACCGCGCCTTCGTGTCCGAGCTCTTGCAGCGCTCCAGCAGCTTGGCCCCAGCGCACTGCTCGTTCACCCCCCTCCTATTGAAGGCAGTTTCGAAGTCTCTCGGGGATGTGCGTCGAAGTCGAAGCCCATCTGAGGCGTCTCAGGAGCGCCCGGGGAAGGGCTCGGGAGGCCATCGGGGAAAGCCACCGAAAGCGCCGGGGAGGCTCGCAAGGATCTACAGGGAGGGCCCAAGAGAGCTTCAAGGAAATTTGAAATCCAGTGAACTCTTAAGAGAAACCGCTGTTGGGTCGGCCATCACCTCTGGGCACGCCTTGATGGCGCGATCCAGTCGCATCGCCGCCAACGGGAGGGTTTGATCGCCATGTCCAATTATGTTCGCCCAGAGGGTCTGTGGAGACCTTCGGGCGAACAGAATGGGACAGGGCAAGGAATGGAGAAGACTTGTCCGAATCTCCTGGGCCCCCCAGTTGCTCGTCCGAAGAGTGCGGAGAGGTCCCTGGGTCATATCGATTGGCTGCTGTCCCAGGGGTCCGGTCTGGTTGGCCCGAAGAGTTTGCCGAGGCCCATGGGGGAACAGAATGGCACAGCATATCGGGCAAAGGGGGGCGGTAGCTGGCCTGTCAGACCCGGCGTTCGTCTTCTGCCCAAGCGGCGCGGGGCCCACGGGCCCCAGGGCTGGCGGCCCGCTGGGTTTCCTCTTGTTCGCCCACAGGGTTGGGGGAGGCCTCCAGGCGAACAGAATAGGGCAGGACAATGAATGTGGGAGACTTGTCGTAAGCTCCCAGCCCCCCCAAGTGTTCGCCCGAAGGGTGTGGGGCCGCGTTTGCTCCCTCAAAGGGCCGTCTTGGAGCCGTCTAGGCCCGTCTTGAAGGCGCCGTTTGCCGTGATGGGGCCGTCTTGGTTCGTCGTGGGCCTCTCATGGGCCCTCATGGGCGCGTCCGTAGGCCTCCTGGGCCCATCGGGGTCCTTGTTGGCACTATCGTGGGGCCGTCTTGGAGCCGTCTAGGGCCGTGAGGGGGCCGCCTTGGAGTCGTCTTGGGCCCCTCCTGTGCGCCTCCTTGGGCCGTCCTGGGCCCAGTAAGGGCCGTCTGGGCACCCTCTTGGGGCTGTCTTGGGGCCGTCTTGAGCCGTCGCAGCGCGCCTTGGGTTGTGCTGGGTCCGTGGCGGCCTCTGTTGGGGCCTCGTTGGGGCTCCTTGGGAGCCTGCTGGGGCCTCTTCGGGGGATTCTTGGCGGCCCCTTGAAGCCTTTTGGGAGCCTGTTTGGGCCTCCTGGCGCCCTCTTGGGGCGGAAGGCTCGGATTTTCGGTCCGTGGTCCTCCTATTGGTCCCCTCTTGGGCCTGTCTTCGGGCCCTCGTGGGCCGTCTTGAGCGTCTCTTGGGTCGTCTTGGGGCCCTCTTGGGCTGTCTTGGGGCGCTCTTGGAGGCCTCTTGGGCTGTTCTGGGGCGCTCTTGGAGGCCTCTTGGGCCGTCTTTGATCGTCGGAAAGCGGAGAAGGCGAGAAGGCCAAAATCCTTCCCAAACCGTCGTCAAGTGGATGATTTTGGCCGCTCGGGGCCCTCGGGGAATACGCTTGCAGGCCTGGGCTCCTTGAGCTGTCTTGGGAGCCTGTTGGGGCCTCTGGAGCCTCTCTGGAGCCGCCCGGGGCGTCTTTAAGCCCCGTGGGACCTCTTGGGGACCTCTTTTGGGCTTCTGGGGGCCTCTTGGGCCTCTCTAGGCCCGTCTATCACGCCCCTTGGGCTGCCTTGGGGCCCCCTAAGGCCTTCTTGGGCGGTCCTCGGGCCGTCTTGGAGCCGTCTTGGGCCGCTCTTCGGGCCATCTTGGGGTCCCGTTGGCCTGTCTTGGGCGCCTCTGGGGCCGTCCTGGGGCCGTCTTGCGGCCCTCTTAGACCGTCTCGGGGTCCTCTTGGGGACCTCTTCGACCGTCTTGGAGCGGTCTTGGATGCCTCTGGGGGGGTTTCGGAGCGTCGGGAAGCCGAAAAAGCGAGGAAGCAAAAAACCTAGGAAAAAAAACAATGAAAATCAACGATTTTGGCCTCTCGGGGCTCTCTTGGGAGGCCTCTTGGGAGGCCTATTGGGCCGGGCCGGATCATTGCGCGTCTCGGGGCCCTCTTGGGCCGCCTTCGGGGCATCTTGAGCGGCTCGGAGCCGTCTTTGGGCCGTCGGGGCCCGTTTCTAGTCATTTGGGCGGATTTCCTTCCGGCACGCGGTTCCTCCGGCCATATAGTATAGACTAGGGCGAACCCGTGGACTTCGTCCACGACCAGCAGGTTTACCTGGCGCGCCTCCACGTTGGGCCCCCGCCCAGGAAAAAGTCACCCCGAAGCCTTCGGTGACTCTTTCCGGCCGCCTTTCCGAAGTTGGAAGGCGGGCGCTTCCTCCTCTTCGTCCGCCTTCCGCTCCACTCCGCCTGGACAGCCTTCGGAGCGTCACAGACGGCTATGATGGGTCTGCGGTGTGCCTCTCCCCGTTTGTCTGCTCCCCCTGGCTTGAACAATGTTGCAAGTACCTGGGGCCTTGGAAAAAGTCGCCCGGAGGGCTCTGGTGACTTTTTTCTGGTTGCCTTTTCGAAGCCTGATGGCGGGCGCTGCCTTCTCCTTGGGAACTGTTTGGGGGCCTCTCGGGGTTTCTTTTCGGCTTCCTGGGGGCCTCTTGGGGCCCTCTTGGGCCGACTTGCGGCCTCCTGGGGTCCTCTTGGGGCTCTCTTGGGGCCGTCTTGGGCGTCTGTGGGGCCGTCTGGGGACCATGTGGAGGCCCTCTTGGGCCATCTTTGGCCGCTATTGGGGCTGTCTGGGCGCCATGGGAGCCGTCCGGGGGCCGTCTGGGGCCGAGGGACCTGCGCGGGGCCCCATCGGGCGCCGCTGACGCCGCCAGTGTGGCCTCGGCGAGGCCCCATCGGGGGCCGCGGGCGCGACCGGACAGATTTGACATCCTTGTTGGTGTTGTCCGGAGGCTCTGCGGGGCTGTCTTGGAACGCTCGTGGAGTCTCCGCTGGGCCCCATCGGGGGCCGTGCGGGAGCCCGCTTGGGACCGCCCTGGGGCTGTCTCGGGGGGCCCGTGGGGCTCTATGGGCCCGTCTTGGGGCTCTCTTGGGGCTGCTGTGGGCCGTTTGAGCCGTCCAAGAAGCTATGGTGGAGGCGTCTCGATCGAGACTGAAACCATTTCGGAGCTTCCAGGAGCCGTCTGGTGCTGCTCCGGGCCGTCTGGAGCGCCTCCTGGCCCGAAATGGAGAGTACCTCGAAAACCTTCAAAACTACGAAGGTGCACCATGTCTTGCCAATCGGGCTGTCATGGAGGTGTTCTGCGGCCGTCTTGGAGATCTCTTTCTGGTCCTGGGGCCCTCCGGGAAGTCTCGGGGGAAGCTTTGGGCCTCGGCGGGACTCTTCAGAAGGCTTCCTGGCGCTCTCTTGCGCGTCCAGGGGCCGTCTTGGGCGGTCTGGGGCCGTCCTGGGAGCGCTGGCGACCGTCGAGGCCCGCCCCCTGGGCGCGGGAAGCCGCCCGGAGCCACTCTGTCCGAGCTCGCGCGCGCAGATCCTGTCTTGTAGTAGAGATGACGTCGGGCGCCTCGGGCGTGTGGGGACAGCTCGCGACGTTTTCGCCCCTTTCGCACGCGCAGCGACCAGGATCGTAGAACGGATGACGTCGGGCTCCAGCTTCGCCTCCTGCATCTCGCTCAGCAGCGCAAGCGCCCGCTGCCACTGCTCGCCTTTCTCGCACGCGCTCATCCCAGCGTTGTAGCTGATGGCGTCGAGCTCCAGCTTCGCCCCCTGCATCTCGCTCAGCAGCGCGAGCGCCCACTGCCACTGAAAACCCTTCTCGCACGCGCTGCTCCCAGCATTGTAGCTGACTAGCGTGAACCCGCGGATAGAATCCACGGTGTGCTGAACCTGGGACTCGCACACCGTGGATGAACAGCTCGTCGAAGTTGAACAGCTCGGGCGTCTCTGGGGCCGTGTCGGGGGCATGTTGGGCCCTCATGTGAACCTGTCTGGGGCGTTTTGACGACCTCCTGCGACCTTTGGGCGCCTCTGGGGCCGTTTCCGGACTGTCCCCCAGAGCCTGTTCTGGGGGACAGCCCGGGAGACTTAGTGTGAAGGGGGCCCTGAGACACACAAATAAATACACACTAGCAAAAGGATCCCCCTTTTTGTCTTCCCCCCACTTCCCATGTTTTCCCATAATTTCTTGGGGATCGACGATTAATTGTGTGTGTGAGTGTGAGTGTGAGTGTGAGTGTGAGTGTGAGTGTGAGTGTGAGTGTGAGTGTGAGTGTGTGTGTGTGTTGTGTGTGTGTTGTGTGTGTTGTGTGTGTTGTGTGTGTTGTGTGTGTTGTGTGTTGTGTGTTGTGTGTTGTGTGTTGTGTGTTATGTGTGTGTGTGTGTGTTCCCCTCATGAGTCACCCCTGAGGCCAGCTGCAGGGTCTGCTGCAGGCTCCCGGAGCAAAGGCTGGAGGCTGTCTTCGAATATTCTGGGGGGGGGTCTGCGCCATCTCGGAGTGGTCCAGGGAAGGATTTCGTGGTCTTCGGTTTGTCTTGAAGGCCATCGAGGGCTCTGCTCGGCCGTAGGGAGAGAGCGAGATGCTGGTCCACGCAGTGTCTGCGAGTCCCCCCCCCTGCCACCCCGAATCGGCCGTAGAGGGGGAGCGACCGAAGTCGCTGCAGGTCCCCCCTGTCACCAGTTGAGGCCCCAGCGCAGCTGGAGCCTGGATGAGGGAAAGAGGAAGAGATCAGAGGAGAAGGTCCCCCCGGTTACTCCTAATCGGGCGTAGGGGGGGAGGTCGTGAAGACTATTTGACATTATTCCTGGGACCGCTCTTGAGAGCTCCGTGGGACCTGTCAGAGTCTCGTGGCAAGCGTCGGAATCTTGTGGGCGACTCTTGGGCATCTCGGAGTGGCCTTGGGACCGCTCTTGGGAGCTGTGTGGCTCTGTGGGGACTATGGCAGTCTCTTGGGAGGCTCTGGGGCATCTCGGAGTGGTCTGGGCCTGGCCTGGCCTTAGGGGTCTGTGCCTGTCTTGGGAGCGTTTTGGGTTCGAGCGACGGCGAAAGGGTGCCGTGGCTGCAAGCACTCTCCTTGGGAGTTGTTCGAGAACCATCGGAGTCTCTTGGGAGACTCAGGGGTTTCTCCTCCTCCTCCTCCTCCTCCTTCTCCTCTTCTTCCTCCTCCTCCTCTTCATCCTCCTCCTCCTCGGTCCTTGGAGGGTTCTCGGCCAACTGGGGGCTGCGAAAGGGCGTCGTCTGAGCTCCTTCCTGGCCCCTCTTCGAGCCTTCGCGGGGGTCTCTCCGGATGCCCTCTTTAAGGGGCCCTCGTGGCCCATTTCGGGGCTTTCCTTGGCCGTCTCGGAGGCCTCTTGGGCCGTCCTGGGGCCGAGTAAGGGGTCTCGGGCCGTCTTGGATTGGGTCTGCCTTGGGGGTCACTAGGGGCTCTACGAGGCTGTCTTGGGCAACCCCTTGGCTGTCTTCTGGCCCTCTGGTGCCGTCTTGGGGTACTTGGCGGGGCCTCCTGGACCGTCTTGGGGCGATCTGGGATGGTCCTGGCGCCGTCTGGGGCCGTGCTTGTTCCGAAATGGCGAGAACGTGGAAAAACCATTTAAAGACCCAAGGAACATCTATGACTTTGGCCTCGGGGGACCGTCATCGGGGTCTGGTTCGGCCGTTGTCGAAGGCAACTGGCTGGGACCCCCGTGGATCGCTTTCAAAAGATAAGCACAGTCTACAACGAAAGTTGCTGGGCCAGCCGTGTGTTTCAGGGCCTGCGTGAGGCGCTCTAGTTCCGCGAGGGGCACCGTCTGGTGCCCTCCCAGGAGCGGGCCCCAGGCTTCCCTTGGATGGCACCCTGGGCCCAGACAGCAAAACCCCAGCCGCACCTTCGGAGCCTCGGGTCACTGGTGTAGTCGCCGCCACTGCCGTCGGTACCCACAAAGGCATCTGGGGGAAGCTCCATTCGCTGGTCCTGGGCAAAACCTCCTGAACATTCGAATTTCCATTCGGGGAACTGGTCGATGTGTGGGTAAATCCAGAGAATCGGGACTATTCCACGGTGCCAGAAACAAGCCCACTCCTCGTGTTCGCCTTGGACCTGGGGTAGGAGGTCGAAGGCTGTATGCTCTGTGGGCGCCAGGCAGGGGCACAACCACTGCTGGTGCAGGATATCCTCGACGGGGAGCGGGTAGTGGCGTGCAGCAGCGCACCGAGGGCATTTTTGTCGATCGGGCTCGGCAGGGTGCCGACGATCACCTGGCCACAGCGCGCCTGCAGCGATACGTTCGAGCAGCGCAGCGTGCCCACGACGCTGCGCACGCCGATGGGCACGGATGGGCTTCAAGATAACTGTGAGATCGGCCCCATGCTCGAGGCCCTTCCCACAAAAGTGCTGGGCTGCAAAACCCCGCCAAATCTGCTGCTCGAAAGTGCCCTCGACCTCGGCCAGCGCGCACTGCTGCCATCCGGGCTTTGATCCCGAAGCCGCCTCCAAGTAGAACTGGGCTCTATCAGGTGGGGCCTCGTCGGGGACCAAGTAGTAGGTATCTCTATATGGGGTCCTTCCACTGCCAGGGGAGCTGGGGACCCCATCCGTTCTGAAGCAACGTGGTCACAAGAGCGGCTATGGGGCCTCGGACTTTGCCCCACGGGTGAACTGCAGCGCGCATGGCCTCGACGCACTTGGCCCACGCAGCTTGGAGAGCAATCCGTTCACGCATGAGAGCAGGAAGAATGTGCAGCCATGTCTTGACCATGTCGTGCCGCGCAAAGAACAGAGGGCCGCCATTCTTTCCAGGGCCAAGTCGGATAGCTACTGTCGCACAGCCACCAGCTCTCTGCTTCCCCGTGAGTGCGGCCATCTTGGACCGAAGCTGCTTCAGCGCCGTAGGCGAGGCCCCTTGGGCCATCATTCCCCAAGAAGCTTGTGGCTTGACCCCCGTGAGGTTGAGCTTGCTGGCTTGGCTGTTAGCTTTCAGGAGCTTATTGGCCCGCTCGGCCCTGGCGAAGGCATTCTTCAATCTACCTTTGGCAACCTTCGTAGATCGCCGTCCTGAAGCAAAGTCAAGTCCGAGGTCCCTCGTCTTGGTGGTCAGCTGGATATGGATATCAGCCTTCTGGAGGGCCTTGTGGATCCCTTGGGCCAGGGCCTTACTGCTACCGATGAGCTGGGACTTTCCTGAGAGACGGAGACCTCGGGCTCTCATGTGGTAAACCAAATCGATGGCGCCCTGGGTGGTGAGCCGATGCACGATGGCCTTGGGACCTCTGGGGGACAGGAAGATATCGTCGACCCAGGTGCTGATCTCCATGGGCCTGTATCGTGCATGTGCCGCGTATAGCATGTCATGTAGATACGCACGCGTCCAGCTCACACTCTGCGCGCACCCCTGGAGGATGGAGCGCTCGACCGAGATAAAGTCTCAAGCCTCGCGCCCTAAGATGAGGACCCTATCTGCGGTGTGCACACACATGCCCATGTACATGGTGTGTAGCGGGTAATCAAGTGCTTTGCCTAGGGTATATATCCAGAAGGAGCTGAGCGCGTCGAAAAACTTTTCCGCATCAAGGATCAGGACAGCCCAGTCGACCGAGATCCAGCTCGCTGCTTCGGCCTTGGCGCGCCTGAGGAGGGCCGCCTTCAAAGGGTCAGAACCTCGTGCGGCTGCATCCCAGAATCCTGCTTTCTGTTTCTCCCAGGCGGTGACAGCTTCTTTCCTGCGTCGGGGCCAGGTGCGGTACAACCCTTGGGTCCGAGTGATGGGTCTGACCCCCTTCCCCTGTGGGTTTGGGATGCATGCCAACTTCATTCAACAGGATCTGCTCTGGCCACGCGCAGGTGCGCTCGATGTCCTGCAAGAGACCGACTAATTCATCGTTTGCCTCCTCAGGCAGAGCGGCCCAGAGCTCGGGGTTCCACTGGTCGGCCCCCATGCCCATAGAACCCGGGAAGGCCTGGCACGCTGCCAAGACCTGCGGGGCTTGAAGTTCAGACAGTCCAGGTACCTGGGCCTGCGCTTCCTGCCGAAAAACTTGCCACCAGCTCTGCGTAGAGGGATGCCCTTGGCCTCCAGGGTCCTTCCAGAGTGTCTGCCACCGAGTCTGCTTGGTCTTCAGAGCCTCCGAGGGGTCCCATAGTGGGCCCCCTTCCGCGTCCAGCTCTTGGGCTGGCATGGCCTCTGGGTGGCCCCAGGTGGTGGTATGTCGATGAGCCCACGCGGCCCCCCCTCGGAGGCTCTGGGAGAGCCACTCCTGGAACCCAGCTTGTTTATCCCGATAAACTTCATGATCGGCACGGTCTCGGATAGCCTTACACTTCTTGGCCAAGTCTTTAATGCCGTCCTGGGACAGTTGGGGCATCTGCTGGGCCTGCATCTGGATGTCCTGAATGTCTGAGGTGATCTGGATGAAGTCCTCCTGAGATCCCTTGGGGACATGATGCTCCTGGATACTTCCGAGTTTGGCCTGGATGAGCTTCCCAACTTGTTGGCGTTTTGCCGTCTTCCCTGGGCTCTCCTCACCGATGCGGAGTCCATGAAAGTCCTGAAGCCGCGCAACCATACATTTCCAAAAGGCGAGCTTATGCGTGCCCCATGTTGTCCGCTTTGTTTGGCTGGTGGCATGGCAGGTCTCATCGTCAGGCCTGGAGAGCAGCCGCGGTGGTGCGCAAGGTCGCGCACGCCAACAAGCTTGGACTTGCGCAGCTCCTCAGCTGCACCTGAAAAAAGAGCATACCTGTCAGTGAGAGCTGGATCGGCACAGGGTTCGGCAGTGAAATACTCTGTTCGGGGCCGGCTTGGAAGTCGAGCACGAGCTTTCTCCAGGAAGACTTCCCGCGCCAGCGCAGGCCCTTGCACGTCCAGGGGAAGCGGTACTGGCTGAGTGAGGACTTGCATCTGCCATCCCCTGAAAGTTCCTGCCAAGCTGCCGCGAATGCCAAGATGTGGATGGGCCCGTGGCCCCTCTAGGTCATACTCCAAGGTGAGGTCAGGGACGAGGTGGGAGGAGACCAGTCCGAAGTCGATCACCCGCTTGCCGAACTCCCGAGAGGCCCCTTATGGAAGAAAAAAACAAACAACACTGGCGTCGAGGTGGTCCTCAATCCCAGACTCCCGAACCTCCGATACTTCCATATTCCAGTCGGCTAAGAGGATGAAGGGGACCCCAGTGGCCTGGATGTTGCCAACCATCTCCACTAGCATCTGCATGCTATCCCCCGAGAGGCCCTCCCCGCAAGCGAAGTAGGCGGAGAGGAAAAGGAGCGCGTGGCCACGCAGGCGGACCTCACGCGCGGACCACATGCCTTGCCCAGCAGCTGGCTGAGACCACTCCGCTCGTCGCAGTCGGATGGCCCTGGAGCTCAGGTGTGCGCCGACGGCGACCCATGCACCTCCGCGGCCGAGCCCCCCTTGCACCTGGGTCTCGTTGGCGGGCCTGGCATCCACCTTCTAGTGCGCCTTGCTGAGCTTCTTGAGCGCTGCATGCAACGGTGGCCCTCGTTGGTGAGTCTCTGCGCCAAGTTGAGCATGGTAACCTTCATCGTCGCGAATCTTATTCACGTAGTCGAGCCCAGTCTGGTTCCACTTGGTGTAGATGGCGAAGTAGAAACGCACTGCTGGAAGGTCATGTTTGCGATACCGCTTCATCTTGTCACGACTGGCCTTCACATGCTCCTGGGGTGCCTGGGCGCATGGCTTCACCTCCAGGGCCTCAGACGGACAGACTGCGCCAGGAAGAGGAGCGGCAGGCTGCTGCCCCTCTGCCTCATCAGTGGCGATGGGCACGATGTCGGACTCTGGGTCGCCATCGTAGCCAGCTGTCGCGAAGGCGTCTGTGTCCAACTCCAGCTGGTCGAAGGGGTCCCAGTCCCCGTCCATGCTGGTCCTTCTGTCGCTGCTGTTGTCCGTGTCCAGCTCAGTGCCCTTCTGCTTCTCGTCCTCCGTGTCCACTCGCCCGCGCTGAGTGTTATCGGCTGCCGTAGAAGGGGCACTTGTGCCGCCCCTGCCTGAGCCATCACTCTCGGCCAGCCTCGAAGGTGCAAGGCCGAGGCCCAGAGCATTAAAGTCCCCTGCCGACGAGGATCTGGCGAACATGGCTGACTCAGGCAGGTCGGCGTGGGCCCCCGCCGAAGCGGGGCATCCTCTGGGCGAAATAGACGATGGGGCCACCGAGGGAGAGAGGGTCCACTCCTGTGATGACTCTGCCGGTGACCCAGTCGACAAAGCTGCTGAGGAAGATGGAAGCCGTGGACGCAGTCGACAAGGAAAGCCCACCTGTTGTCGTCATCTGCGTCGCTCATGTCTCCAGCCCAGGGGCATGCACATCCCTGGCCATCTGGAGAGAGGTACAGGCAGCTGCTCCCCACCGTCGCCGCCGATGAGCTGCTGTTGGTTGTCGTAGTCCTGGTGCTTCATTCCCCACTGAATGTAGCTGGTCTTCTGGTTCTGGTGGCTGAGCCAGATCATGTGATCGGTAGTGTCGATCCCCTGGACACTGCACATCATTGGCATCAGCTTGGAAGCGATGGTAAGTGGGGCGCTCCGCGAAGCGCACCCGAGCCGCACCCTGCGGCCCTGGGCTACCCCCGCGTCTGGCTGGCGTCCCCTTTGCTGGCTACCTTGCCCGCCAGCACTGCAGCAGCGCGCTCCTTGGCTGTCTGGGCGGGCTGCTGTGGGGCGCCCACCTCACTGCCTGGGGCGGCGCTGCCAGGTGCTCCGCCTCCAGCGCTAGCGGCGCCAGCAGCGGCAGGCTCCGTTGTAGCGCCGCCACCGTTGCCCCCAGGAGGAGGAGCAGACTCCGCCCTAGGCCGCTTGGTCTTGAGGCGCCTCTTCTGCTCCTCGTGGGCTCTGCGGGTGGCATCGCACTTCTCTTTGGCCGATTTGAAGAGCTCAGCGGCAGCGGCCTGCATGGCGGTCTTGAGCTCCTCCTTGCGCTTCGCAATCTCGGCCTCGCCCTCGGTGCCCAGCTCGTACTCTTCTCCAAGGTCGAACATGTCCCCGCAGTCAATGAGGTCGTCGGCGCTGAGCTTGCCTTCGAGCAGGGACTGCAAGTCGAGCTTGGAGGGGTTGGCTTCCTTGGGGCCGAGCTTGGTGTGGCATTCTTCCTCCAAGACTGCCTTGTACTCAAGCTCCGCGGCCTCGAGGTCACCCACCAGCTTGCGAACGAGCTCAGCTTGATCAGTAGTCTGCTGCTGAAGCTTGGCCAGGAGGTCTGTGGCGTTAGTGAGCTTCCTCTCAATCGCCGAGGCCTTGCGCTGGGCGGCGGCGGCGCGCTGGTGGACGGGGCGGACCACGCTCGCCTTGGCCAGCTCCGCCGCGTATCTGTTGGCTGTGGCTGTGTCTCCCATCTGGGTGGCCACATCCACCAGCTTCTGGAGATCGGCTGCCGAGACCTGCGCCGCTGCGGTGCCTGCGCCCCGCCCGCGGCTGGCCGAGCGAGTCCACCTGTCGGTGCCACGCCCAGCTCCTGCGTCACTAGTCCACGGAGCTGGCGCTGGTTCTTCAGTACGTCCTTTGCGGCAGTGCTTGCACCAGGTCCAATGCATGAGGTTCTGCCCGCATCCACAGAGGCTGCACTTCCACCGATCGCCAGGGCGCCCATGGGACATGTGCCGCGGGCAACAGAGGCTGAAAGAGACTGCAGAGGGTCGAGAGGCGCGCTCCCCCGAGCGCTCAGTACCTGGGCCGCGGCAGCCAGGCCTATGGAAGGGGCTGCCCTTCCACCGCGACCTCGAGCCTCTGGAGTCGGGACCCACGGGAGGCTAGCTCCGTGAGACTTGAGCCAACATGGCTACGGAGTTCCTCCTCCTCCTCCTCCTCATCCTTCTCCTCCTCCTCCTCGTCCTCCTCCTCCTCCTCCTCCTCCCTCCTCCTCCTCCTCATCATCATCATCATCATCATCATCATCATCATCATCATCATCCGCCTCCTCCTCCTCCTCCTCCTCCTCTCCTCCTCCTCCTCATCATCCCCCTCCTCCTCCTCCTCCTCCTCCTCCTCCTCCCTCCTCCTCCTCCTCCTCCCTCCCCTCCTCCTCCTCCTCCTCCTCCTCCCTCCTCCTCCTCCTCCTCTCCTCCTCCTCCTCCTCCTCCTCCTCCTCCTCCTCCTCCTCCTCCTCCTCCTCCTCCTCCTCCTCTTCCTCTTCCTTTTCTTCCCCGCCGTTCCCAAGCTCCCCCCTGTTCGGGCCCGCCGCGCCGACACGCCCGCGCGCCCGCCGAGGCTGGCCGCCAGGCCGCCGACCAGCACGCGGAGAATGCCTTGAGATGGCCGGGTCATTGCCCTTGCCAATCCCCGTCGGGGCCCGCGGGTACCCGGGTGTTCGGGCCCCGGAGTTTGAGCCAAAGCGGCGGCGGATGACGGGGGGGGGGAGGGGCGGGCACGGGCCTGCATCCGCGCGCCCCGTCGTCTTTTCCTGCCTCGTCCTCCTCCCCCTGCTCGTCCTCGTCCTCGCCTTCCTCCCCTGCCTGCTCCTCCATCTGCTCACTGGGTTCACAGGGAAAGCATAAAACAAACTCCCCAGGCAACCCCTTGTGTAATTCTGGCCAGCGATCGGGCGAAAACCCCATTCCAAGTCATGCATGCAATTATCTGTCCCCCTCCCCCGTCATCACCCTCGTTTGCCCGTTCCTCCCCCTCACCATTCCTGCCGTTCCTTCCCCCTTTCCTCCCAGATATGCGACGTCCTGATGTTTTCACATGCTGTCCACGGAAGTCCCGACCCTTACCCCGGGACCAGCTGTTCCTCGTGAATCGTCTTTTGACAAACCCTGGGGCCCAGTGAAGGCCTGCAGGGGCCGAAAACGGCGAAAGAACTCCGTCTTGCAAAGGAGGACGAGGAGGAGGGGAAGGAGGAGGAGGAGGAGGAGGAGGAGGAGGAGGAGAAGGAGAGGAGGAGGAGGAGGAGGAGGAGGAGGAGGAGGAGGCGGAGGAGGAGAGGAGGAGGAGGAGGAGGAGGAGGAGGGGGAAGAGGAGGGGGGGAGGGGGAGGAGGAAAAGAGGAGGAGGAGGATTAGGAAACGAGGCAACAAATCTCACCGATGTGCAGCTGGCGCTATGGCAGAGAATTACCCCTAGCGGCGCGGTTTGCGCCGACTTTGCCGAAAGACGGTGGGGGCCTCATCGGGCCAGATGGCTTTTCCGCTTGTGGACGGAATCTCCCAACGCTGAATTTGATCGAAGGCCTCGTTACCCTCTGGGGTGGGGTGCCCCTTGCATGGTCCGACAAAGCCAGGTCCTAACCTCCCCCCAGCGGCCGTTTTGGACCCCAGGCACCCACACCTCCAACACAATATCTGGCCATACATAATGGCCGAACCATGAGACTCGCGGACCACCCCACCCCCGACCTTACAGTTGGGGGGGCGCACAGGACGGCCTTGAGACTCTACTCGATGGAACTGGGCCCCTGGGCACTTGTCCTGGCGAAGCCGATGGACCACAATCTGGCGCTGGCTACCTATCCAGGAGGAGCCTACCCTGGAGAGCTGGTGTCCCGAAGCTTTCTCGAACTCCCCCCTTACGCGCCAGGCTTTTCGCGCAGGGGCCTCACACGGGAAGCTCTTGCGCTCGATCTCGGAACTCGCAGCAGCAGCAGCAGCATTCACTATGGCCAGCCTTCTCTGGACGAGCCACGCTTTGAATTCCAACCTGGGGCGGTCTCTGATATCCGGCTCAATATCTGCTGAAATCTGCTCTGCTCCTGCCTAAGAGCACTTGTCGGCTAGATCATTTTCCCGGGTGACACGGGGGGGCTGGTCACTAGAGGCGAGGGAGGCGCGATCTAGGTGAGAACTACACTTACTGGGCATGACTCTGCGGCCTTGGGCATCAATGGCATCAGACCTGATCCTTCCCCGCAGCCCTTCCAGGGTTCCAGGGGCGCCCGAAAAACTTGCCAACCCTCGCAAACGATCTGACTGACGTTGCAGAGCCATGTGGGACCTCTAGTTAGCTTCAGGGCCCACCGGGGGGCCGCCAATTCCGCGAGCGGAACTGTTTGGGCCCCATCAATCCCCCCACGGGCTCCTGGACGATGGGGCATCATAGCTGTTTCTTTTACTCTCGGCGCAGACTGGGTAAAGTATACGCCCCAGCCTGCACGCGCTGCGCGCCCGTCGCTGCTCGAGACCGAGCCGCCCAGGAAGGCCAACTTGCAAAATGAGCGCTGCTGGTCGGTGACGGAGCCGTCGGGCAGCGCAGAGATGTCGCCGCAGCCCATGAAGCACGGATAGCAAGGTTCGCCCCATGCGGGCGGCGGAGGGACACAGTTCCACGTTCGTGGTACAGGGCCTCTCCCCAGAACTCAACGTTCTTCCCCCCGTTGGTGAGGTCACGTGCAGCTTCTTCTCGGGGTCGGCCACTTCGACGAATCCACGGGTGGTCTTTTGAACAGGTGCGCGAACAACTCCAACCTCGGCGAGCCATGGCCCCCTTCTCTCCAGCATGGCACTTGTGGCAAACTCCATCGCGCAAGTGGCCCGCGGCTTGACGCCTGGCCTCTGCCCAGATAGCGTTGCAACCATCTGCCTCAAGACCTTCAGCTTCTCAGTGGCACTCTGCACGTCGCATGCGTTGAAGAGTGCGCGCGACGGATGTGGCGCCAGGCAAGGAATTCCATGATTCTTCAACTTGGCCCTTGGCCGCTTGACTCCACAAATCTTGAAGTGCATCTGAAACCGCGGCGGCCATCATCTCGGTGGCGTCGTCCGACTGGGAATATGTAGAGCTGGCCGGTGACGCGCGCGTCGCAGATGAGGAAGGCTGCTGATTGAGGTCGGCCGTCGTTCGGGCATCTTCTCCAGCGACGCTGCGTTCCCCCGAGGCATCCAGAACAGACGCCAGATCTTCCGACGGCGTTTTGAGCGGGACAGTCCTGGCTGCGCCGTTGTTATGTTGCCACCTGGCGAGGAGGGACTGTCGGTCGCAGTCCTGGCCTGGCCTGGATTCCAGGGCGGCCCCCCGAGACGGGGCGGGCTGGACGGCCGGCCAAGCAATATAGGCGATAGCCTGTATCTGATAGGAGAAGACTGTCCCAACGACGCTCCGTTCTCGAAATCGCCCTCCACATCGTTGAACGGATCGCGCTCGCCATCCATGGTCGCGGCGCCGGCCTGGATCTCGGATTGAGGCCGGTGAGCAGGGGCATTTTGTGTTGAGGTCGAAGGTGATGCTGTGGCCGCTGCTGCTGTCTCCTGGGGCTCATTAGCCATTCGCCATACCGTGCCTCGCGAATCCGCCCACTGGTCTGGCTCACTGGGGCGCCAGCCCAGCTCGGGCAGGCCCTGGGTGAGCGCCGCCATGGGGCCCGCGACCGCGCTCCATCCTGCGAGCGAGTTGTCTTGGCATGCTGGCGCGCTTCCAGAGCTTGACCCATTCGGAAATCTGTCGCGCGAGTCCAACTGCCCCGGAGTGCTTTCCATAACGTGCAAGAACATGATGATATACGTGCTTCGCCCGCCTGTAGCGTAGCCCCACACGTCTGCTGCTTCGGCTCGCGCTCGCCACGCAGCTGCGGGAGGCGTGCCGACTGCTGGCACATCGTAATTGGACTTGGCTCGGGCGTTCACCATGTCGAGGGCGGCAAGCTTCCGCCATCTCTTGCCAGCCCCATTGAGAACTCGTGCTCTGCGAACTCGGACTCTTGCTGCTTCCTGCCCCGCTGCTGCCGCGGCCGTTCTCCGTCGGCGGCCTCTCGAGATGCCGACGCCCGAGTCTCTGACGTCAGGTGCCGCGTCGATTGCGGCTCCGACGTCTTGCGCTGCCTTGGCGACTGCCTTCTCGACGCTGGGAAGCGACGCCATCGCTGAGGACTTAGCAGACATCTCCAATACCCTGTCGATGCATCCTTGGACCAGAGGGGCTGCCACTGCGACGAGGTCGCGTTTGACTACTTGGCAATCTATATCTGCTCTCGCTGTGACGTCGCCAAAGTGCTGCCCGGGCAACGCTCGCGGCGCTTGGTAGCGGGCCATCTCCAGAACCGGGTAGAGAAATGCCCGAGCAGCATTGCTGGCGCTGTTGCGTCCTGGCGCGATTCTGCGGCTGGGGAGGATGGCGGGCGCAAAGGCCCCTGCTGCTCGCATTGCCCTTGGCGCGAAATAAGCAATGCAATTCATGTAGAACTCCGCTGCTGGAAATTCCAATGCCAAAGCTTTATCGATCAGGATCGGGATGCCAATTGAGTCGCATAACTTGTTGGTACCTAAGTAGATGGAGCCCCGTGCTTCGGCGCCGCCCCAGGCGCTGCTCTCGCCCATGGCCGCGCAGAAAGAAGCTGCCTGCACCGCTGGCGATTTGGCCACTGGTGCATCCCAAAAACCCGCCTTCTGACCGCTCCACGATGTCATGCCTGGCTGCCGAATCCTTCCCCAGAGCCAGAGATGGGCCCAATCGGGCATTCATCGCCAGCCTGCGCGCCGCTTCCTTTGCGGAGCAGCTCGTACCAAGCATGAAGCCATTGGCGTGGCCAAGCAAGTTCGGATTCACACTCTGAGAACACGGGGGCGGATTCTTGCTTGGTTGCTGGGGAAATGGCCTGGACGTGCTGGATCCTCCACATGTCGGAGCCTTTGCCTGACGAGTTCGGGGTGGTTCGCAGGGCTCATTCCAACTGATCTACTGGTATGGGCTCACGATCCTGCATGTCCTCAAGTGAACGATCTCGTGGCCGTCGCACTTGGTGGACACAACCTTCATGACCATCATGTTTGGTCCATCTCGCCTCCCACTGCCTAGCTCGCGCCTCTACTGCGCTCTGTGGGTTGGCAGTGACTTCGCGGCCGTCAGGATCCAGGCAAACTTCTGGAAGCACGAGAAATTCGAGCCTCGCGAGGTAGCGGTGAGCGTCTCGCGCGTTGCCGCCCATCGCCTTCTTGGCCCACTTGCGGATGCTGATATTTGCCTTCTGCCGCGCCCCCTTGCCACGGCGCTCTGCTCGCTGGCTGACCCGCAGAAGTGCATCGCGCCAAAGCGGGCGATGGGTGTCCAGCCCTGTCCTGTTAAGAACGCCCATGGCCACGCATCGCCTCCTTCGTCTTGTCGCGCAAGCTGGGCGATCGAAGCCGGGGGCGCCGGGAACTCTAAGTCCTCGACGCGTTTGATCTGTTCGCGGGCGATTGCTCCGAGGGCCCCGCGGCGCGCTGAGCTGGGCGGCGCCCCCCAAGCGGCGAAGCAGAGATCCCAGCTCGATATATCTGTCATGCCGCGCTCGGTCTGGGCCCATATGGCGACGCGCGCGCCCGGGAACTGCAGGCGATCATCGGCGTCGAACTGCGCGTCTTCGGACGGTTTTGGCCTCGCCCTCTCTCCCGCGCAAGATGGCCTGTGAGTGGCATGCTGCTTGAGCCAACTTCATGCACTTGTCGCCCAGGTGCTGTCTTGCCTGCCGCGCGAGCTCAAACGCGACGCTCGATTGGTGAACTCGTCTGGTTCTGGAAGCTCGCGCGCTTCAGCTTGCTGGCGAACGCCCTGCCGCGCGTCGCCCTCCACCACAACCAACAGCCAACACCTGCTTGGTGCAGGTCGGGGAGAGGAGGCTGTCTATCTCCTGGCGCCCTGCCTGCAATGCCAACTGCTCATGGGATAGTTGGGCGGTGCCCGCGCTGATTTCCTGCTCCTCCATGTGCTCCGTGAGACGAGCGTGCTCCTCGCGATCTCGCTGCTTTCGCTCGAGGCCACTTTCCACGTGCACTGCGAGGTGCGGCGCTTGGTGAGGCTCAGCTCGAACTGGGCAAAATACCTCGAGTGCCGCTGGGCGTCTCGCTATCTTGATGAACTGGCCCACCCGAAGTCCCCACGTAAACTCGGCGCCTGTCGTGGCCCCTCCGAGGAAAGGCCGACAGGATGGAAGGCATAACACGTAATCCAACATCCGTCCCATTCCACTCGAACAACTAGCATCTACCCCTGCATGTGTAGCCGGTTGCGCCGAGAGCTTCTTGGCCCAGGGCGACCGCATACATTGTTCTGGCGTGACGTTCCAGTCGCCCACCGCTGCCCGTGGCGTGCTGGTGCCGGCCACGAGCTGGGCGAGCTGCGTCAACTTTCTGGCATTGGGGCCCGCTGTCCAGATGCACTGCAAAGAGAGCGATTCGAATGCCACCCGACAAGCCCCAACGCACCACCACGATGTCATTCAGCTCCTTCTCAAAGGTGCTAACCCCACAGGCGGTCGGTAGGTGTCCTGGGGTCTGAAGGTGGGAACGGCGCAGCCAACGTACTCCCCCATGAGTTCCGTCTGCAGAACGTCCAGTACGCGATGCTGCTGTCCATGTGCGCTGAGAGCGCCATCCATAAGGCTGAAGCCGCTGGGCTTCTTCAGGCTTTTGGCTGCCGCGAGGTGGTGCTCGACTAGGCCCACCATATAATACTTCGACTGCGTGATGAAGTGACGAACCAGCGACGTTGTATCGAGAGATACTCGCGACGGATATGCTGGCGTACTCCCCCCTCGTCGTTGCTCGCACCAAGAGTATTGGGCGGGTCCTGGGACTCGCATTCGGGGTCCTTGAATTTCGCACGAACACGTCTGAGGCTAAACCCGCGGCGGCGTAACAACCTCGATCTTGGCTCCCACAAGGGGTTTAGTGCGCTCGGGGATCTTCTGGGCCTGATCGGGGTACTGGTCCACGTGCTCGGGCTTCGCGACGTCGAAGCCACCTGGCGACACACCTTCAGCCTGAGCTGCAAACCCGCTGGATGAAGCAGCTCCTGCCGCATGAGTTGTACCTTGCACGGCTCCTCGGCGTCGTTTTGATTATTTGGCTTGGTCTGCAAGCTTGCGTGTTTTTTTGGCGGCCTCCTTCGTTGCCGTCGAAGCTCCCTTGGCCGCCTCGAGCATTTGCTGGGCTGCCACGATTGCTTCTCGAGTTTCCATGTATCGGCGTTTTTCTTCTCCAAGGAATTCCAAACTTCCGGGTGGAAGCTCTGAAAGCTCAGGGAAAGGTTTATATTGCTGGCTTTGCTGCTGCGCTGGAGGTCCCGTGTCGGCCTTTTCCCGACACGCATCCACTCTCAGCTGGGCTTCCTTCTCTGCGGTGCTGTTGTCCGCCAACTTTGCCAAGCTGTCCTTGCTCTTCTGCATTGCGCTGGTGTCTCGTCCTTAGTTTCTCTCCTGCCAGTGTAACCACGCGGAGCTCCTGAGCCGCTGCCTCCAACTCCTCCAAGGGCTTGGGCGCTGTGGCTGGCTTCGGGTCTGGCTGGCGCAAGTGAAGGCAGGCTTGCTCCAGCAAGGCCACTCAGATCGGCCAAGGCTGGTGTCCACTCGGCGCCACATTTGGCACAATTTACCCTCGCTGTGATGCGGTCGTTGCAGATCCAACTGCTGCCAAAAGGAGAACAAATGCTGCAAAGTGTATACTGTCTCCGGTGCCCGCCCAGGCGATACGTTTCGACCGTGAATGCGATCGTGCACGGCTGGCCGCACGTCCTCCTTCCTTCCCGGGCGGGAGCCTTCCTCCCATGATGTAGCTGTCGTCGTTGTCTGTTGCGATTTCCGCCGAACATTGCAGGTGCGCCCCTCAAGCCGCGGGCGCGCCTCGCGGCCTGCTGGACTGGGCAGGCGCGGACGCGCGGTACGCGCGCAGCTGTGGGTCCGCCAGAATGCACCCTGCAAACTGTTGGGCCCAGTTCGGTTGAGGAGGAGGAGGAGGAGGAGGAGGAGGAGGAGGAGGAGGAGGAGAAGGAGGAAAAGGAGTAGGAGGAGGAGGAGGAGGAGGAGGAGGAGGAGGAGGAGGATCGAGGCGGAGGAGGAGGAGGAGGGAGAGGGGAAGGAGTAGGGCGAAGGCCTACGGCCGAGGGCGCCGAAACCCGCGAACATGCGCGCGGGCCGCCCGGCCCGAGGCCGCGGCAGTAGTAACTGGGCACCGTGGCGACGGGCTGCAGAGCAGAGCCCTGCACCTGGCAGCGGGGAGCTGGGCGGGAACGTTCGGGGGGAGGAGGCAGAGGAGGAGGAGGAGGAGGAGGAGGAGGAGGAAGAGGAGGAGGAGGTGGAGGCGGAGGGGAGGAGGAGGAGGAGGAGGAGGAGGAGGAGGAAGAGGAGGAGGAGGAGGAGGAGGAGGACGACGACGAGGAGGGGAGGAGGAGGAGGACGAGGAGGAGGAGGAGGAGGAGGAGGAGGAGGAGGAAGAGGAGGAGGAGGAGGGGGAGGAGGGAGATGGGGGAGGAGAAGGAGGAGAAAGAAGAGGAGGGGGAGAGAGGGAGAAGGAGGGGGAGGACGAGGAGAAGAAAGACGATGAGGAGGAGGAGGTGGAGGAGGAGGAGGAAACGGAGGAGGACGAGGAAGAAGATGAGGAAGGGGAAGACGAGCAGGAGGAGGAGGAGGAGGAGGAGGAGGAGGAGGCGAAGGATGGGGATGAGGGAGGAGGAGGAGGAAGAGGAGGAGGAAGAGAAGGAGGAGGACTGATTGACGCGCCATGGCACGGCGGGATGCCCGAACCAGACTGAAACCACATGGCATTCAAAGGCGCATGCGACCCTTATCGGACACGAACGCTAACTAGCGACAGTATGTGTCTAGCTAGAGCCCGTATGGCTTGGGGGTCGCAGCTGGCTTGAAGAAAGGGAGGAGGAGGAATAATAATACAAAGTTTGCTGGCCATGTGGCGCACAGGCAGGCTGTCGTGGGCGGACACGTAAACGCGCGCGGCACGGTGCACGTGAGCAAACGCAGTCGTGTTGCGAGCAATCCGCCTCGGTCGCAGGTGGTCGCGAGTGAATCGCCACTGGTGTTCCTGCTGCCGCTTTGTGGCCCCAGCAACGCCGATGTGTCAAGGTTCGATCGAAAACAACGCGGTGGACGCCAACTTTTGACTGCAAGGGGGAGGCGAATCCCATCACAGACTTGTCAGTCTTTCAAATTGAGGAGGACCTTCGGGGCGCCTCACACAATGGGGTCGCCTGCGTGCCCGGCACTTGAAGGGTCTCCTTCTCCCGCGCAAGGCCCCGCGGACCCACGGCAAAAAGGCCGTCAAGAGGATCGCCCACGGGTTCCGCCGTGCGGCTTTGCAGGCAGAAATTCCCGCCCGGCTGAAATTTCTGGCACTTCTTGCTGCCGTGGATTGCGCCGCCCTCAGATGCGGGCCCCGTGGCTTCGACAAGCGGAAGATAAGCAGGAGGAAAAGGGGGGGAGGAGAGGGATAGGAGGAGGAGGAGGAGGAGGAGGAGGAGGAGGAGGAGGAGGAGGAGGAGGAGGCGGAGGATAATAATAACAATAGTAACAACGTGCGAAGTGGAAGCGCCCGAAGGAAGGAGACGAACGCAGGGGGAGCCGCGCGTCCTCCCACCTGCGGCGGCGAGGGCAGGAGCGAGAGCGGCGGGGCGCCGGGTGCGTCCTCTGCGCTCGGCGCCGGGTCGATGGCAGCGCCCAGCGCAGCCGATTCTATATCGCGCGGGGGGCTGGGAGCGACGGCGGAGGAGGAGGAGGGAAGGGATAGGAGGAGGAGCGCAGCGTAGAGGAGAGGTCCATCCGACCGACCACTGCGCTCAGCTCAACAGCTGAGCACACCACTCCACACTCGAGCGACTGGCTTCGCCAGCGACCAGAGCGGAGGAGAGAGAAGCAGGGGCAGCGGCCGCAGGAGGCGGGGCGGGCGGCGGGCGCCCGCCTATGTCGAACTTCACGTGCATGTGAACGGAGAGCGGTGTTTCAATCAGGGCCGCGGGAGGCGGCGCGCGAGAGTGAGGGTGAGTGGCAGCAGCAGGAGGATCAGCAGCGAGGGAAGGAGGGGCCACAGGGCGAGTGGAGAGGACGGAAGCGGCGCGGCAGCGGACAGCCACGCTTCGCACGACCGTGACATCGGGCGACGAGAAAATGGAGCCTCTCGGAGGCAGATGCTGAGAGTCAAAAGAAAGATAATTTGATTTTCCGAAGCGCTCACTCCTCATCGGCGAACAGCCGTTCTGGGTATGTGCAGAGACATCCACCGTCGATGTGACCAGACTCGAGGACAACGCGATCGTCGGGCAGGTGGAAATAGACCTCGGCGACGCAATACTCGGTGTCGGCTCAATCCTCGCCCAGGTGGCAATCAAGCTTGGCGCGGTATTCCTCGTGCACGGGCTTGGGACCAATTCCTCGCTCTTTACTCCATGTGCGCAAAGACAAAATTTTTCACCAACGTCCAGCGACAGTGGCGGCGACTGAGCCCGCCGCAACGGGCTCGAGGAGCACCCGTGCGCAGGACTTTGCGTTCTGCCAGATTTTCCACCAATGTCCAGCGACAGTGGCGGCATCTGAGCCTGCCGCAACGGGCTCGAGGAGCACCCGTGCGCAGGACTTTACGTTCTGCCAGATATTCCACCAACGTCCAGCGACAGTGGCGACGACTGAGCCTGCCGCAACGGGCTCGAGGAGCACCCGTGCACAGGACTCTGCGTTCTGCCAGGATCGATCCCACCAAAGTCGCTGAGAGGGCCAACGCGTTCAGGTGTGGCAACCATTGTCGAAGGTGTCGCGGGTGCGTTTTCGCGAAGGGCTCCATCGTCATCACTGTGCACTGTAGGCACCAGCCGCGGCGTAAGGCATGGTGACAAACCAGGGGTCAATCCTTCACTATCCACATCATCAGCGTCATCGTCACTATTCTGCCCAGCATCACGTTCAGCAGGATCGTCGGCCTCAGAAGTGGAGTGCTCGTCTGTGATCGAACGCAGGACAGGAATGCATGGGGACGGCGTCTTCCACTTCTTATCAAGCTGGTCTGTTGGCGACGCCATTCGTAGCGTTCTGGCGGCAACTAGGGCAGCAGAGTGCAGAGCAGAGGGAGAGACCCAGTCGCGATACCTGATGGTGTGATACGTAGTGTACGTGACCACAATCTCCTCCATTCTTTCAACACACGGCGCAGTCAAGCACAGTCGCTCATGCAGAAACGCAGGAAGCGAGCGTCCAAGAGCACGTCCCACGGCACGAATCAGGCGGTGACAACGAACGTAATGGCATCGTCTGTCTGTACATGTGCTGCAGCCGAAAATACAGCGCCGACGACCTGACGGGTAACTGATGCGATAACTTGTGAGCCACGCAGATGCCCATGTCTTAATCACGGGGAAGACCCAGCTCGTTGGAAGCAACTGCAGCAGCATCCGATTCGAACCCCACGGAACACGATGCAGGAAGGGTTCGTACATGTCAAAGTAGCGGGCGAGCCTGGTCTCAAAGATCGCGTGAAGCGGGTAGGGGGTCACGAACCGCTCGTAGAGCGCAGCTGTGGCAGCACGTTGGTACTTGAGCTTTCGCCCAGTGACTAGTAGCTCCGAGGAGATCGCCGTCGTGCAACAGCGCAGAACTTCCGAAGGATAGCCAGCTCGAGCAGAGCCCTCTTGCAGCCAAGAGTAAGTTTGCAGAATGGGTGGCAACTTCCAGTGTCGCCCGGCATCGCCGAGCCAATCCATCCGAGGTCGGCTGGCAGCGAATGAGGCGTCATCAAACCGCCCATTCATGATATCAGAGTTCCATGTTTGTGTGGCAAGTGAAATAGTAGAACGCATGTGAGAGTGCTCGCCGAACGTGATGGAGGCAGCTCGAGCAAGGGCAGCAGCGCACGAGTGTTGCACGAGCGGGATTTTGGGGCCTCCCCAAGCGACTAACTGGGCCCAGCCAGAGGCAGGCAGAGTACCCATGGGAACACGAAGCGTCTGAGCAAGCACTGAGCGCTCGAAAGCGGCCTTCCTGGGAGGCAAAGGGTAAAACTGGGCCAGGTAGGACAGGACGGGGAGAGCCCGCGATCGTTAGAGCACGCCATTGACCCCCAAAGGAGCTGAGCCTGAACCGAGAAGCCTGGCACGTAGCCTAAGTTTCATCATCGCCGCGTCCCAGTGCATCTGTATCGTGACATCTGGACCCAGGAGAACGCCGAGGTACATCAGGCGAGCAACGATCTCGAACGCCTGCCAGTCCGGTACCAACCGACAGAGAAGCTCACGAGTACTAGCGAGAAGGTCAGGGTCGAACGTCGCGTGCAACGGGGTGACCTTGCATTTACTGACCTTAAGGCAGAGCCCAGTGAGATGCCGCGTAGTTGTCATCACGCGGAAGAGCACCTGAAGACCCCGAGCCTCAAACAAGACAGCCCCAATATCGTCGGCACAGGCCCTCGCGAGGCCAAGTCCAGCATCTTCCAGGGAGTATCCCAGGTCAACCAGAAACGGGGCCGCGCTCAGAGCGTAAAGTGCCCCAGAGAGGCCGCGGCGCTGTATGATCCCAGACCTCAGCCAGTAAACTGAGTGGAGCAGGCCACTGTGGGCCACGACCCCTTCGATAGCAGAATACAGCCAGGCCAGGAAGTGCAGGACAAGCGCAGGCAAGCGCAGGTGGGCCAGGAAGAGCATCATAAACTCCTGGGGGAGGCTCGGGAAGGCCTGGTCGAAATCGAACGAGACCAGAAGCGGCAACCAAGTCGGAGCCATCGGATGGGCCCCAGCAGTATGACTGAAGCCATCTAACTCTAAGATGTTGTACCGAAGTTACGGCCCTGCACGAAGCCGCGCTGCGACTGAGGGACGACGGTGTTCACAACTCCTCTAAGTGATTGGTTCACGGCAGACGTCAGAATGTTCAAGTCGGTGTTGCGGAGCCCGAGGACCCTGATCCTATCGGCGGTTCTGATGCAGCCTCCTGAGGCCAAGTCTTCGCGCTCCGATCCCTCAGGCAAGTACGCCTGGAGGGTGGCGCTGGCCGCGTCGAAGAGGGACTGGCCACGCAAGATCCAGTCCACCATGAGGCATAACACCTCCAGGCAGCAATCGGCAGCCGCCCAGGCCGCATACGGTAGTCCGTCGACACCAGGGGCAGAGTGTCGGGCACGAGCAACAACATTTCGAATCGTAGCTTTCGACGGAGGAGGGACGTCGGGGAGCACAGGCGAAGGGCACTGTTGTTCGATATATTCATGAGCAGCTTCCAAGTCGACATCCGGTCGCGAGAAGACAGGGCGCCAGTACTCAGTAAGTGCAGCGACTCGATCCCCAGGTGATTCCGCTAATCGAGGGCCGCACCGAACAGCACGTAACACCGACCTCCGAGAGAAAGGGGCCCAGATCGCTGCTTGTCGCTCCAACAACTGGCGACGGCGAAACGAGGAGGGCGGGCGACTCGAGCGGATACCTGCAGCAGAGTCAGCAGCAGCGCGTATTTCTTTTTTCCAGGAGCCGCATGTGAACTCCGTCCGTCCACATGTGGAACGATTCAGGGTGTCGACGAACAACTTGTGGGCCTTCGATGTCAAGTAAGCTGGCTGCGGTGGCCGATGTCGCCACCAATCGACGAGCAAGATGCGAGTCCTGCCGCCGCACTGCACGCGCGCATCCCCGAGCGACAAGCAACGCAGTTTCATCCCCAACTGGATGGGATATGAATAACCAGTCACGAACTTCTCTGGCTGCTTCCTTCATCACGTCCTTGAAGTGCTCCTGGTAGACCGACGCAGAGCACAACGTCTCAGCGCCATCTCCGTCCTTGAACATGCCTTCAATACGTTGCCGAAAAAAGAAGACTCTCAAAGACATGGCGAGGTATGGGTTGTTCAGCCCTCGGCCGTGCATGACGTTGACGCAGTGCCGTAAGTAAGGCAGCATGGTCCGATATCAGGGATTGAGATAACACTTCTGGTTCCCCAATGGTAGAAGACTCCGCGCATAGCTGACACAACGTCCACCCAGGCACCGAGCAGAAGAAACGATCCAGGCAACTGACCGAGTTGGCGTCCTTCGCGCAGTGCGTCGGCGACTCAGGCAACATTTCAAGTAGCGAGCCCAGCGCCCTCAGCCACCGAGCGGCCGTTGCACGATGATTCCGAGGATCCGAGGCACGAGCGGGTTCAGGGCGGTGGAAGAGCAAGGCCTCATCAGGGCCGAAGTTGAGGTCGCCCTGCACGATCGCCAAGTAGCGAAGAGGATCAGCCGCCGCACGGCCCCGAGCAGCGCCGGTCTCAGCACACATCTCGTCGACCTGAAGTGCACTGAGCCCATGATTGTGGATATTGAAATGCACCAGCTGGAACCCCTGCCCGAAGACGTCGACTCGAAGGACCCTTCCTTTCACGACGGCCGAAGCATTGCTGGCTACATCAAGATCGAAGGCGAGCTTCGGTAGAATTGCGGCGACACCTCCCGCAGCCCATCCCCCATCATCAGCTGGACAAAACGAGGCGTGAACCACGGCATCACGATGAAGACAGCATATAAAGTCTTCGAGTTGTAGGCGGTCTTGGTGCACTTCTTGAAGTGCCAGTATAGACATAGGTAAGTGAAGCTTCTTCAAATACGACGACTTAAGTCCACTCTTTGCTCCTCGGTACTGCAACAGAGCGCGAGCGTTCCAAGTGATGAATCGCACGGATTCATTCTCGTTCCCACGGGTGTCGAAGAGCTGCAAGAAGCAGTTAAAGACACCACTTCGTCGGAACAGGGGGCGCCGCGAACTCGTCCACCACCAGCTGCAAGTCAGCGCGCGTGAGCGAGAGGTCCTAGATGCCTTCCTCATTGGACCGCGCGTCATACGGAGCGTTCTCAGGGTTCGCCTGGATCTTAAACACATTGGTCCAGCCGCTCTTGAGGATGCCACGTTCGCGGTCGACTGACCACCTCCCGCCGAACTTATCAGCACACGCGCCACGGATTTTACGAAGTGCCATCTCCGTCTTGACCTGGCGAGGGGACTTGTCAGGCCCCAGGTGTAGGCGGCCCTCAGCGGCTGAGCCAGGGGCCTGCACGTTGAATTCCCTCCACTGGTCGTTACGGCGAAGACTACTGAGGACCTTAGCGACCTTCCGAGAAGCGAGGCCCGTGGCCCCGCTGAACTTAATGAGAAACCTGCGAGCAGGCGTCGGCGACGGGCAAGAAAGAGTGCACTGGTCAGCTTCGAAACCGAGCTCAGTGAAGAACGGCGACAACACATCACGAACCTGCGAGAACCCCACCATCTTGGTGCACATCGCCACAACCACGGCTGGGTCTGTCTGGCGGTCGAAGCTGGCAGGGGGCGAAGGGGCGGCTTCATGACGCTTGGCCATGTGTAGTCCATCACGAAGCTCAGCGATCTCTGCACGCAACTGGCGCAGATGCTCCGTGTGTGAGTCCACTTCGATGTTGAGTGTCGCAACTTCACCTGTGACTTCATCAATATGGCGCTGCATCTTCCGCGAGAGTTCATCCAATTGAGGCCTGACTACTCCCATGGCTTTTTGATCAAGCTCGGCAGGCTGTTCTTCCAGCTGCTTTTTGAGCACCTCCAAGGTACGAAGGATGTTGGCGTTGCTGGCTTTGACCGTGTCCCCAACCGTCGAGGCGACAAGACTCTCGAGCTCCGTGCGCAACTCATTGAACTGAGAGGCGACGCCGTCGGCGACCACAGACTTGATATACTCGTCGGAGTACTCGTGGGCACCTGGAGTAGCGGATGAACACCACGAGTCAGCCCCTGCGTGGACACCACAAGCATGATCAGGACCACCAGCAGCAGGAGGAGCCGAAGGGCCCGTTTGCTGCTCACTGCGACCAAAGACGAGTGCGGCACCAGCGGCGGCAGCACGGGAGGCAAGGCTGGCGACACCCTTGCCACTGCCTGAGGATCCCTTGCCCTCCTCGGTACGCGGATACTTGAGCTCTGGCGAGCCTTGGACACGATGGCCTTCAGCACGTTCATCATCAGGGAAGGTGGGCATGTCTTCGATCTCCTGGGCGCAACGGGCCAGAGCAGCGGCATCGGGAAGCCCCATTGCAACTGGGACGTTCGCTCGCACAGGAACGGGAAAGGCCTCCGTTTACCCGTGGGCGCGAGCGTCGGTGCGATGAACAATCTCTGCCAGACCACCAAGGGTCTTGTCTGCCGCGGACTAGCGGTATCCACTTGTTCCACTGAGGAACTATGCATCTTGAGCCAAAAATGGCTACGGAGGGATAGGAGGAGGAGGAGGAGGAGGCGGAGGAGGAGGAGGAGGAGGACGAGGAGGAGGAGGAGGAGGAGGAGGGGGAGGAGGAGGAGGAGGAGGAGGAGGAGGAGGAGCAGGAACAGCACCAGCAAGAGCCATCGGGAGGGGCGGACACAGAGAGGGAAGGGTCAGAGCATCAACGCAGGGCGGTGGCAGATCGGAGCAGAGGGCGGCGGCCGCAGGCAAGGGAACGCTGGGAGGGGAAAGGTCGGGCGAGAGGGCGGAAGGCACGGGCTCAGAGCTGCTCAGAAGACGAGAGTCGTGAATGATGCCATCGCCGCACTCGGACCCACGGGGCGATGAAGGAGAGGAAGCCAGCAAGGCCAGCGGCGTAGAGGACGCCGAAGGCGAGAGCAGCGGGGTAAGGCGAGGACTGCGGCGGCGGGGAGAGAAGCGGGACCGCGGCTCCGCCAGGATATCCCTCGCGAGCGCGGCATCGCCGAGGGTGCGAGGGCTGTCACGATCGGAGTCCGACTCTTCTCCACTTGCGTTGTCACAACCATCCAGAGAGGAGGATCTCGAAGTGGGCAGTGTGAGCCTCGGCGAAGATGTCTCCGAAGACGAGGGCCCGGAGGGGCCAGAACACGAAGCAGGCCTCGGGCGAAGGGCCTGTCGCTCGCCATCGTGAAGTCGAGCAGGTCGAGCGAGATTCATTGAACGAACACCGGCAAGTGCACAATAATAGAATTGAATAGAACTGAGAGGCCAACAATCAATCAACTTAGCTGAGTTGCTTGTCGCGCACGCGGCCGCCAGGAAGCCGAAGGACGGCAGAGATGGTGGAACGAGACCCCACCGAGCAAGCGCAGGAAGAGGGAAGGGGCGGGCAAGGGCGGAACGAAGAGCGCGATGTAGAGGACGGCAGCGGCAGTAGTGGCAGAGAGAGGCGAGTTCATCGCCGCATCCGAAGGCACAGCACCTCAGGCCAGCCGAATGTGCAATCCGTGACGATGTCTTCCATCCGTCGTCCCATGTTCGCACTGACGCCCATGCCCACGAGCAGAAACAGCGCGCCAGCATAGACCTAACCTCCTGCCAGTCGATCTGCGAGATGGCCACGGTGTGACGCGGGAGGAGCTTCGCCAAAGTCACGACCAGGATCCGTTGGAGAGGGGCAGCCTGCCGAACATGAAGCAGGAGGGCGTGGTGTGCAGCACGCTGAGGACGGGGGCGTCGGTCATGGGCGGCCTCGAGCTCGCCACGAATGGCATGCCCACAATCCGTTCCAGCAGGTCACCAGACAAGGAGGCAGCACGAGACAGCGTCGAAGAACTCGGACTGCCAGAACCCAGGATAAAACGCAAGCGTCGCCAGCATCTCGAGGGTGTGCCACCCAGGGTGGATGTCGACGAAATTGCGCAGCTGGTCAAGGATAGCCTGATGCTCAGGAAAGGCAGCAGTCGCCGACCTCGCCAGGGTCGCCGCGCGTTTAAGGCCCCACCTCACCACGCGAGGGCCGCCCCAGAACTCCAGCTGAGACCATGCCGCCAGCGAGAAAGCGCCGAGGGCGATGCCGAATGCTTGGGCGAGGACAGGGAGCTCCAGACGGCGCAGCCTGTCGTGGGGCAGCTGCTTGGATCGGGCAGCAGACGATAGCGTGGCGACCACACATGCGCAGCAAAGCCGAGCAGAGACGCCAGCTTGCAGTGGAGGAAAGGAAGGCGGAGGGCGGACGCAGAGTAGGAGGGGAGGGGCAGTGAGGGAGAGAAAGGAGGAGGGAGGGAGGAGGGAGGAGGGAGGAGGAGGAGGAGGAGGGAGGAGGAGGAGGAGGGAGGGAGGAGGGAGGAGGGAGGAGGGAGGAGGAGGGAGGAGGAGGAGGAGGAGGAGGAGGAGGAGGAGGAGGAGGAGGAGGAGGAGGGGGAGGAGGCAGCGAAGGAGGGGAAGGAAGAGGGGAAGCAGGTGCCAATAGCTCGAGCCCGAAGGCGAAGCTCAGCCACGGGACCCGCCCGGCACCACGAGGGCGAGGCCCCGAGGGCCCCTCCGAATGCCAAGGCAGAGGCGCCCAGCAACCAGCCCAAGCGAAGCCCAATCGGGAGCCAAGCGTGCTATCTGTTCAGACGTGCGCGAGGCCAGCGAGGTACCGAGTGGGCCCAGAGGGAGGGGCCACCAGACATCTGGACGTCTTGGGGACGAGGTCGGCGAGGAGCTCTGCGAGGCGTATCGCGCGGGCCGCCGGTAGGAGGTCGGCGATGCTCGCGACAGCGCTGCCGATGTCGTCGGCGCACGCTCCGTTGAGGCCGCGCTGGGCCCTCGCAATGCACCCCGAGAGGGTCGCACAAAAGAAGACGCAGACGCTGTGGCGTACAAGGAGGCCGAGAGGCCGCAACCCTGGATGATGCCGCTGCGAACCCGGATTAATCGGATGGACCCACCACCAGGCAAGGCCACGCCCTCAATGGCTGCGTAGAGAAAACCGACGAACAGGCGGAAACCAAGAGGTACCCCCAGCGCCGCCAGGACAAACTTAACTAACTCGTGATTCAGGGACGGGAAGGCCTGGCCGAGGCCCAGGGAGAACAGGAGGGACATGTCCCGAGAGGTCGGCGGCGTCAGCGACAGCTGTCTGGCACGCGCGTCCAGCTCCAGAATGTTGAAGCCAGAGCGTGTTGAAGTCAAAGCTTCCCGCTGTGCGATGATGGCCTCCAGCGTCGTGGCCCGCTGCGCGACAGCCACCACCAGAGTCGTGTCAGGGTCCCGAGCGAAACCCTCGGGGACCGCCACAGGGGCGGGGGTGCGCTGCTCAGCAACTGCGAGACGGCGACGGAACTCCGCCATCTCGGCACGAAGGCGCCCCATCTCAAAGTCCTGGGCGTCCATGCGGGAAGCATGCTGGCGGAGGAGAGCACCGTGAGAGTCGAGCTGGGCCTGAAGACGACGGGCGAGGCCGTCGACCTGGGGGCGGACCACGTCCTGCATCTGCTGGTCGATGTTGCACGCTTGGTTCGAAACCTGCTGCTTGACTCTGCCGATGGCTGCGAGGAGGGCGCCATGGTTGGCCGCGACCGTCTGCCCCAACCGCAGAGGCCACGGTGTCGTTAAGGGAGGAGCGCATGGCCTCGAACTCGTCCCTGCATAGCTGGCGAAGGTAGTCGTCTCTCGCCCACATGTCCTCATCGGATTCAGCACCCTGTCCGTCAGCAGCGCCAGCAGGTGCCGCACGCTTCCGAGGAGGAACAGCACCTTTGCCACCCATGCCGCTCCTGCCACGCCCATGGGGAGTAGGGAACGCCGGCGCCAGGTCGATATCTTTGCCATCCTTCTACGTGAGGATACGAGACGTCCACCAGGGCCAGGAACTGGAAACACCTCAGTTTACCCAGCCCAAGCGATGAACCGCGGGCCAGGTGTGGGAAGCCACATGGCACGGACACTGAAGCTCCAGTGCCGCGAGGCCTGTCCTCGCAAAAGGGGGACACCGAGCCGTCCCCTCGGCAGTGAACAAGCTCGAAGCGCCAGGGAAGCGCTGCGAACTCGAGCCAAAATGGCTGCGGAGAATGAAGGGGGAGAAGGAGGAGGACGAGGACGATAATGATAATGCGTGTGCTCACTAAATGGAAATGTCCGGGGGAAGAGGATAAGCAAACATCGAATGATATTGCAAGTTCAGTGTGGACACGTCCGAGGGGGAAGAGGGGGAAGAGGATAATGATCATAATCTACGCGCCCACCTTAGCTACTAGACTGGGTCCGAGGGACCAAAAGCATTGTTTTTTGCTGGTTGGAGTGAACGTAAGGTTTAAGGTGAGAGAGAGCGGGTTTCCATAGGGAACAACATTGGGGCGGCTGGAGCCGCTCTCCCCCAAGGAGGGATGCATCCCCTTGACGGGAGGCCGACCGACCGAGGGGCGATGCATCCCTCTGGCCGATCCCCCCCCTTGTAACAGAGGGGAAATGCCTCCCTCATGCGCGACCAACCACGGAGGGGAGATGCATCCCTCATGCGCGAAGTGTCGCGCTCGAGGCTTCGTCGCTTCGCTTACCCTCTTGGCCCCCCCCCAGCTTGCTGAATGCAAACCCAGGGCGGGAGGGTGGGAAAAATCAAATCGCAAGGTGAGCGCGGCCACCGCGGCCCGTCGCCCCCCCTTCCTCGCAGCCCCTCGGCGCGGGCAGCGAAGGGGGGGGGCGCCCCCCCCCTCTCTTCGCCCCTGCGCCCCGAGCTGCATGCGCGGGCGACGTTTCCAAGGTGTCCGCGCGCGTACATTATGAAGCACTCACCCATGCCTGCCCGGGCCTAAAGTGCACCCATAATCTACGCGCCCACCTTAGCTACTAGACTGGGTCCGAGGGACCAAAAGCATTGTTTTTTGCTGGTTGGAGTGAACGTAAGGTTTAAGGTGAGAGAGAGCGGGTTTCCATAGGGAACAACATTGGGGCGGCTGGAGCCGCTCTCCCCCAAGGAGGGATGCATCCCCTTGACGGGAGGCCGACCGACCGAGGGGCGATGCATCCCTCTGGCCGATCCCCCCAACGCTGCTCACCCCCACGCCCCGCTCGCTCACCCAACGCTGTTCACTTACCGAGCAACACAATGTATAACGGCGCGTCGCAGCCACACGTGGGGGCTACCCGCGGGCGAAGCGCCATGCGCTCTCCAAGCTGCCCGTCCAAATACGACTGTCCACGCCGATTCGCTTTGCTGGAAATCGATGTCGCCTCACAAACGCGTCACTTCCTAGCTGCCTCGAAATCCCGTCCGACCAATTGGTCCCCGAAGGCGTGAATTCCCACCACGTGGTGATCGAACGGCGGCTCGCCAAGAAATTAGTGAAAGCAATCGACCGATCCAGCGCGGCCGGCACCGCGCAGCCCTTGACGTACGAATGCAGAGAGCTGGTATTGTCTATGAAATACAGCACGCGGCGGTTTGCCAGCCGCTTAGCGTGGCGCTGGTAGATGATGGGCGGCATCGCGCCCTCACACAGCGCGATGGGCTGGCCGCCCTGCCTCAAGCGCTCCTCACAGTAGCCCCACATGCCCAGCAGAGCCCCGTCAAAAACGCAGAAGCCAGCTTGCCGATAGCCGTCGGCGCAATCTAACAACACGTACCCCCCTGTCGGCCACGCGTCATTGTCAGCGCGCGCGTCAGAAGCAATGAGAATCAAAGGCTCGCTTCTCGGCGCGATCTCGGCCACGCGGCTCGGCATGTCTTGCAGAATTATATAAAAGAAATCGAGGGCGCGCACCAGGCAGTTGCTCAGGGTCCAAGGCGGCTGATCTGTGTACTGCCGTTGCCTCAGAGCCCCCATGCCTGCTTTGCCCACGCCGTGCCACGCCGCTCTGGCGATGAAGTTGAGGAGGCCTCTCAACTTGCTGGCGTCTCCGGGCGTGAGCCTGCCCTCGCTGCGCCTCGCCGCAATGAACGTCTTCGCCTTTTCGACGAGAGTGTCGCGCGCCCTGAAAGATATGACATTCGAGTCCAGCGAAGGGCCGAAGGTGTGCACGACGCCCAGAAAATCGCCGGACGGGCTCATCCTCCTCGTCTTCGAGGGAGCCACAGGCGTGCCCAACTCCGCGCAAAGGCACTGTGCGGCCTCCTGACCAGCGCCCCCAGCTGATTCAAAATCAGTAATATTCGCGTCGTCCACATACATGGCAAGCAAAAGCGACAACACGCGGCGCTGCACTGCCTGCAGGAATCCTCCCCATCGCGCGAACTGCATGACTGACGCGGAGAAACCGAAAAGCAACGCCCACGCCACCTGGAACCTCCATTCTCCCGTGACAGGATCGCGGACCGCCACGACGTTCAAGCGCAAGTGATCTGGGTGCACTGGGACTGAGCGATAGGCCGACGGCAAATCTTCGCCCCCCGACACGAGCCTCTCGCGGGCCACGTCGGCACCAGCGTCCGCACACGCTTGCCGGACCACCCTCGCATCGATGACAGGCTGGAATGGCGTACACATTCTTTGCCGCTCACAAAATGCCGTCGCTTCGTTCTGCCTACCCCGACGCCCGTCGTCGATTCTCCTCCTTTTTCCAGAAGGCTGAATATGGCAAAACGCAGGAATCGGCGCCCACTGCCCCGCGCCGAACTCCGCATCAATGTCCGACTTGCTTCGCAGCGGTGCCGCCCAGCCTTTCTTGCACTCTTCCTCGCAGCTATCCCAGAGAAATTGGCCCTCCTCACTCGCGCGCTGGCGATCCAGTTCCGCCAGCAAGACTTTGGACTCTCCAAGCAGCGAGTGCACGGGCATGGGAGCTTCATACTCGGATGGTTCAAAAGCACCCGTATTCTCCATTACGCCAGTGATGCCAAAGCCGGTGACAAAGCGCAACGCCAGCTTTTGGTCTGGCCACCGCGCGAGCACCACCAGCACGGCAATGAGTCCGGCGTGAATATGCCCCGCCACGGCGCGCACAGTCGGACTCTGCCACTTCAAGAGCTCCGCCGTGAGGGGCTTGCACCGGCGACTAAGCTCTTGCAGCGCGTGCATGCTGCGCAACCGAAACTCCCTCAAGTCGCGCAGCTCTGCGGCGGTGGACTCCGCCGCAAATTTCAAGTCATGCGGAGCAGCAACGTCCTCATCGAACGGTAACTTCCCCCGCTTCGCGAAATCAACCGCGGCGCGGAAATGCTCTTCCTCATCCCGGCTGTGGCCCAGGAGAGGCGGCAACGCGTGCTTGGCCGAGAGCGCCCCGGCCTGTCGCCCCGCCGCGGCTTCCAGCATGGCAGACGTGCCCTGGCCTGCCGTGCTGCCAACTGGTCCAGCGATGCTGCGCTCGTCTAGCCACTTTGCGAAATCCACGAACGGCGACTGATTGACTAGATCTTCCAATGACGGAAAAACAAAACTGCTCAGCCATTCCCTGGGGAACATGCTGACGACGCACTGCCGCAATTGGCGCTGCGACCACATCACGGGGAAGTGCCTCGATACCCGCGGCGCCTGCGCAAACGAAGACGCGCCGTCGCTCGGCGCCCCGCGCTGATGCGCTCGCGCCTGCGGTGCCGACACATCGGACTCCTGCTCGCCCGATGACTGCGCTGATTGCGCCTGGCCGAGAACGCGCGCTTGCTGCGCGCGGAAACCTGGCTGGGCGCTGGGTGCGCCCGCCTGCGCTGGCGCAAAGAAGCCGTGCTCCGCTGGACAGGCAACGTGCCCCCCTGCCTCGGCGCTGTCCTCCGCCCTGGCGGGGCCCCTTCAATACTGCGACAACGCGCCCTGCTCCGGGATCGGCGCCTTGCGGCACACGGCGGCGCAGTGATTCCTCATGCCGCAGACGCGGCCGCTCTTGCTCACGATCATGGAGCATGCGTGCTCCAGATTCTTCGGGCAGGGCTCCGGGCACGACCCCCGATTGAAATTCTTGCACAGCTCCTTTCCGTTCTTGAGGTGGGTCGCCAAACCGGTGCTCGATCCCTTCTGCGCGCCCTTGGGGTTGCGCTGCCCGCGCCCTGCACCCGCGCCTCCCTGCTGCGCCGCAGGTGGCGGCGGGGCGCCCCGCGGGGCTCCGCGCGCGAAGTCCGCGGCAGGCCGCGCGTCGGGGGCTGGTGCGAAGCCGCGTGCGGGGATCTCCCACATGTGCTCCCTCTTTTCGAAGACATCCTTGATGATCTTTCCCAGCGACATGGACGTGCGGCGATGCCTGCACGCCGGTGGAACGTTCGCGACACTAGCCCCTCGCAGCTCGCGGATCGCGGCGCGCCTGTCAACCCACTGCTGTCGCTCCTCCTCATCCCGCTGTTGCAGCCACTGGAGGGCCTGACTCGGGGGAAGGATGGTGGCACACTGTGCGAGCCTCCTGTGGTAGGCGAGCACGACATCCAGCGGCACCTGACGCGCGACGGACCGCCGGTTGCCGCGCGCGATGCACCGCGTTCGCGCCTCGACGTAATCCGCGCTGTCGCGATCCATTGCCTCTGGTTCCGCTGGCTGCGGATCCAACTGGACGACGCCTGCACGCGCCGCGCGCGCTGGAAACGCCAGCGTCGCGATGCACAGCGCGCTGTTGCGCCTGCACGCGCGTACGCCAGCATCAGTGTGTGATGCAAATTGACATACGTTGCCACGTCTCTGCGCGGTTCCGTGTCGAATTCGTTCGCTTGCTCCCCTGTGACGAGGACTAGCCCCTCCGCAATGCGCTGCCGCTTCCTCGTCATGGTCAGCTGATGCGTCAACGTCTTCACGCGGAAAACCGAATGCACCTGCGGACGCGCGCGCGAACGACCGCGCGGAGACGCGCGCAGCGCGCACAACGCCAACGCGTGCCTGCAGCAAACGCCGCGACAGCTCCTTTGAGATTCTGCTCACCAAGTGATCGCACGGCTCAGTCTTGACCCCGAACCCCAGGCGATACCTCGCGTAAAACTTGGCGCGGATGTCTTTCAGGTCACTGTTGGGCAGGAGCGCATCGAGGTCATCATCCTCGACGCCACGCTTCTTCCGCGTGTCGGAGATCGTTTCGGCCTGCCTCGCCGCGGTCCAGGCCTGGCGCAGCCGCGACGCTTGAATCCCTGGGAAAGAAAGGCCCTCGATCTTTTCGATTACCTTGGTTTCGACTTCCTGCTCCGACGTGAAGAAGTGTGTGAAATCAGCCATGCTCTCGAGGCCCGCGACTGACACCAAGTGGGTGGCCACCTTGGGGTCCAACCGGAACGCGTTGCACAAAAGCGTAAACAGCTGTTCCGCGGCCTCGCGGCCTCCCGACACAGACGGCAGCTGCAACGCCTGCCCGCCGATCGAAAGCGCCATCGCGCACGTGAGGACAAGTCGCAACGCCTCGCGCCCTCAAGATCGCTGGCACGTCTGCTCGCGCGCTGAAAGCAACGGCTTGCGCATGGCGTGCGCTGGCGTTATTGCGCGCTGCAACATGCGCTCACAAACTGCTGATGCAGCAAAATGCGCGGACATGGCCACGCCGCACCGCTTGTGCGCTCATACTGCGCTTGCGCGGCCCCAGCGCAGGCTGCTGATGCAGCACCCGCGCACGCACGACAACTCTACGATTTCCGCTCGCGTGGGTCGCGCTGGTGCAATATACGCGCGAAAAGCGACCGCGCGGACATGGCCGCGCTGCAATGCTAGTGCGTACGGCCCTGCGCCCGCGCGGCTATCGCAAGCACGGCATCCCGGGCCGCCAGTACCGACGGCTGGCACGCCGCATGTTCCAGCTCATGGGCTGCTCGGGCCAGGAACGCCGCGCGATTCTGGCACCTGCGGCATACCAGATCACCGTCGGTCAATCTTCCGACCCACGTGGGGGAAGCCAACGTGACGTCGCACGCGTTCGTCAGCTGCTTCCCGTTGACTAAGACAGAAGTCTTCTCCGCCTTTCGTCGCTTGCGTGATCTGATATGCGGAGAGCCGCTGACTTCAATGGCGACGTGATGACGCTCATTCGTGACAATCCAGCCTAGCTCGGCGGGAATGCCGATCGTTGCCCCGTCGCAAACCTTGGGCAAAGCGCACAAGCGACGCGCGCGCTCGCCATGCAACGGCGCTGGCGAGAAGACCGCTGCTGATGCGGGGTTCAGTCTGGCTGGCTGCGACGGTGGCGCTGGGTGCGCCTGCACAGCGACCGAACGCTTTGCTCGCATGACGCGGCTTCGGGCGCTATTTGCGCCGGCCTGCGGGGCGCCCGCTACCGTGTCTCCCACGGCCGATGATGGCGCGGAGTGCGCCTGAACGAAACGGCGGCGCTGCACATGCGCACATTACGCTCCCCCCCGGCGCTGCGTGCGCCTGCACCGCTGTTGTTGCTGCAGCGGGCTGCACATACGCCCGCGACGGTGACGCTGCCTGCGCCTGCGCGGTAAAGAAGCGCTCCGCGCACGACGACCCCTGGCGCTGCGTGCGCCCGCCTGCGCTGATGCTGCTGCAACAACGTCGCCCCCAAGGGCTGACGTTGGCGCTGCATGCGCTCGCGCTGCTGCTGCAGCTGCCTGCACATACGCCCGCGACGGTGACGCTGCCTGCGCCTGCGCGGCAAAGAAACGCTCCGCGCGAATTACAAAGCCCCTGGCGCCGCATGCGCCCGCCTGCGCTGCTGCTGCAACAACATCGCCCCCAAGGGGTGACGTTGGCGCTGCCTGCGCCTGCGCTGCTGCTGCCGCAGGGGCAGCTCCAACCGCTGGCGCCGCTGCTCCCGCAAGCTCCCCGGCACTCGGCTGTGCTGCCGGCTTTGCCCGCTCGACGGGCAACGCTGCGGATGACTGGCTGTCTCTTTCCTCATCGCTGCCGATCTCGCCTTCCTCTAGCGCGCGTTTACCAGCGATCCCGCGCAGGCGCTGCGCCCGCCGCGGCCGCTGCGGCGGCTGGGCAGCGCGGCGGCCCCGGCTGCGGAACTGTCGCCTCAGCGCTGCGCTCTGCTCCCCGTAATTGGACGCGGTGAACGCGCCAAACCGCCGGCGCGCCAGCTCTTTCTTTACCGCCGGCGGCAGAAACTTCGCGGGCTCGGGCGCGCCCTGTGCCGCCAGCAGCTGCATCGCGCGGCGCCGCGCGCCCGCTGCGACCTCCTGCGCGGCTGGCGTATCCCACCAAGCTTTGACCCCTTCGAATCGCAGGGGGGCTGGCAAGCTGGCCACGGCCTCGTGAAACACTTCGTGCATGTACAGACGGACGAAACCCTGCTGCTCACGTCTGGTTCCAGCGTATCGCAACGGCATCATGTTCGGGGCGCCGGTGCTTCCGCCACCATCGCGGGGCGTCCAGCCCCCGCCAACAACGCGCTCTGTCCACGGAAGCTGCACGCTTTCCGCCAACGTCGGCATGAAACGCCTCAGGCTGTACGACGTGATCAGTTTCCTCTCGAGCGGTGAATTCAGACAAAGGCCGATCTCAGACTGCAGAAACTTTGAGAAGTGCGCGAGACGCCAGAGCTGCCCCGTATCCTCGTGCGCCGCGAGGCCCCTTGGCAGGGGGGCGCCTTCGCCGGCAGCCCCTGCGCGCTTATGCCACGCGTCCCAGAGCACATCCGCTGCGCAACGCGGCTCCGCGGTCCGCACCAGGCACCAATCGAAACATCCGCCGCGCTTTCCGCGGTAACATCTGAACCAGGCCAGCGCTCTCGTCCTTTCAATCGGGTACGACCGTGACAAATGCTGGAATCTCAGCCACCCGTGGCACAGCGCGATCGCTGCAGCGGCGGGAACCTCGAGCCAACCGCGCTGCGCTGCCTGTGCGGCAAGTATCTGATGCAGGAACGATACCATGCACGGCTCGAGCACGGTCGCTTGCCGCAACTCTCCCCCCGCTTTGCTCGCGGGCCGCGCGTCTGGCTTCATCGCGTCTTCGAGCGCGAACGGCGCACCGAGATACTTCTGCAGCCACTTCAACCGATTCCACACGCGCACCCCGGAGGCTTGTTCACCGCACATATGACATATGAACTCGTCCACCATCAGTGTGCTGCCAGCAGCCTCCGCGGAGAGGGGCTCGAGCTGCCGTGCTCGGGCCCACGCCTCCCATCTCGCCCAGACGCGCAGCGCGTCCCGGACCCCCGCGCTCGCGAAGCGCGCCAGCCTCTTCGCCGCCGCGGACCCGGGTCCGCACAAGCGCTGCGCCTGGCCCTCGGGGAGCCCCCGCGCCAAGCCGTGCGCTGGGCCCCAGGACGCGGACAGCTGCACCGCTGCCCCGGCCGCGCTGGCGCGCTGCGCGGCGTCCGCCTCCTCTGTGCCGGAGGCGCTCGCCGCCGCGCGCTGCACGCCGCGCCCCCCTCTTGGCGGGCGCAAGCCAGGGAGGGCCATCGCCAGCGCGCGTGGCGGAGCGTCCGCCTTGCGCGCGGGCGGCGCTGACTGCGCCTCGCGGGCCACCCTGTGCCACGCTGCCACTCGCGGATGCCCCGCGAGCTGCCGAGCTCGCCGCCACGCCTCCTCCTGTCCCGAGGCCGCGGCTGCCTCCACCGTGGTAAAGAAAAATGCCAGGTCGTCGACGTCCTCGATGCCTACCTCCCTGACGAAACACCAGAAGCGAGCGCGCGCGTCGACCGGCAACGTACTCCCTATGGCGGCCAATCCACATTCGCCTGCCATCGCCACCGCCAAGCAAATGGATGCGAAGCGCAAAAGACAGCAGAGAAACCCGAGAAAAATCAAATCGCAAGGTGAGCGCGGCCACCGCGGCCCGTCGCCCCCCCTTCCTCGCAGCCCCTCGGCGCGGGCAGCGAAGGGGGGGGGCGCCCCCCCCCTCTCTTCGCCCCTGAGCAAACAAAGATATCGGCAATGTGAAAGCACTCAATGGAAACGTCCGGTGGGGATGAGGAGAATGCATATTCTCTAAGCGGAAACGTCTGGTGAAGCAGGAAAAGGGAGGAGGATAACGATCATCTGTGCTCACGAAGTGGAAACATCCGGAAGGAGGTGGAGAAGCAGCAGGAGGAGGAGGAGGAGGACAATACTCAACAAGTGGAACCGTATCTCCCCCCTCATAGGCCCCACAATAACAGATTTCCATTGCGGGAAAACCAACTTGAAAGACAAGCGTCTGAGGATGCTCAATGGTGCCAGAACGCTATTCCTGGAAGTTCAACGCCGCGATCCTGGGACATCAACACCACAAGTGTACGAGTCTGTTGCGACCTGCCCATCCTACACCTCGCCAGAACACCATTCCTGGGACTTCAACCATCTGCATTCTTAAAAGAGCTGCATGTTGAAAGTCAGCCGCCCTCCATCCTTGAAACAACTGCAAACATGTAAGACGAATGCGAGCGGCGCTAAAGCGAGAGCAACATTCGCCCGCCATCCTTGAAGCAGCTGCAGACTTTTAATACGAATGCGCGCAGCACTAAGACGAGAGCCACGTTTTGCAATTCAGCCGCCCTCCATCCTTGCAACTGCTGGACACGTTTAAGACAAATGCGCACAGCGCTAAGGCGAAAGCAACGTTTGACAACACGCCGCCCTCCGTTCTTGAGGCTGCACAAAAAACAAGACGAATGTGCGCGGCGCGATGGCGATAATCACACTTGTTTAAACCAGTCGGCCTCCATACACGAAACTGTTGCGAATTTCAAGAGAAACTTCAATCTCAGAAATGGAAGTCTCAGGCGAAATGCCCAACCCGCCCTACCGACACGCCTGGGAGTGCGAAAGGAGGAGTTATTCACAAAACAAACTGACGTAAGACACTGGCACCAGAAAGAGGAGAATGCAGCACATGAGAGCCGTGCATTTGCGAACGGGCGTGAGTCTCTGGAGCGTTTTGCGCAGGATGGTGAACGTGTGATCACGTGGGAGAGAAGAAGAGGAGGAGGATGTACACCTCCTCGATGGCATGTTTGGGACCTTCGGGCGACAAGCCTCACCCCAGAGGATACTTGTCCCAAGATTGGATTGCCAGGGCCGCGGACTCAACAGCAGGAGAAGGACGAAGTGGATGAAGATGAGGAGAGAAGGAGGAGGAGGAGCATACTAACAATAATCATAACGACGGCGACGAGGGTGAAAAGGAGGAGGAAGGGGAGGGGGAGGGGGAGGGAGAGTGGGGAGGGCGAGAGCAAGGTAAGAGAGGTTCATAGTAAGCAGCGCAGTTTCGGGATGCGCAGTCTGTTGTCAGAGAGGATGGGGGGGGCAGTTTCGGGATGCGAGTCTGTTGTCAGAGAGGACGGGGGGGGGGCTGGGGGGTGATGTAGCGATGGAAGCAGTTGCACAGGGAGCTGGAACACAGGCATACGAAGCAGTACGCAGACGAAGGCGGATGTGTAGCGGGAAGCCAGGACGGATGATGCCAGGACTGGGGGAAGCCAGAGCGCGGGGAGCGGGAAGAGGCGAACGAGCGCTTGGGGGGGCGAGCAGAGTTGAGCACTAAGGCGGCGTTTCGACCCCCCGTTTGGGGCAAGGCGATGAGGCCAAGACGAGGATGACCAGAACCACAACAGAGAAGACCCCGCGCCTTTTCTTCCATCTTGTATGTAAAAAACAAACAAGACCCCGCGCCTGGGCCTTGCACGAGTCGAGCTTGCAGTGGACGTAGGCGCGGTACTGCTCTGACGGCGCGGCCTGTCCCTCCCTCGGCGCCCCCCTCGTGCTGCTCCTCCGTGTCGCGGCTACCCGCCCCATCCTTCCCGCAGGATGCCTGCAGTTGACTCTTGTTTTGCTACGTCCCCCTCGTGTCCCCTGGAGGAAGACGTGGTGAAGGACATGCGATTACGGCCTTGGATAAGCAAAGAGCCCCCCAAAAAACAGGAGGCATAATGTATTTGTTATATATACGTATACTGTTGTTTAACCGAAAAATCAGAACAAAACACACACACACACAAAAAAAACAAAAAAAACAACTTGATTACGAACGCAGGGTCAGGAAGCTGGTGGAAATCTAATCGTGGAATTGGCCGTGGGCACCGCCGCCGCCCTCATCAAACGGGGCGGCCTCCAGGGTCCGGAGCGGGGGAGCGGGGCACACGGGTCCGTCAGCGCACCCACCGCAAGCGGGAGGACGCAGCCGTCCGAGAAGACAACGAGGAGGGGGGAGGAGGGCAAGATAGGAGGGACGCGTGGAGGTAAGGGGACAGGGGGAGGGCAGGAGGGAGCGGGATAAAAAAGGGGGACGGGCGAGGGCGAGGAAGAAGGGGCGAATGAGCGTCTCCTCAGGATCCGAGATTTCGTTTTTCGCGCTTCGCGCCACGAAGCTGATTCCACAAAGTTTGGAATTCAAGCGGAGCGACAGAGGTTGCTTGCACAATGGTCCCAAGAGGTGCCGAAGAAGCCACCAAGAAGCCCCCAAGAGGAACCCCAAGGGGCTCCCAAGAGAACCCGAAGAAGTCCCAACAGACCAAAGAGAATCCGAGAGGCATCCAAAGGGGTCTCTGGCCCTCCTGCTCGCGTTCTTCCTCCGCCTCCTCCTCCTCCGCCTCCACCTCCTCCGCCTCCTCCTCCTCCGCCTCCTCCTCCTCCTCCTCCTCCTCCTCCTCTCACCCAGCCGTTCTGGCTCGGGCGGGAGGCCTGAGCTTGCAACAGCCAACTTCCGAACGGCACACTGCTGCTGCGGGCCAGCGGCACGAGACGGCACTGTTTCCGTGAGCTCCTGTCGGGGCGACGCCCGGCTCAGGGCGATGGCTCGGCGGGCGGTGCTGCTCGCAGAACTGCCACTGCTCCCCGGGTCGAGCGGCGCAGGAGGCGGGGGAGGCAGCTGCGCATGGCCAGCGTCGTGGAGCTCTGCCCCTGCCAACGACGACGGAGCTTGGTGCGCGCAGAGTGCCAAGGCCGACAACGGCCAACACGGTGGCTTGCGCCGCCTCCGGCTGCAGCAAGAATCCCGAAGGCTCGCTGCTCTGCAAGCGCCGTGGAAGCTCCCCCAGGCGCAGCACGGCCGAGATCGACGGAGCCAAAGGCGCCCGAGGAGAAGGGAAAAGGTGGCAACCTCGGGCGGGGAGGCCGCGGAGGAGGACGCGGCAAGGGCACCGACCTCGGCACGTCCGACCAGGTGGCCCTTCAGCCTGGGCCCGCGGCCATCCTGCCCCTCGGCAAAAGCAAGGAGCTGGCGACCTTGGCCGAGGAGGCTGGCGACGCAGGGTGCGCCAAGCGCTACGAGGCACTGGCAGCGAGGGCACCAGCGCCCCCCCCCAGGCGCCGACGGCGCGACAGAAGTGGCAGCGCGCTGAGCAGGGCCAGGCCGCCTTGGAGAAGAAGCCCAGTGCTGAGCTGGACAAGCTGGACAAGTGGCGCAAAAGGGGTCGAGGAACTGGTCGGCAGCGTCGCGGAGCTTCAGCACCAGTTGCAGGAGGCCGACGCGGAGGTGCAGCAGGCGTTGGCTGAAATCCAAGTCGGCGCCACCCCCGTGGCAGCGGGGCCACCTACCATCAGTATTCGCGAACTGGTGCAGGGCTCGATTCAGCTGTATCAGATCTTCACAGCGGACGCTTTCCCCCGGCACGGGCGACGTGCTGGACGGCTGCGACTTGGAGGCCCAAGATCGCGAGGAACTGGAGCAGCGGAAGCAGGCAGCCGATCAGGAGATTCAAGCCGCCATCACCAGCACCTTCAAGGGCGCCTCGGAGAAGGCGCAGGCCGCCATGGAGGGGCAGCGCCAGCACATGGCTCGCCTCGAGGACAAGAAGAGGAAGACCAACGAAGGAGACCCAGCCCCAGGCGGCGGCCATGCAGGCGCTGGTGGGCCACGGCTGCGGGCTCGCAGCCAGCGGCTGAGCCAGCTGGCCAGTCGCCCGCGAAGCCAGTGGCCAACGTCCGGGAGCGGCTGACAGCGGACGAGCAGATCCGCCGTGCCCATGCTGCTGCTCCGCGGCGCCTTTAGCAGGACGCCCTCCCTCGTGGGCGAGCTCTACATGATGCTTGGCCAGCCTGGCCGCCCGGCGTCAGAAAGAGCCTCCAGCTTCGTCGACGCGCGCGGGCTGAAGGACTGTGGGCCGTATCCCGCAGAGGTTGAAGCTGCCGCCCGTCCTAGCCCCTCCCCCGCGACCTCCCACCCACGCGCCGCCGGCGCCTGGAAGCAGGCGCGCGGGATGCAGCGCGGGATGGCCAAGGGGGAGTCGGGCGGCCACGATGGAGACGGCGGCGGCACGCACGGGGGAGACGCGATCGAGGGGCAGGCCCAGCAGGACCACGACCGATTCGGGGGAGGTCGCGGGGGAGCTGGGGCCCCGGGTTCGCAGCGAAGCTGGGCCTCGGCGAGGTGGGCTGGCGGCTCGGGCGCGTCGGCCTCGGAGCGTTCGACCCGGACGCCATCCACTGGGCCCTCTTCATCGGCGCGTGCAGCAACGGCCCCGAGTACTCCGCACGGAACGACCTTGGAGGCCCTTTCTGTACTTGTTTCAAACACTTCGGCTGGCAATCCTGCGTCGGAGAAGCGGCCCATCGCCCTCTCCGAGCGTTCGCCTTCCGCCATGGACAATGACCTGGCTGCGTTCTCGGCAGGCGCGCTCAACGCCAACGCGTGGCCAACGGCGAGATCGACGATGCCTTGGATTGAACGGGCCCCTGGGGTGCCCGACGCGCCGTGCATCCAGGAGACGCAGCTGGCCAAGGCCAACGAGCCAGCGGCGCACCAGTGGACTCGGATCAGTTCTCGCCGTCTGACCTTGGGGTCTTCGGCCGCTGCGGGTGAGTCAGCGCGGTCGCTTTCCTCTGGAGTGGGCCTGGTCACGGCCTCTGGCGTTGGCGTGGCCATTCTGGATCCTGGGCAATTTCAGTATCGTTTCCTGATGCGCCCAGTGACATTGGGACCTCACTCCTGGATCATCCTGGGCTCGATTTATTGCGTCGACTCCCTAGGTGCAAATTGCGAGAGCCTCAAGATCGGGACCCACCTAGGAGCGCAGCCCTTCCCATTTCTCTTGGGATGAGGTTTGGCTATGGAACCCGAGGAGGTGCTGGGCACGGGCTGGCTGGACTCGGCGAGTGCCGCTGCCTGCGCCCCAGGAGCCCCTTCTTGCAACGGGCATGAGTGCGACTACTTCATAGGCTCGCAGTGTCTGGACGGCTACCCCATGATCGCGGAAGCCAGGACGGATGCGCCTGTGCCCCTTCGCTGCTATGCGCCCATCCAGCTCGAAGGTATTCGGCAAGAGGCTTTTGTCTGGGTCGAGTCGCCGCCGCGAGCCTTCCCCTCGGCAGACCGGGAGGCCGAGGCCAAGGCCGGGAAGAGAGCGGCCAACCCCCGTCGTCGCGTGGGGGATGGCGTCGCGCCCTCGCCTGCTGCGCGAGTTCGGCCCGAGTGGGTGCTGGACAGACTGGCTGCGGATGTTGAACAGGAAGCTGCCGGGCGGTTCTCGGCTGCCGAGCAGTATCTGGTGGACCTTTTCCAGATTCCGAAGCAAGACGCTCGGTTCTTTTAATGCAGGGCCAAGGGCGTCGTCATGCAGCGCAAGAACTGGACGAACCTTTCGAAGGGTATCTTGGAGCGCTACGACGAGACGGACACCCGCACGTGGATGTCGGCACTGTTCCTCCGGGACTGCCTTTGCGCCTCGGCAGCCTCGCCATCGGGGGCCAAGGCTGCCAAGCCGACACGCCGACAGCGCGCGGCCCCGCGGCCGAGGGGCCTCGAGCTGCCGAAGCCCCAAATGCTGCCGGGACCACAGGTGCACCAGTGGAGCTCTCTGGCCCACCGTGGAGCGCGAGCGGCGGCGTGGCTCCGCGCAGTGCCGGCCGAGGCGGCCCCGCGGCAGCAGCGGTATAGCCGCCGATCCGCTCGGCGATGGCGCCCCGGGCCCGCCGGGCGCCGCAGGGAGCCCCCTCGAGCTCGCGGGCCGCCGGGCTCGCCCAGGCCGCGCAGGCCCAGGCAGCGGCACGCGCCGCCCGAGGCGCGCGGGGCGGGGCGGCCGGGGGCGCGCGAGGCGGGCTCCGCCTGCGCCCCCGGCGTCGCGGCGCGCCCCTGCCCCTGCCCAGGGGCAGCTGCGGCCAGCAGGCCGCTGCTGCCCCGTAGGGGGGTCACGCTCGCGTTCGCGGCCTGGACTGAATCGCCATCCGCGGGGCCGCCAGGGGAGCCCTCGGCCGCGACTGGGAGGGGCGGCCGCGCCCGCCCGTCGCAAGAGGGCGCCGCCGCCGCCGCCAGGAGCGAGGCGGGCATCCAAGGGCGGCGCAGGAGGGAGGCTCGGTCGCGCGGGGGCGGCCAGCGAATGGGAGCTTGAAGCCAGAAGCCACGCGCGTCCAGGAGTCGCTGCATTCATGTATACACACTTCTATATACTACAACCACGCGCGCGGGCTTCGCGCGCTTTGGCTCTAGCAAGCTCTAGCTGCAATCTATCATGCTCGGTATCGGAGGACACATATTGTCGCAGGGGTTGCGCCCCTCCGGAAACTCCAACTGCGGCCCCAGAGAGACAGTCTTGGCTAGCGTTCCCCGGCCCTTGTCGGCATACCCCTCTCAGGGATCGCGCCCCGCAGGGAGTTCCACCCACGCCCCCCGAGACGAGATTCGCATAGCGGCGCGCCCCCCACGCGGATCGTGCCCCGCAAGTAGCTGCATTTGCGGCACCAGAATGAAGCTTTACAGCGTCGCCCCGCTCACTTCGGCACACCTCTTGCACAGCTCGCGGCCCGCAAGGACTTCCACGGAGGCCCCAGAAATTATACCAGAGAGAAGCCCCAATCAGCGGCTGGTTTTCGCTGGGGAGATCGACAGGGAACCCGGGAGCCAGGGGACCCAAAACCCACCGAAATCGGCCCAGAACCAATAACCGGGAACCCGGGAACCTGGGAACCTGGAACCGGGAACCCAGGAACCCAGCCTGCTACAAAAATCGGCGGGAAACTTTCGCCAAATCTTTCGAATTCCGCTAGGACCCCTTCAGTGTAAGCACTGATTGGGGAACCATGGTTCGCATCTCGCCCTCCCGTCTACTTCGGCATACCTCTCACACGGATCGTGGCCCACAGGGATCTCCACCTACGGCCCCAGAGCAAAGGTTCGCACGAAGGTCCAGAGACGAGCTTCGCACAGCGTTCCCCCGCCCATCGGCACACCCGTCGCGCGAACAAATGGCCCAGAAGGAGCAGCTTCGCATGGCGCCCTCCGGCCCAGTTCGAAACATGCCTTGCGCGGGTCGTGCCTGGAGGAAGTCCACCTTTGGCCTTAGTGGACGCGTTCGCGCGCGGGCATCCGGATCACTCGGCACACCCATCACGAGGGTCGTGCCCCACAAGGAATTCAGCGCACCCGTGCACGCGTGCTCTGCAGCAGTCATATCTCCGCATCGCCCCGCGGCGCGCAACACATGAAGAGACACCCGCGCCCCGTGGTAGACATGGCTGCATAGGCATGGGTCCGTCGCCAAACAACTTGTTTACTTATCGATGGCCTTCGGCCCGTACCACTACTGTGCCTGAGTTCTGGGCCAGAGAATCCTTGGACACCTGTACGTCGGGATCTCTTGGCATGCTTCTCGGGCGCCTCCTGGAGCGAGTGTTGAAGCGTCTTGTGGCCTCGCGTGGGCCCTGTGGGGGCACCTTGGGGCCTCTGTGGGGCCTCTTTGGGCGCCCGCGGGTGCCTGCTGCGGCCTCGGGGCCCACTCGTGGCGGAAGGCTCGACATGTCAGTTAGAGTTCCCCCTCGTGGACTCCTCTTGGGGCCCTCTTGGGCCGTCTTGGGCGCCTCTTGGACCGTCTTGGGGCTTTCTTGGGCCGTCCTGGGTATCTCTTGGAGGTCTCCTGGGGCGCCCTGGGGCGATCTGTGGAAACTCTACGGCCGCTTTGGGAGCTTTTTGCAAACACAAGTGCGAATATGCTAGAAGTGCGCCTTCCCCCGAGGGCATGAAACAATTTGGGTCGCCTAGAGCCCTCTCGGGGCATATCTTGGAACGTTCGACGTTTTCGGGGCCTCTTCGAGCCGTCTTGAAAAAATACTCGGGCGTCTTTGGCCCTGTCGGGCCGCTCTGGCCCCTTCCCGAAGGATTCAAACGTGTCGCGGGGGAAGTCCGGGAGGGCATCCCGGCCAGGGACTGGGGCCCACAGCACCCCAACATGTACGCGGGGCGCATGGGGGCCCTCGCCGGGCCCCAGCATCCCCGTCTGCCCCGCGCCCTGCAATCTCCCTCTGTCCGACGCGAACAGGGCGCAGAGACTTTGAAATACGTGACATGTTATGGGGTAAACCTGCTTCTCCTCCTTCCACCTCCTTCCTCTTCCTCATCACCACGAACATCCACTGGGTGCTGCGATTCGGTTACAATTCCACTGAAGTAGTGACCCACACACCGCTTGCACTGAAAATACACAGGTACCAATCACGCGGGGCGCGCCGAGACCAACGGCCCCAGAGGGAGTCAGGGTTCACAAAACGTCCCCCCACCAATCTCGGCACGGCCTTCATGGATCGTGCCCCCCCGTGAGCTCCACTCTCGGGTCCACTGGCGCCCGTCCCCCATACCCCAATATCGGCACACCCTTCACACGGATCGCACCCCACTGGGAGCTCCACCGAACGCCCCAGAGCCAAGGTTCGCATCCTGCCGCCCTAACCTAAACATATCGGCTCACCCCCTAGCTGGGTCGCGCGGTCGGGGCGTCTTGGGTGCCTCTCGGGCCTCGCTGCATGTTTCTCCGGAGTCTCATGAAGCTCTGAGATGGACCGTGAGTTGGGGGCCTCTGGAAGCTCCAATGGGCGCGCCGCGCAGGATGTGGACTCGAGATGTCCCACATGTTTCTGGGAACCTTTTGGGAGGCCTCCCGGGAGCCAGTTGAAACCATTTAGGATTTAGGGGGCCTCTTGGAGCCTCTCGGGGCCTCGTGGGGGTCTCTGGGGGAATACGCGTACGTTTTCGGAAACTCTCGGCAGCCTCTGGGGGCCTCTTGGAATCGCCATGGAAGCCTCCTGGAAAGTGCGAGGGGCACGTGGGGAACCGCACCCCAATATATGGCCCGACGACCCGTCTCAGCACCCTCTTGAGGCTACATTTGGGCTTCATTAGACCATCTCGGGGCCCCCTGGGACCTCCTAAGCGGTCTGGGAGGCCCTATGGGCGCTTCATGGACCGTCTTCGATTTTCTTGTTTCTATATGTTGTTAGCTGTCGTCCGACTGCATGTGGTGGCGAGCGGCATGCGGCGTCAGCCATGCCGCTCAGCGGCGGGCCTCGGCGCGGCGCCCCAAGTCCCTGAACTTGTCAGCCGACCGCGCCTTGCTGACATTAAAGGTCGCTCTGGGTCGCGGCCTCTGCTTCGAGGTGCACTTCCAGTTCTCGCCTGGCGCCCAGTACATCTTCTACTGCTCGGTTCTGAGCGCGCACTGCATCGCCTTGCCAATCGGTCCACCCGACCATATCTCCGTCATAACCCTGCAGAAGTGTTTTGACGCCGTCGCTCCACGCGCCCAGCAGAAGTGTTTCTCGCTGTGGCGGCCCCAGTCGATTTGATGCGATGGGCAGGGCGCCCCACCCTTCAGCACCAGGCTTATTGAACCAAATTGAGCCTCCATCCGGTACTTCAACTCGGCAATCAGCATGGCCGGGTCTTCTCTGCATCCCTGAGACCACCATCTTGCCGTCTTGGCTATTTGCTTCGTGGTGGCCGTCTGCCGGCAGCGCCAGCACGACCGCAGCTTACCTTTATTGACCAGGCCCTCGCAGTTGTCCTCTAGCTTCCATTCCCTCGTTCGTTGCTTCGTCGCTTCCTCCGTGTCTCCCCAAATTATCGGCTTCACCCTCGCGAACAGCTCCAAGGTCGCCCACGCAATCCTCGGTCTCACCAGTTGCGTTGTGGCTCTTGCCCAGTCGTAGCAGCCCATCTGCGCCTCCGACATCTCGCGAGTCTTCGCCGCCTCTCCCGCGATCCTGTCAGGTCTCTGGTTGCAGTGCCAGGCGCCCATCTCCACTCCTCCGATTCTCGCATGCTCACGTGGCTCTCGATGCGCAGTGCTCTGATGGTGTCGTCTCATTCGATTGCTAGCGCCCTTCCGATGCGCTTCCGAAGGTCGCCGCGCCTCCTGCAGCACTCGACGAGGTACCTCTTGTTGCGCCAGCTCCTGCAGAGGATCTCCGAGTCCGCGCGGAATGTGATCTTACCCGTGGTCGGCTCCAGACTGTCTCGGAGCGCCGCGATCTCCGCCCCGCCGTCGGCCCGTCGCGCCCCCGGCAAGGCCCTGAGCACGCCGCGGCAGGCGCCCACTGTCCAGCGACCCCCATCCATCAGCACCCGGCCCCAACCAGATCGCCCGCATCTCGCGTCGGCGCCGCGTGCACCCCCCCTTCCATCGCTGCAGAGGATCAGCTCCTTGCCCTCCTCTGCCGCGAGCTGCTGGCCGCTGCTCTCGACGTCGCATGCGCTCCGCTGCGCCACTCCTCTGGGCTGCGTGTTCGGCGGCGCGCGGCAGCGGCGTCGCCCAGGCTCTCTGCGCAATACATCTCAGCCAGAATGCAGCACATCAGTACTTCCCCTGCTCGGCTCTGTGCGTCAAGTTCTCGGTCTCCCTGTAGACGCTGCTCTCGCTTCTGCAATTGCGTTGGCCCCGCGGGGCGCGGTGGAAGTCGTCCGCATTTTCCCCGCACTGGTACTTGTCGCCAGCGTCTTCTCCGAACGTTTCCTTCCGCCTCTGCGGGGGCCATGTTCCTGCGCATGCCGCGGTAAGAGGGGCCCCGGAGTGCTGGTGCTTCCCATATTTCTTGATCTTCTCTGGTGCATCTTCAGGTCGCACGTGTCGGCCCCGCGTTGTGGTCCCGCTCCGTTGCGGCGCAGGCTGCCCCTTCGCTGCGCCTTCCACTTCGGGCCATCGGCGATCGCGCCCAGCAGCTCCGCGGGGCCATCGTCGCCGCTATCGCGTTCGAGTTGCCATCCACCCCCTTCGGCGCCCTTCCAGAAGTCCGCCGCCGGGGCATCCAGGCCAATCCCCCAGAGCTACAGGATGAGGGATGCAATCACTCCTCTTCGCTGGGTCCATCTTGTCGTGCGCGGTGCTCGTAGAAGTCGCTCTCGAATCCGCGGCCGCGCTCTGTGCGCTCCTCCACGCGCGTCGCCCCTTGCCGCCCAGAGGTCGAACTACGCCTTGACTTGGTCTTTGGGGGTGCTGATGCCAGTGTCTAGAATATGCTGGAACAAATCCCCCGATGGGAATGGGACGACCATTGCCCCCTTGAGGCCCCGGGGGGGGGGGAGGGGGCTCCTTGGACGCCTTGTGGGGGGCTTCTCGGGGCTCTCGGGGGCCTCTCGGCGCGTCTCGGGGCGGTCTGGGGGCGTCTCCAGCGACGCCAGAGCACCCCAAACACAAGATCGGACGGTCTTGGCCCAGAAACCCCTGCAAGGCCTCTCAAGGGCCTCTTCGCCTATCTCAGAGTCGCTCGGGAGCTTCTGAGGGCTTCTTGGGGGCGCCCCTGGGAGAGAAACAGAGAGAGAGAGACAAAGAGAGAGAGAGAGAGAAAGAGAGAGAGAGAGAGAGAAAGAGAGAGAGAGAGATAGGGAAAAAAAAAAAAGAGAGAGCGCCAACTGGACAGCGTCCGGCCCGCTTGCGGGCGGCGCGGGGTTGCCTCGGCGCCTCAGCTGGAGGCGACGACTGCGCCTCGCCACCGCTTGCGCGGGCCCGCTTGCCGGAGTCGTCGGTGGCGCGGCGCATGCGGTAACCGCAACGAAACCATATGCCCCGGAATTCTTTGAACTCTGTAGTCTCTGCAAGCATCTGCGCCACCTGCAACCCACTCTGGTATACTATATATATATATATATGAAAAAGAGAGAGACGTTGTAATTGTTGCTCCGCGTTGCGAATTGCCCTCTGCGCCCACTCCAAAACACTCGACGCCCGATCTGTGGACCCATTGCTAGATGCACTACTTGTTGTTGTGTTAGTGCCTGATGATCTAGAAGAGTCGGCTGCCGTTGGCCTGCGCCTTGGCAACTGGACGATCATGCGCAGCACTCGTCGTTGAGCTCGTCGTACCGTATCTTCCAACGGCGCTGTTAAGGCCCGTGTCTCGCACCCATACAGCATCGTTGAAGAGACGGTGCTGTCGAATAGCTGGAGACGCGACTTGCTGTAGTAGTGCTTGTCGGTGAGATCTGCTCGGTGGGCGCTGCATTGATTCCATGCCATCGGTATCATGTGGTCGATCTCCGTCTCGCGTGCATTGTTGAGAGATATCTGGCGGCCCAAGTATTTCCAGGCACGCGGGAACGGTACGATCTCGCTGTTCATGTCCCCGACCCTCTCGTGCCTTGTTTTCGAATTCCCCGTGCGTGCCGTTGCGTTGCTCAGGATATTCGTCTTGCCCGGGGTGAAGTTCCAATCCTCTTTCACTGGCTACAGCGCGAACATCTTGCAACATCAACCTGACTTGACGCAACGACGTCCCAATCACAAGTACATTATCAGTGAAGCGGAAATGTGTGATAGTTCATGCCCCAACCTTTGCGCGCCCACTCTGGTTTGACATCACGCATAACATCCTCCAGGGGCGCGTTGGACAACAACGAACTGAGGGGGTCGCCATGCTTAGTACAGCGATGAATGGCAAAAGGCTTGCTCATCCTGCGCGTGCGTACACAAGAAGTCTGTCTATACTATACATGCTGCAGGACGCGCACATACCCATCCGGTACACCGTGTCGTTGTAGCGTTTGCCATAAGCTGTCTTGCTCGATAATGTCAAAGACCTTGCGAAAGTCAGGCGCTGCTATCCAAAATGGCTGTTGGTACTCATAACACTTTTCTTGTAATAGTGCGACTGTGGATGAATGGTGCGTCGTGCTGAAATCGCATCGGAATCCAACTTGGTCGTCGCTCTGTTGGGCATCCAAGATTGGGTATGGCCGTGCATATAGCATCTTCGCAAAGAGCTTGTATAATAGAGGAATGGTTGCAAAGGGACGGTAGTTTGGGGGGCATGTCGGGAAACACACACCTCAATATAGTGCCGCACGACCCCTCTTAGGGCAGTATAGAATCTCCCGTAGGGCCCTCTTGGGGCTCTCTTTGGCCGTTTTGGGCGCCCCTGGGACCGTCTCAGGGCCCTCTGGGCCCGTCTTGGGGCCCTGTGGGGTCGTCTTGAAGCCTCCTTCGGCCGTTTCGGACGCTGTGGAAGTCCCGGGAAGCGAACTTGCTAAAAATACATGTTTTCCAAAAAGGCGTTGGGGTGATTTTGGCCTCCTGGAGCCCCTGTGAGGCCTCTTGGAACCCTCTTGGGGCGTCTTAGGGGGCCTCTTGGCCCTTGGTGACGCCATGTTGGGGCGTCTTGGAGCGCTATCGCGGCAAATTGGGCGGTCTTGATCCGGTCCTGGCGACTGAACCGTCCAGGAGCCTTCGGGGCCCATCCCAGGAGCCCTCGGGGCCCCCATAGGCCGTCCAGGGCCCCCATATCAACCCCGGGTCCCAGTCCGCCCCCTCTCCTGGCCTACTCCGAAACATACACGCACTCACACACGCACACACACACATATGTATATATAAATATATACACACACATACTCACCGACATATTCCTCTTCCTATATTTTATAAGCCCAGGCGGGGGGAAAACAGGAAAACCACACACACACAAACAACAAAAAAAACGGACTCTCGGGACCTGGGGCTTTGTGACTCTCCGGACGGGCCTCGAAGCGGCCCCCCGGGCCTCGCAGGGCGTTTTGCCAAGCCTTCCCAGCACACCTAGGGCGATCAGGGGGGTCATCGGAGACGTCCCAGAGACCCCCATGACAGCACAAGAGCGCTCCAAGAGTGACCGACGTGACCTCAAGATGGCCCAAGAGGCGTCCAGAACGGCCCCAAAGAGGCCTCCAAGAGCACTCCCAAGAAGGCCCCAAGAGGCACAAATCATGGAAATTCTATTGGTTTTTGGTGAATTTGGGGGTTCTTCTCTTTTCGGCTTCCCGACGCTCCAAGATGGCGGTCTTCTGGGCGTCCGAAGCCGCCTGGGTGGCTCCAAAATCGCCCCACAACCATCCGAAAGGGCTTCCAGGCAGCCCAAGAGAGCCCCAAAACGGCACAACACGGGTCCAAGATGGCCCTCAGAGAGCCCCGTGGCGGCCCAATATGGCCCCAAGACACCCTCCGAAGCATTCCATATTGTGACCTGGTCGTTCAGGGAGACCGCAGTTGGAGGCAGGGTGGCCCGAGGAAGCCCCCAGAGGCCCTCAGAATACGCCCAGGAGGCCTCCAGAAGGCCTTAAGAAAGCCTGAAACAACTTTTGTGAGGCCCCCAGAGGCTCTCCAAGGAGGAGCCTCCGCAAAAGAGCTGAGAAGGATGGGGAGAATGCGCAGGGTATGGCGAAAATGAAAAAAAATATCCCGGCAAAGCAACCTAACAGCGATGTGTAGAAGCATATCTGAAAGCATTCCCCTTAAGATTCAGATGAAAATCCAGTTGTCGAATTCTGCTGTTCTCGCAGTCGTAGTCGCATTCGCGATGACAGTCGCAGCGGCAACGGCAGTCGCAGTCACAGCCTCAGCCTCAGCCTGCCTCCTCCTCCTCCTCCTCTTTCTCCTGCTCCTCCTCCTCCTCCTCCTCCTCTTCCTCCTGCTCGTCCTCGTTCTCGTCCTCCTCGTCTTGCTCGTCCTCCTCCTCCTGGTGCTCTCTCCTCCTCCTCCTCCTCCTCCTCCTCCTCCTCCTCCTCCTCCTGGTGGTCCTCGTTCTCCTCCTCCTGGTGCTCTCCCCCCCCCTCCTCCTCCTCGTCCTCCTCCTCCTCCTCCTCCTCGTCCTCCTCCTCCTCTTCCTCCTCCTCCTCCTCCTCCTCCTCCTGGTAGTCCTCCCTCCTCCTCCTCCTCCTCCTCCTCCTCCTCTTCCTGGTCGTCCTCGTTCTCGTCCTCCTCGTCTTGCTCGTCCTCCTCCTCCTGGTGTTCTCTCCTCCTCCTCCTCCTCCTCCTCCTCCTCCTCCTCCTCCTCCTCCTCCTCCTCCTGGTGGTCCTCGTTCTCCTCCTCCTGGTACTCTCCCCCCCCCTCCTCCTCCTCCTCCTCGTCCTCGTCCTCCTCCTCCTCCTCCTCCTCTCCTCCTCCTCCTCCTCCTCCTCCTCCTCCTCCTCCTCCTCCTCCTGGTACTCCTCCCCCTCCTCCTCCTCCTCCTCCTCCTCTTCCTGGTCGTCCTCCTCCTCCTGGTCGTCCTCCTCCTCCTGCTCGTCCTCCTCCTCCTCCTGCTCGTCCTTCTTCTCCTGCTCCTCCTGCTCCTCGTCCTGCTCCTGCTCGTCCTCGTCCTCCTGGTCTTGCTCGTCCTCCTCCTCGTCGTGCTCTTGCCCCTGCTGAAAATGTGGCCCAGGAATGGGAGTTCTGGGAAGTCGAAGAGCACGAAGTTGCCTACAGTTGGCTACGGGCATTCAAAATGTGGCCCGGGAATGGAGTTCTGGGAACTCGAAGAGCACGAAGTGGCCTACAGTTGGCTCCGGGCATTCAAAATGTGGCCCGGGAATGGAGTTCTGGGAACTCGAAGAGCACGAAGTGGCCTACAGTTGGCTCCGGGCATTCAAAATGTGGCCCGGGAATGGAGTTCTGGGAACTCGAAGAGCACGAAGTGTGTGACTGTTGCATCCGGCCCTCCAGAATGTGGCCCGGGAATGGAGTTCTGGGAACTCGAAGAGCACGAAGTGTGTGACTGTTGCATCCGGTTATTCTAAATGTGGCCCGGGAATGGCGTTCTGGGATCTCGAAGAGCACGAAGTGTGTGACTGTTGCATCCGGTTATTCAGAATGAGCCTGGGAATGGAGTTCTGGGAACTCGAAGAGCACGAAGTGTGTGACTGTTGGTGAAAAACGAGGTGGGCACAGCCCGCCCGGCAACTCCCAACACCTGCCCGGACCCCCCTGTGGGGTCATCTGCTGCTCTCTTTTGAGCCCACTAGAAACCTATCAGTCTTCGCTGTTAGGTAATATGAATGGAGGAAGGATAACGAATAACATTATTGTAGCGGCGATGCCAGAAAAGGCAACAAAAAGTAATCGCTCATTTGTCGACTTGGCCTTCCTGCTATTCCGCCTGCATACAGCTTCAAGGACCAAGGTGCATGGCGCGAAGCGCCACTGCAGTCAGCCTTGTATATATATATATATGTTTATATATGCGAGTGTATACATATACGACATACATACATACATACACACAAATATACACACATACATACATGCATGCATACATACATACATACATACATACATACACACACATACATACATACATACATACATACATACATACATACATACATGCATGCATGCATGCATGCATACATACATACATACATACATATATACATATATACATACATACATACATACATGCATGCATACATACACGCATGCGTACATACATACATACATACGTACGTGCGTACATACATACATACGTACATACATACATACATACATACAGACACACATATACATGTATGCATGCATGCATGCATACATACGTACACACATACATACATAGATATATACATACATACATGCATGTATGCATGTACACAAACCTAATTACCTACACACATACATGCATGCATGCATACATACATATGTATGTACATACATACATGCACACACGCATACACATATATGCATACATACATGCATACATACATGCATGCATACATGCACACATGCATACCTGCACACATGCATGCATGCACGCATACATACATATGTGCATACATACACACATACATACATGCATGCATGCATACATACATACATACATACATGCATGCATGTATACATACACACATACACACATACAGTCATACATACATACATACATGCATGCATGCATACATGCATGCATGCATACACACATGCACACACACATACATGCACATGTAGATACATACGTACATACAGACATGCCTACATACATACATATACACATACAGACATGCATGCATGCATGCATGCATGCATACAGGCATACAGACGTGCACACATACATACATATATACATACCTACATATATACACACATACCTACATACATACATACATACATACATACATACATGCATGCATACATACATGCATACATACATAAGTATATATATATATATATATACATACATACATACATACATACATACACACATACACACACATACATACATACATACATACATACATACATACATACATACATACATACATACATACATACATACATGGTACGCCCCATCGAGGGGGGTGGGGTCCTGGGGGGGGGGGGCGCAGGGGAGGTTAGGGGGGGGTCCCCGACGGGGGTCCCGGTAGGGGTCCCGGGGGGGTCGTCCCAGGGGGTGTGGGTCAAATACGCATCCCTCCCAGGGGTCCTTCACGCCCTCCAGACTGCCCAGGAGGGCGCCGAGACGTCCCACGGAGCCTCCAAGAGCACTCCCGAAAAGAGCCCCACGAGGCGAAATGTTTTGATGCCCATTTGGTTTTGTCAAGTTTTGGGCGTTCTCACCTGTTCTGCTTCCCGCCGCTCCAAGACGGCCGAAGAGGCCTCCAAGATCGCCCCAAGACGGATCACGAGGCCTCCAAGAGGGCCCTTACACAGCCAAAGAGGACCCCAAAATACCCCGGAATACCTCCAAGACGGCCCAAGAGGCCCTCAAGACGGCTCCAAGAGCGACCCGAACGGACATTTCAAACCCTCGGCCCCGAGAGGCTCCCAGGAGGCCCGAAGAGGTTCCCAAGAGACCCCAAGAGGCCCACAGGAGGTCCCCAGGAAGCCCGAAGAGGCCCCAAGAGGCTCCCAAGAGCCCCCAAGAGGCTCCCACGAGGCCCCAAGTGGCTCCCGAGAGACCCCAGAATTTCTCTACAGAGGCCTCCGAGAGCCTTCCGAAGAGACACCAAGAAGCATCTCTCTGGCCCACGTTAGCGTTGTCGTCGTCGCCGCCGCCGCCGTGGTCGTCGTCGTCCCTCTTCGGGGTCGGCGACACCGGCCGCAAGGCCTTCCCGATACATAGATTCTACGCACATACAAATGCAGCGCCACGGTCACGAAATGCAAGAGAGCGAAAACGAAAGAGAATGACAAGAGCAGCAGTCCAAGAATAATTAGATGATTCCCCAGGCCCGCTCAGCTCCTTGAAGAACAGATCCCACACTGGCAGGTTCGACACCTGGGGGGAAGAGGGGGAGGAGTGCGGACAGGGGTGGGGAGAGAGAGAGAGGAGGGAACAGGGACGAGAGGGGAACGAAGGATGCAGGAAGAAGAGGAGGAGGAAGAAGAGGAAGACGAGGAGGGGCCGCTCACGCCACCTGCGCAGGATGAGGCGGGTGTCCGAGGGGCCGCCGCGGAGGTGGCGGAGCAGCGCCGAGGAGCAGACCCGCGCGGCACGCGCGCGCGCGGAGCCAGGGCGCCCTGGCCCCCACACGGCCGCTCCCGGGCTCGACACCGTCAGACGAGGAGGTGGCCCTCGCCTCCGCGCGTGCTGCGGCCGGGAGCTGCCGCCCGGCGTGTCGCGGCGGCGGCCCCTGCGACACGCCCTGCCGTGCACTCCGACCGCTCGCCGCCTCCGCTCCGCGGGGCCGGAGGCTGGGAGAAGCTCGGGGCGTGGACCCTCGGGGGCTGGGGCGCGGTCCGCGCGCCGCTCCGGAGCGCGGCGGACCAGAACCGGCGGCGCGGCACGCTGAGCACGAGCCCGTGCCCGCAGGGACCCGCCATCGCCGAGCGCCCGCAGAACGGCAAGACCGTGGCTGCGAAATCACCCACGCTGCGTCGAGATCACCCAGACGAGGGCGCCCCTCGCCCTACTGGCCATCTCCTTGGCGTAGCCGGCGTCCCAGACGGACTGTTGACCCCTCGGCAAGCACTTCGCGCACCACTGACAGTTTTCTTCCTGTGTGGCCAAGAGGGGGGCGTCCAAGAGGGGGGGGGCGCAAATCATGGCCGGCGGCATGTGCCTGGCCCAAGGGTGGGCCAGGGACGCATTGGAATGAGAAGAGGCGCCATGAAACCTGAAAAGAAATCATGCCCCCAGCAATGATATCCCCACCCCCCTAGTCATTACCCCCTCTTGGCCGCCCCCGAGCGACGACTGACGACCGCCAGCCAGGCGGAGGAGGAGGAGGAGGAGGAAGAGGAGGGGGAGGAGGAGGAGGAGCATGACGAGGAGGAGGAGGAGCATGACGAGGAGGAGGAGGAGGAGGAGGAGGAGGAGGAGGAGGAGGAGGTGGAGCAACAGAACGGGCGCGGACGACCCTGCGACGAACCTTGGGGGGGAAGAGGAAGAGAGGAGGAGGAGGGAGGAGGAGAGAGGAGGAGAGGAGGAGGAGGAGGAGGAGGAGGAGGAGGGTCACTTCGTTCCATCGCAGCGCGGCAGAGGCGATCTGCACGCGCGGTCTAGTGAGGGCCGGACTCGGGCACGCACTGCCTGCCCGGCTGCAGGAAGGGCGGCCGCGGAGGGCCCGGACGGTCACACGAGACGTCGGCAAGAGACGTCCACGCAGCCGCCCCCTCTGAGGGTCGGTGGCCTCTGAGGGGTGCGCGGCTCCTGCGCCAAAGCCGGCGGGCGACTGCCGCACGCCATCGGGCGAGGTGAAGAGAAGGAGGCCGAGGACGACGAGGAGGGCGACGACGAGGAGAACGAAGGCGCCTCGCCTTCCTCCTCCTCTTTTTTCAGAAGCTCTTATCATTACGATTCTCAGTATGAGCAATACTCTTATTAGTCCGAT